>JAHRHZ010000249.1:4551047-4586868 GCA_024137785.1 Ginglymostoma cirratum
CCATTTTCTATCCGCCTCCCCCTCTCTCCCTATTTATTTCAGAACCCTCTTCCCCTCCCCCATTTCTGATGAAGGGTACAGGCCCGAAACGTCAAGTTTTCCTGCTCCTATGATGCTGCTTAGCCTGCTGTGTTCATCCAGCTCTACACCTTGTTATCTCCCATAATCCTCCTCAGTTGCTTTTCACTGCTGCCCTCTATTGATGTTGCCCAGTTCTCCAGGGATGCAAATTAAGTTTTGGGTTCAGGTTCATATCCCATCACAGCAAATGGTGAAATTTGAGTACAATTAAAAAGATCTAATTATTGTTAAAAAAGAAATCTGGTTTACCTTTAAGGAAGTGAGCCAACTATTCTTACCTGGTCTGGCCTATGTCAATGTTATTGATTCTCACCTTCTCTGAAATAGCCAAACAATTTATTCGGTTGTGTTAACTGCTAGAAAGGCTCAGAAATTGAAAATAACTGAGTTCTGATGAAGGATCCTAACCCGAAACATTGACTTTTCTGCTCCTCTGATACTGCCTGACCTGCTGTGTTCCTCCAGCTCCACACTGTATCGACTCTGACTTCCCGTATCTGCAATTCTTGCTATCTCCTAGTCTACCTGGACTGCAGTGATACAAGAAGGAAGTTAACCATCACCTTCTTGAGGACAACTTGGGATGGGTAATGAATGGTGGCCTAACTGTTGATGCACACCTCCCATGAGTAAATAAAAGTTTACTGACTGGTCCTCAAATTCTGAAGTCCTTTCCCCTTCTTTCTCTCTCATGTGAGCATCGTTGGCTGGGTCAGCATTTATTACCCATTCCTGTAGCCCTTGGGAAAGCAGAGGACAAAAACAGAGGAACTCAGGAGGTCTGGCAGCATCTGTGAAGGAAAAAAACAGAGTTAACGTTTCGGGTCCAGTGGCCCTTCCTCAGAACTGATGGTAGCTGGGAAAATGTCAGTTTATATCCTGCATATAAACTGGCATCTTCCCAGCCACCATCAGTTCTGAGGAAGGGTTACCAGACCCGAAACATTAACTCTGATTTTTTCTTCACAAATGCAGCCAGACCTGTTGAGCTTTTCCAGCAATTTCTGTTTTTGTTCCTGATTTACAACATCCGCAGTTCTTTCAGTTTTTACTGAGGAAGGTCGCTTGGTTTAATTGTGGATCTCTTTTCTGAAAAGGAGTAGTGGAAGCAGATAGTGTTAAGGCAAATAAGGGGAAGCAGAGGAAGAACGTGATAAAGGATTTGCAAAAGAATGGTTCAAAGGATGAGGACCTTCAATTTTGAAGGTAGGTTGGAGAAATTTTGCTTGGGAAGGGAGTTCTGATGGCTATATTCAAAATCGCGAGGAGTCTGGACAGAGGAAAGAGGAAACTGTTCCCATTTATTCAGGGAGTGTGAATGAGAAGGTAAAGATTCAGAGCCATTAGCAAAAGAAGCAAAAGCAAAGTGAGGGAAAGCTGGTCCAATTAGGGAATGGTTCAGGTCTAGAATGCACTGCTTTAGAGTGTGGTGGAGGCATGTTCACATGAAACATTCAAAAGAGGACTACACTGGGGTCTCTGTAAAGGAAGAAAGCTGGATAATGGCACTAAGTGGCCCAGAAAGCTGGCACAGACATGCTGGGCTGAATGGTCTCCTTCAGCGCTGTAATAATTCTGTGATTCTGGGGTGGGGGTGAGAGAAATAGAAGGCTAAGCACACGAGCTTAGAGGAGATGGAGTAGGAGGAGGGTAATATGGAATGCGAGAGGTTTGAGTGACGTGCCGATGAAGCTGCACATTTCATGTAAAACTGTCAGTATCTTTGGTTACCAGTGGAATTGTATCAATGTGGTTGTATGAATATGACCACTCAGTCTCAGTGTAATTAATAGGCAACCTTTAATAAGGTGAACAAGGGTGGAAAGATGCTAATATCTTGCATGAACCAATCGGCCTTTTTCTATGCTGTAGGTCCTTTGTAATGAATCACTACATCTATCGGTCCAACAGCATTTTGTCTTTAAATTTTAATTTAGATGGCAGCCTTGGAAAGGCGACATTGCAGGTTCCCACCAAGTCTCAGTGGGCACATGATCCGAAACAAGCTTTTTAAGCCTGAAAATAAAAAGAATCAATAAAAGTTTAATCCCAGCAAACTCCTGGCAGTCGTGTGGATCAGGGTCTCGCAAAACATCTGGCCAAACCAGCTCGTTGTAACTTTTTTTTTCTGTTGGAAGCAGAAAAAGCACAAAGTCATTAACTTTGCATGAAAATGCATGAGTTGAGCATCTCATCCTTAATACCTTTGTGACCAGTGCTGCATAATTCAGGCTGACGCACTTGCCAAGAAAGTGTCCTCATGTCTTATAATGAACTGTGGTTAATTAGAGCTGGATATTTTGGGAGCAGTTGGCATCGCATTAACACACTTTATGCTACACATGTGGATAGAGGGGGTCAGCTTATGTGCACTCGCTCTCCTATACCAAAGATACTGTTTTCTTATTTGCAAAGTCCAGCTGAAGGCCTTAGGCACAAAATTAGACTTATGTTGTTCTCCCTCTTCTTCTCTGCTGCCGTTTACAGCTGTCTTTCCATTTCTCTAGTCTTTTACCTTGTCCTCCTCCTCACTCTCCTACGGACTCATAAGGCAATCGACAGCATGCCCAGAATGTAGCAACACAAGAGCTGATTCAGGTCTTCTTCTGCCAATCTTTTAGATGACAGCTGATCTGCCTCTTAGATCCAGTGATTTGTCTTCATCCTGTAACCATTAACACCCAAAAGTCTATTTGCCTCAGTCTTAAAATTTTTATTGGACAGTGGCATGGTGGCTTAGTGGTTAGCACTGTTGCCTCATAGTGTCAGACATCCAAGTTCGATTCCACCCTTAGATGAGGGCGCCAAGCTTCTTGAGTGTTGTTGGAGCTACACCCATTCAGGGAAATGGGGAGTATTCTATCACACTCCTGACTTGTGCCTTGCAAGTGATAGAGGCTTTGGGGAGTCAGGAGGTGAGTTACTCACTATAGTGTACCCAGTCACTGTATTTATATGGCTAGCCCAGTTCAGTTTCTGGTCAAAGGTAAACCCCTAGACATTGATAGCGAGGGTGTTAGTGACAATTATACCATTGAACGTCAAAGTTTGATGGCTAGATCCTCTTTCATAGATTGCCATTGCCTGGCATTTTGTGGTGCAAATGTTACCTGTAACTTGTCAGCCCTAGTCTGAACATTGTCCAGATCCTGTTCCTTTTGGTTTACTTCAGTACCTGAGGATTCGTGAATGGTGCTAAACTTTATGCAATCATCTGCCAACATCTGACCTTATGATGGAGCAAAGGTTATTTGTTAAGTAAGACCATAAGACCATAAGACATAGGAGTGGAAGTAAGGCCATTCGGCCCATCGAGTCCGCCATTTAATCATGGCTGATGGGCATTTCAACTCCACTTACCTGCACTCTCCCCGTAGTCCTTGATTCCTTGCGAGATCAAGAATTTATCAATCTCTGCCTTGAAGACATTCAACGTCCCGGCCTCCACTGCGCTCCGTGGCAATGAATTCCACAGGCCCACCACTCTCTGGCTGAAGAAAGGTCTCCTCATTTCCGTTCTAAATTGACCCCCTCTAATTCTAAGGCTGCGCCCACGGGTCCTAGTCTCCCCACCTAACGGAAACAGCTTCCCAGCGTCCACCCTTTCTAAGCCATCCATTATCTTGTAAGTTTCTATTAGATCTTCCCTCAACCTTCTAACCTCTAATGAATACAATCCCAGGATCCTCAGCTGTTCATCGTATGTTCAGCCTACCATTCCAGGGATCATCAGTGTCAATCTCCGCTGGACACGCTCCAGTGCCAGTATGTCCTTCCTGAGGTGTGGGGCCCAAAATTGGACACAGTATTCTAAATAGGGCCTAACTAGAGCTTTATAAAGTCTCAGAAGCACATCGCTGCTTTTATGTTCCAACCCTCTTGAGATAAATGACAACATTCCTTTCGCTTTCTTAATCACGGACTCAACCTGCAAGTTAGCCTTTAGAGAATCCTGTACTGGCACTCCCAGATCCCTTTGTACTTCGGCTTTATGAATTTTCTCACCGTTCAGAAAATAGTCCAAGCCTGTATTCTTTTTTCCAAAGTGCAAGACCTCGCATTTGCTCACGTTGAATTTCGTCAGCCATTTCCTGGACCACTCTCCTAAACTGTCTAAATCATTCTGCAGCCTCCCCACCTCTTCCGTACTACCTGCCTGTCCACCCAACATCGTATCATCGGCAAACTTCGCCAGAATGCCCCCAGTCCCTTCATCCAGATCATTAATATATAAGGTGAACAGCTGCGGCCCCAACACTGAACCCTGTGGGACACCACTTGTCACCGGTTGCCATTCCGAAAAAGAGCCTCTTATCCCAACTCTCTGCCTTCTGTCAGACAGCCAATCTTCAATCCATGCCAGTAACTCACCTCAAACACCATGGACCCTCACCTTACTCAGCAGCCGCCCGTGAGGCACCTTATCAAAGGCCTTTTGGAAGTCTAGATAGATAACATCTATCTAAGTAGCTGAAGATGGTTGGACCTAGGACACCGCCCTGAGGAACTCCTGTTGGAATTAGAGTTCTGATGAAGGATTTATTTTTTCACAGTTAGATTTTTGATCAAGGTGGTTTGGCAAAAATGACTGTGGAGTGGAATTGCTCCAAGGAAATTTCTGGTCCTTAGGGATTTGATGGCAATTCTGGAATTTCTGGGGACACAAGAAAGATGGATGGAAGCTTTACATTAATATCATTGAATAGCACTGCACAGAAGGACGCTATTGGCCTATTTATGTTCATTCTGTTTCTTGGGAGATACCATAAGCATTTGGCAGAGTCATGGGCAAGAGAGGAAGGTGACTTGGCTGACTTTTAGATTATATTTTCTTTTAAAAAAACACTATTTCATCTTGTTTAAATTCTTTACTTAAAAACATAGACATTTTTCTGGACTGGCTTCATGTCTGACACCAATACCCAATTTTTGGAAAGCTTTGATGAGCATTAACCAGCAGAAAAAAACCTTATATAATATTCCTGGAATGTCATACTCTGTGAAGCGCATAGACATTCTAGCCACGGATATACAAAGGAATAGTCAAGGAGATGTCCACATCAGTCAGATTTGAGCAGAGGGTGCCAATAAAACCCATTATTGCTTAACTTGGTGCTAACATTGTATAGGATGGGCTGAAGGGCTAACATTGCTGATGATATTTCATAGCTGCATGACTTTGAATGAGTCCTGTGAGCATTCCTCTATGTGCTGAAGACAGCACAATCAATGTGTTTTTCTGTAGGTGTTTTTCTGTACCTGACTGTTTGTTACACTGTGTAAGAGAGAGAGTTTTTTTCCAAGTCAGTGGACTTCACCTCAAACCGGGATCACGAATGGTTTCAGGAGCAACCTCAGCCTCCAGACCAGCCGTCAATCGAGGGGTCTCCAACGGGCAGAAGGGCGGGAGGCTTATTGTTTCTTTCCTCTCTTTTTCATTCTTTTTATTTACTTATTAGATGTTCCTTTCTTTCTCCATATTTAATTATTACTCAATAAATATTCATATTTAAGCAAACTGCCGTTGTTGAGCCTTCTCTTAATTACATTTAATGGAATCTGAAAAGAACAGCATGGATACACTCTGAGATCCAAAACAAACGTCTTCACTTTTATCTTCCACAAGGCATTATACACTTTGGCCAGAACATCAAAACCTGCCTTGTTAGCTGATGACTCAGCTGGAAGGTCAGTCGTATGGTGAAACTCTTGGTTTATTTGAATCACCTTCTAATTATATAAGTTTTTAACTTCTTTCGCAAGACTGCTTATAACTTCAGAAGAGTAAGCAGCTTCAGACTGAGCTGACACCTGTTTCTGAGCTCAATTCACCTGAAAAGAACTCAGAATTTTGGAAATACTACTTCATTCTATCTGCAACTACAATTTGGCTGTATCGGAGCTACTGTATAAAAGGTGTCTGTACACTGTCAACTGAAAGAATCTCCACTGGATATAGACGTGCTAGAGTCTCTGATCCAGTTGAACCAATTCCAATATTTCAATTTTAAGTAATTTGCAATTTGTAACTTCTTTCCTTTCTTTCTTGGATGTATATGTGTGTAAACGTGTGTTACGATATGCTGCCTCAGACATCGAATGTTGTGTTTGCCCTATTTTGTTTTAACTCCAAAGTCTTTGTTATGGATCATTTTATATTTGACTACAGAAACAGAGTTTAGAGAAACATGTCACTGGCTATGTTTAAAATTGAAAAGTAAATGAAGCAAATGAAATTTAAAAACAAAGGACTGTGCTGGGTAGTGCAGAATCATAGCATTCCTGCAGTGTAGAAGGAGGCCATTTGGCCCATCGAGTCCACATTGAACCTCCCAAGAGCATCCCACCCAGATCGTTACATCACTGTAACCCTGCATTCCCCTTGGCCAATTCACCTAATTTTGGTGGCCTTTGGAGGCAAGTTTTTCATTACATCATCACCACGGTGAAGCTATACATTATACAATGCATAGGCAGGAGGCAATGACCAAGTGATATTATCACCACACTATTCATCCAGAAACTCAGCCAATGTTCTGGTTTGAATCCCTCCCCAGCAGATGGTGGGATTTGAATTCAATAAAGAATCTGGAATTAAGAGCCGAATGATGACTGCGAATTCATTGTCAATTGTCAGGAAAAACTCAACTAGTTCACTAATGTTCCTTATGGAAGGAGACTGCCACCCTTATCTGGTCTGGCCTACATGTGACTCAAACAGCCAAGAAGCTTTACTCTATCCATGAACAAGCAGCTTGCTTGGTTGACACCCCGTTCTACACTTAAAACATTGACATGCTCGACCAGCAACGCAGTGTGTATCATACACTGATGTTAATCACCAAGGCTCCTTTGCAGCACTTACCAAACCCACAGCCATCTTAATCAAGATTGACAAGGGCAGCAGATACATTAATGTGATTTGATTTGATCTGATTTATTGATGCCATATATACCCAGGTACAGTGAAAAGTTTTGTTTTGTGTGCAGGACAGGCAGATCACACCATACACAGTGCATTAGGGTAATAGAACAGAGCAAGGAATACAATGTTACAGCTGCAGAGAAGGTGCACAAAGAGTGAGGTCAACATTAATTTTAAATTTGAAAGGTCAATTCAAAAGTCTACTGAAAGCGGAACGAAACTGTTCGTGAATCTGTTGGTATGTGCTTTTAAGCTTTTGTATCTTTTGCCTGATGGAAGAGTTTGGAAGAGATTACGATTGGGTGGGAGGAGTCTTTGATGATGTTGGCTGCCTTTCTGCAGCAATGAGATAAGTACATGGAGTGAATGAATGGGAGGTTGGCTTGTGTGATGGTCTGGGCTGATTTCGTAACTTTCTGTTGTTTCTTTCGATCCTAGGCAGAGCAGTGGCCATACCAAACCGTGATATATCCATATAGAACGCTTTCTTGGTGAGGGTCCTTATAGTCATACCGGATTTCCTTATCCACTTGAGGAAGAAGAGATATAGTTGTGTCTCCTTGACTGTTGCATCAACTTGAGTGGTCTAGCACAGATTGATGGTGATAAGAATGCCACTACTTGCAAATTGTCCTCCAAGCCACTTTCCATCCTGACTTGGAAATATATCACCATTCCTTCTGGGTCAAAATCCTGGAACACCCTCCCTAACAGCATTATGAATGCATCTTCTCAACTTGATCTTTAGTGATTCAAAAGTCAGCGCCACACCACCTCTTCAAGGGGCAATTAGGGATGAGTAACAAATGTTGACCTGGTCAAAAGTGCCCACATCCCATGAAAAAACATTACGTCACATGTGCCCACATCAGAGTGTTTTGTAGGCAAACTGTTCTTGGTATCAAACCATAACAAAGAATTGGAATGGCACAAGAGGCATTTCCAACATTTACCTTCTCAAAGAAACCAAGGGTGGATGATAAATGCCAGGCTTGCAAGTGATGTCCACATTCTGAGGATGCAATTAAAAAGAAAGATCTGCACTCGAAAGAAAAGCTCAGGAAGACAAAAGAGATCAGACCAAGTCTGAATCAGGGTTTCAGTAGCAATATGGACATGGTTGTGGAATTAGTTAACAGTGCCATTTTGTAGCTGGGATCTAGAGTTGAAGGTGGAGCTCTAGGTCAAATAGGACATCAAACTTCAAAGTTACACGCCATCTGCTCCAGTTTAAGCCAACAACTCTCAAGGGAGTGCGCTTTGGCAAGGAACTGATTTGATGAAGATCTTGGGATTATGATTATGGGGGAGATGAGGGAAAAGTTGGGGTGGAGGTATGTTGGTAGAGAGCGATGGGTGCCGGTGGGAAAGCATATTTTAGTTTACTGTCAACACAAAAAAAAAATTCTTTTTTCCTTGCTTTTGATGACCATCAAAGTGGCTACTTGGTGGCTGCACTTCAGGCAGTCATTCATTGAGAGAGGAATTTGAAGATGGTTTGTTAGTGATAATTCTCCACATGGAAGAAGCTGATTCTTTTTGCACCTCTCCGCTGAATAACCCAGAGTTCAGCTCCTGGGAAGGTATGCCTACTTGTTCAACATTAGCTCACAATTTATTCAAATCTCTTGAGCGTGCCTCAGTGACTACCTCCAGGTATTTGTGACTTCCAAAATTATGAAGTGCTTTGAGAGGTTAGTCATGGCTCACATCATCTCCAGCTGACCAAATTGTCTTCATCCTTTGCAATTCTCCTGTAGACACCATCTCCCTGGCCCTAGAATCATTTATGGGATACCTACATCAAGCTCCTACCTGTTGACTACAGCTCTGCCTTCAACACTATAATTCCAAACAAACTTATGTCTAAACTCCAACCCCCTAGGTCAAATCTCAACCTTCTGAAACTGGGTCCTTGACTTCCTGACCCATAGGCCACAATAAGGCAGACTAGGGGACAATGCCTCCTCTATCATAATCCTCAACACTGTGCCCTGCAAGGCTGCATACTCAACCCTCTACTTGATTCCTTTTATACTCATGAGTGTGTGGCCAATGCCCCCCTCCCACTCCATTTGCAGGTTTGCTGACAACACCACTGTAGTAGGTCAGATCTCAAACAGCAACGAGACAGAATAGAGGAAAGAGATTGATACTTAATGGCATGGTGTGAAGTCAACAATCTCTCCGTCAATGCCAGCAAAATGAAAGAGGCGGTCATTGACTTCAGGGACCGGAGTGGAGGACACATCCCTGTCTGCATCAATAGTGCTGAGGTGGAGATGGTCAAGAAAGTCAGGTTCCTGGCAGCGATGATCACCAACAATCTGTCCTGGCCCGCCCACATCGATGCAATGTTGAAGAAAACACAACAACACCTCTACATCCTCAGGAGGCTAAGGAAATTTGACATGTTCACAAAGACTCTTACCAATTTTTATAGAAGTACCATAGAAAGCATCCGATATGGATGCATCAAGGCATGTTATAACAACTACTCTTCCCAAGACTGCAAGAACCTACAGAGAGGTGTGAACACAACCCAGGCCATCACCCAAACCAGTTTTCCATCCATTGACTCCATCTATACTCTCCGCTGTCTTGGAGAAAGCAGCCAGCATAATCAAAGACCACTCCAACCCCATTTATACTTTCTCCTTCCCTCTTCCATTGGGCAGAAAATATAAAAGTTTGAATACATGTAAAAATGGCTTCAAGGATAGCTTCTTCCCCGCTGTTATCAGACTTTTGAATGTACCTCTCAAATATTAATTCTGATCCATCTTTATGCGCCTTCTTTGTGGCTGTAACACTGTATACTGCATTCTGTTCTTCTACCCTGCTGCACTTTGCATGGTACAATCCGCCTGTATAGCATGCAAAACAGTGCATATCTTGTTACACGTGACCACATTCGATCAAACACAAACTCAACTCACAAAGCCCGGGATAGGTTACAACAGGCAAACCAGAGAAAACAATAATTAGAAGAAGGGTCTCGACCCAAAATGTCAGCTTTCCTGCTCCTCTGATACTGCTTGGCCTGCTGTGTTCATCCAGCTCTACACCTTGTTATCTCAGATTCTCCAGCATCTGCAGAATCCCTCTGAAGAAAGAGTTTAATCTGAGGAGCACGACACCTCAGGAATGGTTAAGGTTGAGAAGGCAGGCACTCCAATATGTTCTCAGCTGGTACAGCAATTAGACCCAGGCTGTGTTGGTCTTCCCTGCATCACAAACCAGCTGTCCAGCCAACTGAGCTATAGCCCTGTTAATAGGCCATAGGCTCCAATTCTGTTCCAGAGAACCATGTACATAATGTATAGGTTGATATTTTCTAGCATTGACAGGGTCCTCCACTACCTGAGGCATATTCTTTCAATATTTATAAAAAAGATCAGGAGAATTTGTGTAAGTTTTCTGGTCAATATTTATCCATCAGTGTAAACCATTCTGGCATGCATAGAAATGACTCTCTCTAGAGTTGGCACAGTGACTCAGTGTTTAGCACTGCTACCTCATAGCATGACGATCTTGGGTTTGATTCCACCCTTGGATGACTGTTTGTGTGGAGTTGGCAAGTTTTCTGGGTATCTGTATGAGTTTCCTTCAGGTGCTCTGGTTTCCTCCCACAGTCCAAAGATGTGTAGGTTAGGTAGATTGACCATACCAAATTGTCCATAGTGTCCTGGGATAGAGCCATAGAAATATACAGTATGGAAACAGATCCTATTGTCCAACTAGTCCATGCTGGCCAGATATCCTATATAGGTCCAGTCCCTTTTGGCCCATATCTCTCTAACCCTTCCTGTCCACATACCCATCCAGATGCCTTTTAAATGTTGCAATCATACCAGCCTTCAGCACTTCCTCAAGCAGCTCATTCCAGAAACGCACTACCATCTGCATGAAAAAGTTGCCCATTAGGTCCCTCTTACATATAGAGATAAAAGGTACTGCAGATGCTGGAGAATCCAAGATAACAAGCATGGGGCTGGATGAACACAGCAGGTCAAGCAGCATCATAGGAGCAGGAAAACTTGACGTTTTGGGCCTAAACCCTTCATCAGAAAAATCAGGCCCGAAACGTCAAGTTTTCCTGCTCCTATGATGCTGCTTGACTTGATGCGTTCATCCAGCCCCATGCTAGGCCCCTCTTATATCTTTCCCCTCTCACTTTAAACCTATGCCCTTTAGTTTTAGACTCCCCCACCACAGGGAAAAGACCTTGCTTACGAACCATATCCATGCCCCTCATGGTTTTACAAACTTCTGTAAGGTCACCCCTTAGCCTCCAATGCTCCAGGGAAAATAGCTCCAGCCTATTCAGCCTCTCTCTCTATCTCAAACCCTCCAACCCCAGCAACATCTTTGTAAATCTTTTTTGAACCCTTTCAAGTTTCACAGTATCCTTCCGATAGCAGGGAAGCCAGAATTGCACGCAACACTCCAAAAAGTGGCTGAATCAATGTTCTGTACAGCCTCAACATGACCTCCCAACTCCTATACTTGGTGAATAAAAACCAAAAGAACTGTGGTGCTATAAATCAGGAACAAAAACAGAAGTTGCTGGAAAAACTCAGCAGGACTGGCAGTATCTGTGAAGCAAAAAACAACAGTTGACTTTTCGGGTCCAGTGACCCTTCTTCAGAACTGTTCTGAGGAAGGGTCACCGGACCTGAACTGTTGACTCTGATTTTTTCTTCACAGATGCTGCCAGACCTGCTGAACTTTTCCAGCAACTTCTGTTTTTGTTCTGATGCTCAGTGCACTGAACAGTAAGGGCGAGCACACCAAATGCCTTCTTCACTATCCTATCTACCTGTGACTCAAGAACAAGAACTCAGAACAAAGAAAATTACAGCGCAGGAACAGGCCCTTCGGCCCTCCAAACTTGCGGCAATCCAGATCCTCTATCTAAACCTGTTGCCTATTTTCCAAGGATCTATATCCCTCTGCTCCTTGCCCATTCATGTATCTGTCTACATACATCTTAAATGACGCTATCGTGCCCGCCTCTACCACCTCCGCCGGCAACACTTTCCAGGCACACATCACCCTCTGCGTAAAGAACTTTCCACGCATATCTCCCTTAAACTTTTCCCCTCTCACCTTGAAATCGTGGCCCATAGTAATTGAGTGCCCCACACTGGGAAAAAGCTTCTTGCTATCCACCCTGTCTTTACCTCTCATGATTTTGTAGACCTCAATCAGGTCCACTCTCAACCTTCATCTTTCTAATGTAAATAATCCTAATCTACTCAATCTCTCTTCATAGCTAGTGCCCTCCATACCAGGCACCATCCTGGTGAACCTCCTCTGCACCCTCTCCAAAGCATCCACATCCTTTTGGTAATGTGGTGACCAGAACTGTACGCAGTATTCCAAATGTGGCCGAACCAAAGTCCTATACAACTGTAACATGACCTGCCAACTCTTGTACTCAATACCCTGTCCAATGAATGAAAGCATGCCGTATGCCTTCTTGACCACTCTATCGACCTGCATTGCCACCTTCAGGGTACAATGGATCTGAACACCCAGATCTCTCTGTGCATCAATCTTCCTCAGGATTTTTCCATTTACCGTATAGTTTGCTCTTGACTTGGATCTTCCAAAATGCATCACCTCACATTTGCCTGGATTGAACTCCATCTGCCATTCCTCCACCCAACTCTCCAATCTATCTATATTCTGCTGCATTCTCCAACAGTCCCCTTCACTATCTGCTACTCTACCAAACTTAGAGTCATCTGCAAACTTGCTAATCAGACTATCTACACCTTCCTCCAGATCATTTATGTATATTACAAAGAGCAGTTGTCCCAATATGGATCCCTGTGTAACACCACTGGTCACAGTTCTCCATTTTGAGAGACTCCCTTCTACTACAACTCTCTGTCTCCTGTTGCCCAGCCAGTTCTCTATTCATCTAGCTAGTACACCCTGGACCCCATGTGACTTCACTTTCTCCATCAGCCTACCATGGGGAACCTTATCAAATACCTTACTGAAGTCCATGTATATAACATCTACAGCCTTTCCCTCATCTATCACTCCACTTTCAAGAAACTATGAGCCTGCACTCCAAGGTCTCCTTGTTTAACAGCACTGCCCAGGACCTTACCACTAAGTGTATAAGTCCTGCACTGATTTGACTTTCCAAAATGCAATCTAAGTTAAACTCTATCTGCCCCTTTTTAGCCCATTGGTCCCTCTGATCAAGATCCAGTTGTACTCTCAGGTAACCTTCTTCACTGTCCACTACACCTCCAATTTTAGTGTCATCTGCAAACCTAGGATGTGCAGGTTAGGTGGATCAACCATAGAGACCGAACGGCCTGCTTCTACACTGTAGTGATTCTAGAACATGGTAACACAGAGATCATGCTGATGGAATTGTAATTCGAGGAATCTTAGTTCAAATCCGACCTCAACAACGTGCAACTTTTAGTTTGTAGCATCGGGAAAAATGCAAAAGCAGTCTCAGAAAAAGTGGCCTTGAAGCTGTTGGATATCCATCTGGATTCAGGAATGATCTTCAGGAAAAACCTTAATCCAATCTGCACCTATAAATGACGGTGGTCTGACACCAATGTGGTTGATTCTTAATGGCTATGGAGCTGGTTTGAGAGCTGAATGGCCCTACTCCCATTCCGATGTCTGTGGAAACTGCTCAGGTGTGTGTTAAGGAAGGGGGTGACTGTGATGAGAGATAAAAGGTACTGCAGATGCTGGAGGATCGGAGATAACAAGCATTGGGCTGGATGAACACAGCAGGTCAAGCAGCATCATAGGAGCAGGAAAACTTGACGTTTCGGGCCTAAACCCTGCCATTCACAGTCCAGACAAAGCCATCGCTCACAGTCAGTCTTGGTGAGGGCCATGAACAGGATTGCTAACATTTGCAAGATACATGGCCCTGGGATTTAAAGGGGAAGGTGGAGTTAAAGCTGGCGGTGGTGTGGAGATAGAGCAAGCGGCAATGGATTTAAGACAGAAAATTGACGAACTGTTCTATTTAAACTGTAGTTTTTGCCTCTACTTTTCAGGCAGGATGTAAACGCATTAGAGGTGATGTTTACTAGATTGTTAACATGAAATGCGCAGGCTCCCATGTGGAATGAACTTCGTATGGAAGTGATGGATACAGTTACAACACTTAAAAGACACCTTGATAAGTGCATGAGTGGGAAAGGTTTGGAGGGATATGGGCCAGGAACAGGCGGGTGGGACAAGTTTAGTTTGGGATTATGCTCAGCATAGACTGATTGGACCGAAGGGTTTGTTTCTGTGCTGTATGAGTCTATGACAGACTAGGTTTCTTTCAACTGGAGCACAGAGGAATGAGAGGTGACTGGATTGAAGTGTATAGGTGTGGTCCTGATGAGGTGAACATGGAATGGATGTTTCCTCATCCGGGTGAGCCCAGAGCTGGGAGGAACAGATTTAAAATTAGGGGTTACCCTTATAGAATAGAGATGAGAAAAGAGGGGACTCTCTGTGTGATTTTTTAAAAAAATTAATTCATTGATGGGATGTTGCAATGTCACTATCTGGGCCAGCATTTATTGCCCATCCCTAATTGCCCAGAGGGCACTTAAGAGTCAATCACTTTGCTGTGGGTCTGGAGTCACATGTAGGCCAGGCCAGATAAGGATGGCGATTTCCTTCCCTAAAGGACATTAATGAACCAAATGGCTTTTTTCTGCCAATGTTAAGTTTGCAGGTCACATCAAAATTGGTAGTATAGTGGACAGCGAAAAAGGTCGTCTAAGGGTACAAAGAGATCTTGACCAATTGGGTCAATGGGTTGAGAAGTGGCAGATGGAGTTTCATTTGGATTTATGCGAGGTACTATATTTTGGTAAAACAAACAAGGGAAGGACTTGCAAAATTTAAAAAAAAGACAAGGTCTTGGGTAGTGTTGAAGAACAAGAGACCTCAGGGTTCGGGTACATAATTCTTTGAAATTTGCATCACTTGTCAGCAGGGTGGTTAAAAAAGTGTTTAGTACATTTGTTTTCATTGGGCAAACCTTTGAATAAAGGAGTTGGGGCATTATGTTGAGCTTGTACAGGACATTGGTGAGACCTCTTCTGGAGTACTGTGTCAGTTCTGGCTGCCCTGCTATCGGAAGGAAATTATTCAGCTGAAGATGGTTCAGAAAAGAAATGGAGGGTTCGAGTTATGAGGAGAGGCTGGATAGGCTGGGACTTTTTAAACCGGAGTGTCGGAGGTTGAGAGGTATATGCAGTCTATAAAATCCTGAGGAGTATAGATAAGGTGAATGGCAGGTGTCTTTCCCCAAGGGTGAGGAATTTCAAGACCATGGGACACATTTTGAAGCTGAGAGGAGAAACTGTTTAAAAAGTCATGAAGGGCAACTTTTTTACACAGAAAATGATTTGTGTGTGGAATGAACTTCTAGCGGAAGCAGTGGATGTGGGTACAATTACAACACTTAAAAGACATTTGGATAAGTATATGAATCAGAATGTTTGGAGAAATATGGGGAAAGTGCAGGCAGGTGGGAATAGTTTAGCTCGGGATTATGGTCAACATGGGCTGGTTGGACCAAAGTGTCTGTTTCTATGACTCTATTAGGTTCCTAATTCAAGGTTTTTTTTATTGAATTCAAACTTTACCACCTACCATGGTGGGATTCAAACCGAGGTCCCCAGAACATTACCAGGATCCCTGGATTAATTGTCTCGCGATAATACCGCTAGGCTAATGCGTCATTTGGAGCTCTCTGTCTCAGGCGGCAGTTGAGGCAGGGCCATTTAATCATTGGAAGACAGAGTCGGATAAAATTGTGTTGGGTAGGGAATCTGATTATAACGCGTAGACGGGATTGTGGAATTTGAAACACAAACAGCTCAGTTGTATCTTGCTGAGTGGCAGATAGGGCTCATGGGGATCAATAATCTAGTTCTGCTCCTATACCGTATGTTAATATAAAGTCTCAAGGTAGGTCACTAGTGTCATTGGCCGGAGGAATAGCAGTGAGTGCCTGCAGCACAATTCAGAATTTGAATACCATCCACACACAAAGAATAATAATACAGGTTTTAACTGCTAACTGAACACTCTATCAAAGCAGACAGTTGACAAGTGACCCCTCCACCCCTTGCCTCAACGGCTCTAGGTTCTGCTCTGACATCCCACCCCTTTCCAACCCCCTCACTTCCTCGGACCTGAAACCTGAGGTGTTCAGTGAATAGATCCCACGAGCTGCCAAGAATGATCTTATTCAAAGGCTTCAATCTTCCACCAGTTGGCGTTTTACTGCAAGGCTGGGAATTTTCAGCACAGCTGTGAAAACATTCCTTTCGAGACATTCAAGGGCTGATTTTGAGCTCAGGATCCAAGGGCCATTCATGAAAGGAAACATTGTTTTTTTTTTCATATTGTAACTCTCCAAAGGAAAAGGCGAATAAAAGACTTGCACGTTACCCAGAAATTATAACATTTACATTGCAGCCAAAGATTGGCAGTACATCAAGATGGGCATCTTGCAGATTGAAATGTTAGACTGGAGGCTGTGTCTGATTTTCATTTAACTCTTAATTGGAAATGAGTCGTATTGGTGTCTGGTACTAACACTTAAGACACACTTAATCGCACACTTACATTCGGAAACATTTGTCAGTTGTCACTGCGGCTAATCAGTATCAGACTTTAGTTCTGAAAATGCCCTGTGATAGTGTATGGAACAGCTTTTTACAGAGAGGCCCTGAGCACCTTTCTGATGGTAAGGAATAATTATCCACACTGCAAAGTCCATTGTCTCAACATTTCTTCCTTCCACTTCCCTGTTTAAGACGGATGGGCAGGAGCCTCCGCCTGTCTCCTCACTTCTCTGCTCCTGGGGTATTTGGAGATTATCTGGGCTGACCCACTCTGTGTGCAGTGCTGAGGGAGTGCAACACTGTCAGATGTTGCATCTTCAGATGATACATTAAATGGAGGCTTTGCCTGCTGCCTCAGATGAGTGTAAAGGCCATACGGCATTAGGAAATAGGAAGTGGAGTAGGCCATTCAGCCCTCAACCCTGTTATGTTATTCAATGAGATCATAGCTGATCTGTGGCCAAACTCCACATACCTGCCTTTGGCCTATATCCCTTAATAAATTTGCTTGACAAAAATGTATTTATCTCAGATTTATAATTAATTAACAACTGAACCAGCATCTACTGACCTTTGTGGAAGAAGGTTCCAAACATTTACCAACCTTTGTGTGTAGAAATGTTCTGACCAACACTTACCCATCAATCCACAGCAATCAAACAGAGAGTCTGGCTATTATCATATAGTTATTCACTATCACATTAATCACATTCCAACAGTGACCTCAACTCAACAACCATTCGTGAGAAGCATTTTGAGCCGTCTTTGGTTTGTGAGAAGAACCATACAATTGCCTGTTCTTCTCTTCTGAATGGGTCTCGCCCCGAACATTTGCAAGATGAAGGCCCTCCACCAGCCTGGTCTGGAACTGCAGAGCGAACTCCCGATCATCAAGATCCACACTGAGGCCTTGGAGAATGTTGACTACTTCCAATATGTCAGGAGTGTCCTGTCGGCCACAGCAGTTATTGATGAAGAGACCCAGCACCACCTCCAGTGTGCCAGCACAGCCTTCGGCCGCCTGAGGAAAGGGGATGTTCGACGGCAAAAACACTAGATTCAACAACAAGCTCATGGTGTACAGAGCTCTGGTGGTTCCCCACCCTCCTCTATGTCTCGGAGACATGGACTGTCTACAGCAGACACCTGAAGACACTGGAGCAGTACAACCAATGCTGCCTGCGCAAGATCCTGCAAATCCACTGGGAAGAAATATGCACCAACATCATCCTCCTCGACCAGGCCTACATCCCCAGCATTGCGGCCCTTGATCGGCTGCGATGGGCTGGGCACGTCATCTGCATGACCGACATGAGACTCCCCCAAGCAGTTGCTATACTCCCAGCTCTGAAACAGCAGGCGAGCCCCAGGTGGACAGACAAAGCGCTTCAGTGTCACCCTCAAGGCCTCGTTGGTGAAGTGCAGCATTCCCACGGACACCTAGGAATCACTGACCCAAGATCATCTGAAGTGGAGGAGGACATTTCAGGAAGGCGTCCAGCATCTCGAGACTTGCAGTTGGGAAAAAGTGGAAGCCAGGTGAAAACAGGGAAAAGAGCTCCACCCCTTCCTGGGACCACAACCTGCCTTAGGTGAAACAGAGTCTGTGCAAGCCACATCCACCTGTATAGCTTCCTACGGACTCGCTGAAAGAAAAGAGCCTTTCTTATCTGCAAGGGTCTGCCAATGAATGAATGAATAATTGCCTGCTTTTTCCTTCTGCTGAGCACTTAACACCTTTCTGTGACATATTCATGTGTTCACTCTGCATTTGGGATAGTGAGCATCTGCAAGTTGTCAGAATCATGGAGTAGTGAGGATGGGGAGGGTGGCAATCAATGTCACCATGGCAGTGAGGAGATCTTACCCAAAAACATAATGTTACTTTCAAATGTTCTCGCTGAGGTTAGCAGTGTACAAGGGCTTTTGAGGGTTAATGCTGAGGATGACCCAATCAACATGATGATGTTTCCCAGTCCTACCAGGGAGGGACCTGTGTATTGTGCGAAATGAGGTAGGCCAAGTGGAGAATATCAGAGTTGGGGAGCATTTCGCAGATAGCAATCACAACATAATAAGTTTCCATATTAATTAAGGATGGAAAATCGGTCAATGATTAAGATCCCAGACTGGAAAAAGACATACTTCAGCGGTCTAAAAGTTGAATTGGAACATGTTGATTAGAAATATGTTTTGGTAGATGTTCAATGGAGAGATGAATAGGGCGCAAGCTAGCTATATGCTCATAGCAAATAAATACGGGGTATCCAAAGCTAGTGTATCCTGAATGACTAAGGATATGGATGAGAAAATAAGGAAGGAAAAGGAGGTATACGATACATACCAGAATAATAATAACAAAAATCAGGAAGAGTATCTCAAATGCAGGAGAGAGGTTAAGGTTGCGAAAGGGAAGGTTAAAAGGAAGTATGAGAATAGGTCGGAAGGCTGCACTAAAACAAATAGTAAAATATTTTACAAACATATTAATAGCAAAAGATTAGTGAAGGATAGAGTAGGACCCTTAAGGAAGAAGCAGGGTGGATGGCTCACCAAAGCAAGGATATGGTAAGGGTGCTTCTGTCTTTATCGAATCAGTACATAGTGACAATGACCCTTTTGAAAATGTGGGTGTTGAGCAACTGAGCAGTATAGTGAGAGAGAAAGAAGAGGTGCTAAAAAGGCTGGTAGCATTCCAGGTAAAGAAGTCGCCAGGTCCTAGATGGGATGCATGCTAGATTACCGAGAGATGTAAGGGAGAAAATCGTGGAGCTGTTAACGGAAATTTTCCAGGTGCCTCTAAACATAGGACTGGTTATTGTAACTGGAGGATTGCAAATGTGACACTTTTTTTAAGAAGGAGACAAAGGATAACCCAGGAGACTACAACTTGGGAAACCGATGGAGGCCATTATACAGGATAAGGCGTAAAATATACACAGAGAAAAATAAGTTAGAACGAGACAGTAAACATTGCTTTATGAAGCACAGGTCATGTCTGACAAATTTAAATGAATTTTTTGACAAGGTGACACACGAAGTGGATGAGAGCAGTGCTGCAGATGTTGTACATTGAGACTTTCAGAAAGCATATGATATGGTGCCACATGCCAAGTTGGTTAGCAAATTAGAAATGTTTGGGATTGATGGCTATTGGCAGTACGGATTAGAATTTTTGATTAAAAAGATAGGAAATGGAGGGAAGGTATAGAATGCAATTTCACAGATTGGAGATGAGTTGGAGGTGTGCTGCCCAGCCATCAGTTTTGGGACCCTTACTTTTTTCTGATTTATATAAATGATTTTGGAGATGGGTGTTGAGGGTAACATCTCTAAATTTGCAGATGATATTAAGCTAGGGAGAATGGTAAATTGTGAGGATGATGTTGAACGATTTCACAGGGACATTGACAACTTGGCCAAATGGGCAGCCGCCTGGCAGATGAATTTCAATGTAAAGAAATGTGAGGTAATGCATTTTGGAAGAAGAAACATAGAGAGACAATACAGGCTCAATGGTACAACTTTGAAGTGAGAACAGAAGCAAAGGGACTTAGGGGTTCATGTGCATAATTCTCTGAAGGTGACCAGGCAAGTTGAAACCGTTGTTAAGAGACCTATAGGATCCTTGGGTTTATAAATAGAGACATAGAGTATAAACGCAAGGAAGCAATGCTACACCTCTACAAGTCATCGGTCAGACCTTATTTGGAGCATTCTATTCAGTTCCGGGCACCTTATTTAAGGAATGATGTTAAAGCCCTGGAGAGAGCTCAATGGAGATTTACTAGAATGATACCAGGAATGAGGAATTTTAGATACAAGGAAAGATTAGAAAGATTGGATTTATTCCCCTTAAGAGCAGAGAAGGTTAAAGGTGGCTTTATTGAAGTGTTTAAAATTCTGAACAATTTTGACAGGGTACAGAAGGATATTCTGTTGGTAGACTTGTTGGTAGGTCAGCAACTCATGGATCACAATTTCAAAATTGTCAGCAAGGCAGTGGGAGTGAGATGAAGAGAAACTTCTTTACTCAGAGAGCTGATAGGATTTGGAATGTGCAGCCTGGAAGAGTGGTGGAGGCAGATTGCAGGGGTGGTTTTAACAGAGAGCTGGATATATATTTGAAAGTGATTGAATTAGAGGGCTACGGAGATAGGGTTGAAGACTGGGATTAGCTTGGTAGATCCTTTGGGAGCTATTATAGACAAAATGGGTGGAATAGCCTCTTTCTGTACTGTAAAATTCTATGGGCAGGACAGGCTTGAAATTAAACAAATAAGACTGAAGATCTTGCTCACTTTCTCTGCATCAAGACTCAATGCATCAAGATAACCTGCAACTGGTTGCTAACAGACAATAAAACACTACTTGTCCAAAAAATGAGCAGGTTCTAGTTAGATCAGTCATGATTTTCCTCTGCCACACTAAAGCAAGCAGGCCCTGTAGATCCCCATACATAAAGATGATATTCACCACAAACAAACTGCATTGCAAGATACAATGGTTTAGTTACACATACAACGTGGTGAGCAGCGATGTGGATTTCATTTTGATGTGTCATATCACAGGTTGTTTGTCATGCTACTCTGGAATATTGTGTCCAGTTCTGGTCACCCTGTTATGGGAAGGATATTATTAAGCTAGAGAGGGTTCAGAAGAGATTTACCGGGATGTTGCCAGTTATGGAAGGTTTGAGTTGGGACTTTTTCACTGGACTGTAAGAGATTGAGCGGTGACCTCATAAAGGTTTATAAAATCATGAAGTGCATAGATAGGGTTAATGGTAGGTGTCTTTTCCCTAGGCTGGGAAATTTCAAGGTTAAGGGGTATGATTTTATGGTGAGAGGAGAGAGATTTAGAGCATTTTTTTACACAGAGGATGGTTCACGTGTGGAATGAACTTCCTGAGGAAGTGATCGATGTGGGTACAGTTAACAACATTTAATAGTCACCTCGATAAGTACATGAATAGGAAAGGTTTGGAGGGATATGTGGGTCACGAGTGGGTAGGTGGGATTAGTTTAGTTTGGAATTACATTTGTCACGGACTGATTGCGGGGAAGGGACTGTTTCCTTGCTGAATGACTGTGTAACTCAATGTACCAACTCCACTATTTGTTGATTTGATTGAATGTTGTCATATGCACCAAGGTACAGTGAAAAGTCTTGTTTTACTAGCGGTACTGGCAGATTGTACCATACAGAGGGCATTAAGTTAGGAGAACAGAGTGCAGAAGACAGTGTCACAGCCACACAGAACGCGCAGTGAGAGAAGTGAGAATTAACATTTGAGAAGTCCATTCAAAAGCCTGGTAACAGCTGGGAAGAAACTGTTCTTGAATCTATTCATGGATTCAAACTTTTATATCTTCTGCCCAACAGCAGGAGGTAGAAGAGAGTATAAACTGGGTGGGAGGGGTCTTTGATGATGTTGGCTGCTTTCCAGAGGCAGCAGGAAATGTAGACGGAGTCACTGGATGGAAGGCTGGTTTGGGTGATGGACTGGGCTGTGTTAACATCTCTCTGTAGGTTTGTGCAGTCTTTGGAAGAACAGCTGCCATACCAGGCTGTGATTCTTTCAGACAGAATGCTTTCTATGGTGCACCCATAAAAAATTAGTAACAGTCCTTGTGGACATGCTGAATTTCCTTGGCCTCCTGAGGAAATAAAGGCATTATTATGCTTTCTTGACTGTTGCATTGATGTCAGTGGACCAGGACAGATTGTTGGTGGTCATCACTCCCAGGAACCCGACGCTCTTGACCACGTCCAACTCAGCTCCACTGATGTGCCGTCCACTCCACTTCCCAAACTCAATGACCTTTGGTTTGCTGATATCGATGGAGAGACTATTATTTTTACACCAAGCTGCTGAACCCTCAGCCTCTTTCCTCTATTCTGTCTCGTTGCAGATTTTGTTGAAGTTGCATTTGTGTCTTTTACAAAACCAAGCACTTTATGAGCAACACGAAGTACTTGTGAAGGGCGGCCCCTGTACTATATGTGCAGGGAATGTAGCAGCCAATTTGCGCAAAGCAAGCTCTCACAATGCTCTAAAAGATTAAAAAAAACAGATATTCTCTTTAGTAATGTTGGTTGAGACAAAAGTATTGACTAGAACACTGGAGAAGGGGGCTTTGCTTTTCTGTTCTCTTTTGCACTTCTTTGGAGACCACACTTGAAAAGGTACCGCGTGAACAAAAACAGAAGTTGCTGGAAAAGCTCAGCAGGTCTGGCGGCATCTGTGAAGAAGATAATCAGAGTTAATGTTTCAGATCCGGTGACCCTTTCTTAAAACTGTATATCATGAGCTGTTGCAGACAGTCCTCAAAGCAGTTTGAGATTTCCAGTGGTCATATAGTTTTTTCAAAATCTGTGAAAAAACAAGTCCTGCTGTTCTCTCCCCAGCTAAACCAATTCCCATTTTCTCACTTGGTTGGCTCAGTGGTTAGCACTGCTGCCTCATAGCGCCATGGACTCAGGTTCAATTCCAGCCTCAGGTGACTGTCTGTGTGAAGTTTCCCTGTGTCTGCGTGGGTTTCCTCTGGGTGCTCCAGTTTCCTCCCACAGTCCAAAGATGTTCATTTTAAGTGGATTGGCCATGCTAAATTTCCCATAGTGTCCAGGGATGTCCAGGCTAGGTGGGTTAGTCATGGTTAATGTGGGGTTACAGGGATAGGGCTAGGTCTGGATCTAGTTGCGAATCTCCTCAGAAGATCAGTGCTGACTCAATGGTCCGAATGGCCTCTTTCCACCCTGTAGGCATTCTGTGATTCCACGCTTGTTTTTCAACTCTGGTCACACCTTTTAATTGCCCCTCGTGTACCCTAGCACCAGCCTCTGGTCATTTCCAGACCACACACCATCTGCCAAACATTAGGCAATTGTCACTTGCTGGAACAAAGCAAGAAACAGTTCTGGAGGAGGGTCATTGGGCTTGAAATGTAACTCTATTTTTCTTCCCACAGATGCTGCCAGCCCTGCTGAGCCTCTCCAGCAATTTCTGTTTCAGGAAACAGGTGCAATGTGTCTTCAGGATAAATGTGGAATATTGGCACAGTTCACAGGGCAGTAGAGATGTCACATGTGCCTGATGCCAACTGGCAAGAATCAGCAAATGAGCCAACATTTGGGAATAGGAGTAAACTTTAAAAGTAATGCATAATGTTGTCTTCTCAACATCTCCCAAACCTTATTTAATCATTGATGGATGACTCCTTCCCACTACCTGGGCCTGCAGATTTTCCATGGTGGTTATTTAGGGACACTTTGATTGGCGAGGTAGAGAAAAGAGCTTATTAAAGCAACGATCTATATTTCTTAGTTAAAAATCAATAGCCTACAAAATTCAGCCAGTGCTCGAAAGACAAGGCTTATAGTTATCTCTCACCCTCAATGCCCCAAAAGTGCTTTGTGCCCATGCAAGACACCTCTTAGAATGCAATCACTTCTGCTTTATAGCCAGATACAAAGGCTGTTTGCATAGCAAGATCCAACAGAAAGCAGAGCAGGTCAGGCAGCATGAGAGGAGCGGGAAAGTCGATGTTTTGGGTTAACATCCTTCATCAGGACTGGGGAGGGGGAAGGGAGCTTGGAAATAAATAAAGGGAGGGAGAGTGGGATGGGGCAAGGTAGGTGGGATGGTGATAGGTGGATGCAGGTAGGGGTAGTGGAGATTGGTCAGTGGGAAGGGTGGGGTGTGCGTGTGTGTGTACACACACATGACTAATCTCCACTGCTCCGTACCTGCATCCACCTATCACCATGCCACCGACCCACACCCAGCCCCAACCCCATTTATTTCCAAGCTCCCTTCCCCCTCCCCAGTCCCGATGAAGGATGTAAGCCTGAAACATCGACTTTCCTGCTCCTCTGAGGCTGCCTGACCTGCTGTGTTCCTCCAGATCCATACTGCTTTGACTCTGACTCCAGCATCTGCAGTTTTTGCTATCTCCCACCAAAATCAAACAGAGGTGATGGCCTAGCGGTATTATCGCTGGACTGTTAACCCAGAGACCCGGATAATGTTCTGGGGACCTGGGTTTGAATCCCACAATGGCAGATGGTGGAATTTGATTTCAATAAAATATGTGGAATTAAGAACCTAATGATGACCATGAATCCATTGTTGATTGTTGGAAAAGCCCATCTGGTTCACTGATGCCCTTCAGGGAAGGAAACTGCCATCCTTACTTGGTCTGGCCTACATGTGACTCCAGACCCACAGCAATGTGGTTGACTGTGGGCAATTAGGGATGGGCAATAAATGCTGCCTAGCCAGTGATGCCCACATCCTGGTTATGAATAAAGAAAAAAACTCATCTGTTCAAATCGTTAATATTTGGAGTCCTGCATGACTCTTCTTTGGAACCCAAGAACTAAATGATTCAACTCAAAATGTTAATTCCATCTCTCTCTCTCCACAGATGCTGCCAGACTTGCTGAGCTCCTCTAGCACATCCTGTTTTCATTTCAGGTTTCCAGCATGGGTAGTATTTTGCTTTAATTTCTGTTTTAAACATTGTTGTTTCTGGACAGTATAGCTAGAAATTTTCTGTCTCTTCATACAATAGCAAATCTTCAATTCCCAACATGGTAAACACACAGGGGCAATAAGATCAGAGCTGATCTAGTTATTTCACATTCCAAGCTATCCCTGATAACCTCTTACTCCATTGTTTTTCTAAATTCTATCAACCTCTGTCTTTGCTCACTTGCAAAGTATTTAAATATTCCAAGGGAAGAACATTACAGGTGCTCACCGATGTGGGCTGTGTAAAGAAATGTGACAGGATTGTATGAGAAACCTGGTGAGACCTATTTCGATGTCACGAAAAGTTCACTACATCATTCAACTCAGTTTCAGGCGTAGAGACGACATTCACATTAGGCAGTGATGAGTCGCCTATTAAAAGGGATTATTGCTTGTTACCATCCTTATTAACTGCAGATCTTGCCTCATTATAATACATCTCTGTCTCCTATCACCAGCTGTGAGCAAACCAGTTGCCATGAATTCTCGACCTGGATACCAGAGTGACTACCTGGTGGCTTCAGCCCAAAGGACCTCCATGTTGGACACCAGGCACCATCCTGTCAGGGCATGGCCTGTAGGCACTTGTTATAGACACACACACACACACACACACACACTCGCACACACTCACACACGGACATGCACATAAACATACACACACACACACACACACACACACACACACACTCGCAAGTGCACGCATACGCTCACACATAGACACACACAAACGCGCGCACGCACACACACACACAAACACACACACACTTGCACACACAGACACACACAGATGCACACACGCCGCATAAACAAAAACATGCACTCATGTACACACAGAGACACACAGATACATACACATGTGTGCACAGGTGCATGCACGCACGCACAAAAACACACACACATAAATGCACACACACACAGACACACAAACACAGGCACACACATACACACACCTGCGCAAACACATACACACGTACACACATGCATGCACACACACACTCACTCACACACACTCACGCATGCACACACATGCGCAGAGAAACACACACACTCACACAAACACACAGTCACTCACACACAAGCACGCAAACATTCTCACTCACACACAAACACACTCAAAGAACAAAGAAAAAGAACGAAGAAAATTACAGCACAGGAACAGGCCCTTCGGCCCTCCAAGCCAGCGCCAATCCAGGTCCTCTATCTAAACCTGTCGCCTGTTTTCCAAGGATCTGTATCCCTGCTCCCTGCCCATTCATGTATCTGTCTAGATACATCTTAAATGACGTTATCATGCCCGCTTTTATCACCTCCACTGGCAACGCGTTCCAGACACCCACCACCCTCTGCGTAAAGAACTTTCCACGCATATCTCCCTTGAACTTTTCCCCTCTCACCTTGAAATTGTGACCCCTAGTAATTGAGTGCCCCACACTGGGAAAAAGCTTCTTGCTATCCACCCTGTCTATTTGCCTACCTGTCTATACCCCTCATGATTTTGTAGATCTCAATCAGGTCCCCTCTCAACCTCCGTCTCTCTAATGTAATAATCCTAATCTACTCAACCTCTCTTCATAGCTAGTGCCCTCCATACCAGGCAACATCCTGGTGAACCTCCTCTGCACCCTCTCCAAAGCATCCACATCCTTTTGGTAATGTGGTGACCAGAACTGTATGCAGTATTCCAAATGTGGTCAAACCAAAGTCCTATACAACTGTAACATGACCTGCCAACTCTTGTACCAATGCCCCGTCCAATGAATGAAAGCATGCCGTATGCCTTCTTGACCACTCTATCCACCTGCGTTGCCACCTTCAGGGTACAATGGATCTGAACACCCAGATCTCTCTGTGCATCAATTTTCCCCAGGGCATTTCCATTTACTGTATAGCTTGCTCTTGAATTGGCTCTTCCAAAATGCATCACCTCGCATTTGCCTGGATTGAACTCCATCTGCCATTCCTCCACCCAACTCTCCAATCTATCTATATTCTGCTGCATTCTCCGACAGTCCCCTTCACTATCTGCTACTCCACCAAACTTAGTGTCATCTGCAAACTTGCTAATCAGACCATCTATACCTTCCTCCAGATCATTGATGTATGTCACAAACAACAGTGGTCCCAACACAGATCCCCGTGGAACACCACTGGTCACAGTTCTCCATTTTGAGAAACTCCCTTCCACTACAGCTCTCTGTCTCCTGTTGCCCAGCCAGTTCTCTATCCATCTAGCTAGTACACCCTGGACCCCATGAGACTTCACTTTCTCCATCAGCCTACCATGGGGAACCTAATCAAACGCCTTACTGAAGTCCATGTATATGACATCTACAGCCCTTCCCTCATCGATCAACTTTGTTACTTCCTCAAAGAATTCTATCAAGTTGGCAAGACATGACCTTCCCTGCACAAAACCATGGTGCTGATCACTAATAAGCCCATTTCCTTCCAAATGTAAATAGAGTTAAGTTTATTCTTAACTTAAGAATAGTTAAGTTATTCTAATTCTTCTTACTTTTGTTCACATTTTAACTATAGTGTAAGAATAAAGTTTGATTTGGTTCAAGCTGGTAGTTTGACCAATCAAATTGTATCCAGAACATAATGCCTTAAACTGCTGAATAAAGAGATCTTGGGCTGCATGTTCATATTCCCTTGAAAGTGGAGTCATAGGTAGACAAGATAGTGAAAGAAGGGGTTTGATATGCCTGCCTTTATTGATCAGTGCATTGAGTATAAGGGTATATATTTGGGGTGGCACAGTGGCAGAGTGGTTAGCTCTGCTGCCTCACAGCGCTAGAGACCCGGGTTTGATTCCACCCTCGGTCAACTGTCTGTGTGAAGTTTGCACATATTCCCCCTGTCTGCGTGTGTTTCCTCCGGATGTCCAGTTTTCTCCTACAATTCAAAGATGTGCAGGCTAGGTGATATGGCCATGCTAAACTGCCCATGGTATTCAGGGATGTGTAGATTAGGTGTGTTAGCAATGGGAAATCCAGAGTTGTAGGGAGATGGGTCTGTGTGGGATGCTCTTCAGAGGGTCAGTATGGACTTGTTGGGCTGAAGGGTCTGTTTCCACACTGTAGGGATTCTATGGT
The DNA here is from genome assembly GCA_024137785.1 of Ginglymostoma cirratum. Classification (NCBI taxonomy): domain Eukaryota; kingdom Metazoa; phylum Chordata; class Chondrichthyes; order Orectolobiformes; family Ginglymostomatidae; genus Ginglymostoma; species Ginglymostoma cirratum. Next base: position 4,579,326 of record JAHRHZ010000249.1, read on the forward strand.
ACGATTGTGGAGTCCCATGTAGACAGGATAGTGAAGAAGGCATTTGGTATGCCTGCCTTTATTGGTCAGTGCATTGTGTATAGGAATTGGGAGGTCATGTTGTGGCTGTACAAGACATTGGTTAGGCCACTTTTGGAATACTGTGTGCAGTTCTGGTCTCCCTACTACAGGAAGGATGTTATGAAACTTGAAAAGATTTAGAAAAGATTTACAAGGATGTTACCAGGGTTGGAGAGTTTGAGCTATAGGGAGAGGCTGAATAGATTGGGGGCTATTTTCCCTGGAGGGTCAGAGGTTGAGGAGTGACCTAATAGATCATGAGGGGCATGGATAGGGTGAATAGCCAAGGTCTTTTTCCCAGGGCAGGAGAGTCCAAGACTAGACGGCATAGTTTAAGGTAAGAAAGGCAAGATAAAAAAGGGACCTAAGGGGCAACTTTTTCACACAGAGGTTGGTGCGTGAATGGAATGAACAGCTGGAGGAAGTGCTAGAGGCTGATACAATTACAATATTTAAAAGGCATCTGGATTGGTACATGAATAGGAAGGGTTTAGTGGGATATGGGCCAAATGCTGGCAAATGGGACTAAAGATACATTAATTTACGATATCTGGTTTGCATGGATGAGTTGGACCGAAGGGTCAGCTGTACATTTCTATGACTCTACGACCTGCCTTTAAAAATAAGAAAGAGTTGGGGTCTAGGCTATTTCTGAATATGTTTTGAGGGGGCTTGGTCTGGTTTATAACAAGTTGTCTGAACCCTTTGACCCCTGCCCATGGGACAGCCACTCGTGAGATTGGATTATTTTTGCCCCCTTGCCTGCATTCATTTTAGGGTCGGTTTACCATTCTTTCTAAGAACTAATGGTTTTATTTTTTAAAAAAACCAAGACAGTGATAATAAGGTGTGATTGGTACCAGATAAATTGTTGACTGGTTCAATGGGCGTCATGGCCTCTATGTTTTTCAACATCCTTCCCTTTTTGTTCACACACTGGAATATTGGAAAGTGAAGTACGCTGTAACAGCTGTTAAGTGAAATCTCATTCTGCGCAGTAAAGACTAGGAAAATTCCGTTTTTAAGGGACCTCAACATTCAACAGTACTATTAAATCTGTTTCCATCGACCTTTCAGCTAATGAATTGCAGATCATAACCTGTAGCAGAGATAATAGAAACTGCAGATGCTGGAGAATCTTCAGACCCTTCTTTTTGAAGAAGGGTCTAGGCCCGAAACGTCAGCCTTCCTGATCCTCTGATGCTGCTTGGCCTGCTGTGTTCATCCAGCTCTACAGCTTGTTATCTGCAGATCATAACTCTTTGGTTTAAAGAAATCTCATCTTGTCCGTTTTTTTTGCCAATTAGCTTAAATCCATTTCCCCTGATCCTCCTACCATTGGAAACAGTTCTTCTTGATCTACATAATAAAAACTCATTTGAAAAGGCAGCTAATAAAGTCCTGCTACACCTTCTCTGCTTCAGGCAGTGCAATTGAAAAGCGATAGACTAGCTGTCAACTTGTTGTTCTCACTCTTCCAGCAGCCAAGTGTATCGGGTGAATCAATGGGACCGTATTTCACTTCTGGTCAACGTGGGCATAAATCAGTCTGGCTAGAGTAGGTTTATAGTGACCTGGCACTAGTCAGCAAGTCTATCAAAGAGCTGCTGTACTATAAAAGTTGGATAGGAGGTCAGGAATAAATAAGGAGAAATTATTTATGCTTACAGGATGGAAACAAAGGCCAATCAAAGCAAAAGCTCCTTGGCGAGCAAAAGAGGTAGAGAGTAGGGCAGCATGGTGGTTAGCACTGCTGCCTCACAGCACCAGGGACCTGGGTTCAATTCCAGCCTCAGGTGACTGCCTGTGTAGAGTTTGCACATTCTCCCTGTGTCTGCGTGGGTTTCCTCCCACAGTCCAGAGATGTGCAGGTTAGTTGGATTGGCCATGCTAATTTACCTATAGTGTCTTGGGTAGGGATGGGTCTGGGTAGGATGCTCTTTGGAGGGTTGACATGGACTCGATGGGCCAAATGGCCTGTTTCCACAATGTAGGGTTTCTACGGTTCTATGATAAAATGGAGCAGAACAAAATATGTTCTACATATGACTGTGATGCTTATTTAGAAACTCTGGGCTGAGTAGCTTCCTACTGTGGGATTCTATGCCCCAAGTACTGACGAATATTTGGGAAATGTTTCCTCTTCATGGTTGTCTATCCTCGTCTCTGATAATCAGATAGGTCTTTACATAAGGCCATAAGATATTGCAGCAGAATTAGGCACTTCAGCCCATTGAGTCAGCTCCTTCATTCTAGCATAGCTAATCTTACATTGAAAGAAAAATTGTGTCTTTAGAGAGACAGCATTTGACTGTCAACTGCCCTCTAAACAATTAGGGATAGGCAATAAGTGCTGGCTCAGCCAGGAGCATCCAATGAATGAATTTTAAAAAAAAGTTTGGATCACTCCATGACTCATCCCTCTCAATCTGTGTAACCCTCTCCAGCCCTCATAAGCCTCTCACATATCTGCACTCCTCCAACTCTGACCTCTTGAGCATACTTGATTTTAATTGCTTTGTCGTTGATGGTGGTCCCTTCAGCTGCCAAGGCATTAAGCTCTGGAATTCCCTCCCTAACACACTCTGCCTTTCTTTCCTCTTTTAAAACACTCTTCCAAAGCTAATGCTTTAGCTGCGCCCACTGGGCATTAGCGTTTGATGGGTTCCATTGCACAGAGGCTACCCAGTGATGATACCTTGGTCTCAATGGCTTATGTTTTCCTTCTGATTTGAGCTCTGTTGGCAGGGACCTTTATGAGCGAAACTTGTTATTATTGCCACTAAATATTTTAAGCCATCAGAAAGGAGGATTGAGGGAGGTAATTGTTGGGTGGCTTCAGGTTTTTGACACATGGAGGGCAGTGCAGGGGTTAAGATGCATTATCACCTTCCAACATGCCCCCCACCCCGTTCCCACAAGCAACAATCTGAACTCGCATGTTGAAATTTTTTTGCAGTGTACTCTCTGCCGATGCTAATTGTTTACCTCACTTCGAGTCGTAGCGTCATTGAGTTGTACAGCACAGAAACAGACTCTTTGGTCTAAATTATCAGTGCTGATCAGATATTCTAAATTAATCCAGTCCAATTTGCCAGCATTTGTTGCATATCCCTCTAAACCCTTCCTATTCATGTACCCATCCAGATGCCTTTTAAATATTGTAATTGTACCAGCCTCCACCACTTCCTCTGGCAGCTCATTCCATACACGTGCCACCCTCTGGTTAAAAAAAATTACCCTTTAAGCCCCTTTTAAATCTTCCCCCTCTCACCTTAAACCTATGCCCCCTAGTTTTGGATTCCTGGGGAAAAGACTTTGGCTGTTCACCCTATCCATTCTCCTCATGACTTTATAAAACTCTGTAAGGTGACTCCGCAGCCTCCGACGCTCCGGGGAAAATAGCCCCTGGCTTTCTGAAGAGAGTTGGATCATGATCTGAAATGAACATTTTGTGGGTCAACGGCAAAAAGCAGAGGAGGCACACAACATGCAATCTCTTGCAAAGATCTAGCAAAGCCATATGGGGGCTGAATGGCCTCTTCCTGTGCTGTAATTATTCTATGATTCTATGGATTGTTGCGGTTTGAAAGTAGATCCAGGAGTAACTTACAAAAGGGAAATAGGGCAAAGCAAGATGGGAATAATTTACAGAGTTAAGGAGAAAGTGAAGTGTGACCAATGTGTTCCTGAGTTGGCTCAACAGCAGGTGCTAACAGCTTGGGTTCAATTCCTGCACCAGCTGAAGTTACCACAAACCTCTCCCTTTACCTGAGATGCGGTGACCCTCAGGTTAAATCACCACTTGTTGTCACTCTCCAATGAGAGAACACCCCTATGGTCTGGCATGATTATATCTTTAGCTCTTAGAAGGGGCTAGTATACAGATGATGAGCTGAATGGCTTCCAAAACTATCATTCTCCATTTGTATGAATTTATTACTTTGTGTGAGAGACAAGAAGACAAATATAAATGCTGACAGCAGGAATATGTGTGTGGGAAAAATGCTTCTTCCTGAAGTTGTATTTTACAGGCAGCGAGTTGTTAGGAGCGAGTGAACATTGTGGATGTTGCTGTCCTCTCTGTTCTGCTGCATGTAAGTTAATTGGATCCTGAAAGGAACACTGACTGTGTGTCCGAAAGTTTCCAAGTCGGAAACAATGCCTCCACTGAAAAAGCAGTGATACAAACTGTTTTGCTTTAACATTTTACAGATGTTCGTTAACACTTTCATCTTTCTCCTGGGACAGGGAGCTTTTCTGGTTTTTGACTATCAGCTGATTAGAAGGGGGAGAATACCACATTCTTTGCAATATCTTCAAGGCTATTACCTCCCTCAGTATTCTGTGCCAGAAATATCATACACACACAAAAAACAACTCTGGTCATTATCATTGCCAACTGTGTCTGCCATCAAACTGTCGGCTTTTCTACATTACAATCATGACCAAACATCAAAAGTACTTCAGCTTGCTATTCAGGAATGAATTCTGGAAGTACATTTTTCATCACAAAGGATGGTAAAGTCTGAAATCTTCTTAGTGTGGATCTGCTGAGGATTTCCGGGCAATTCCATGTTTCTGTCGCATTTCTATTACGCCTTCAAGGTGGTAAAATATCTCAAAATGTTTCACCGAGCAATACTCAACAAAATAACTGACACCAAACCGCAAGGAGATGTCAGGACAGGTGATAAAATCTTGGTCAAAGAATAAGGTCTCTGAAAGAGGGGAAGGAAACAGCAAGTTTGAGAGGTTTCATGAAGGAATTCCACAGTTTAAGGCCTAGGCAGATAAAGGCTCAGCCATGAATTAAGCAAAACTGCGAAGGTGTATTGCAGAATCACAGAATATGTTACAGCTCATAAGGAGGCTATTCAACCCGGCGAGCCTGCGCCAGTTTCATTACCCAGCACCAACCTTCTGACTTTTCCCAATATCCCTGTCTCCTTTACCTATTCAAATAACTATCCAAGGCCCTCTTGAATGCTTCATTTGAACCTGCCTCCCTGCCAGGGAGTAAATTCCATTCCTTAACTACTTGCTGTGTGAGGGAGATTTTCTCTCTTTTACTCATGCTTCCTACGCACATTGTTTTAACTCTGTGCCCTCTAGTTCTTATTTCTTTTGTCAGCAGGAACAGCTTCTTCCTATCTACCCTATACAGTCCACTCATGATTTTGAAAACCTCAATGAAATCTCCTCTCAGCTTTCTTCTCTCTAAGCAGAAAAATCCCAACTTCTTCATTCTATCCAAATAGAAGAATAAAGGACCAGTTAACAGAGGAAGTACCTTGGAAGGTTACTTAGCATGAATCAATGCTGGAATAAGTTAAGAGATGTCTCCAGCACGTGCCACAAGAAAGAGAGAGACATGTCATTGCAGTCTTACATTCCTGTTTCACAAGTTACAGTCCTAATTCAAAATGGCAGACAGAAAACAATGGTGGCTGTACGAGCTGCTCCTTTTTTGAGTGTTGGGGCTGATTTCCTCTCATTCTAGGAGCAGTAATTCCTGTTTTATAAGGTATTGCATTTGTTTTGGAATTTTCGGGGAAAAAAGTAAAAACAATGGCACTTTAAAAAGAAGGAAGAGAGACAAAGGCAGTGACCACATGGGAAGTGAATAAAATGGAGAAATAAATCTACACAGCTCTCTGACCCATAGTGAATCTGCCCTGCTGACTGCCTCTACTATATGTTTTCCAAGTATCTCTGGACATCGCAGTTCATCTAAGAAAAACACGACCTACTCTTACAAAAAGACAAACTACCCTACATGACATCCCATTTCCTCCCTGGCGATTGGTCCTGTTTGCACCCAACAATCATCTGAGATCTTGGCAATCCTTAAATTCTGTCCCGTTGTAAATCTGCCATTAACCACCTTCTTAACTCTCTCCATCTCTGATTCTATCCCTTTTTTAAAATTCTGGGAAAGGTGATGGCAGAAACAGCCCTGCTGACCCTGCAAAGCCTTCCTTACTAGCATCTGGGAAGGTGCCTAACGCCAAAGTTGAGAGAGATGTTTCACAGACTAGTCAAGCAACAGCCTGCCATAGTTTTACTCACAGAACCATACCTTACAATGTCCCAGGCACCACCATCACCATCCCTGGATATGCCCTGTCTCACTGGTAGGACAGGCTCAGCAGAGATAGCAAGAACTGCCGATGCTGGAGTCAGAGTCAATACAGTGTAGAGCTGGAGAAACACAGCAGGTCAGGCAGCATCAGAGGAGCAGGGGAGTCAACTTTCCCCTCCCCAGTCCTGATGAAGGGTTTAGGCCCGAAACATCAACTTTCCTGCTCCTCTGATGCTGGTTGACCTGCTGTGTTCCTCCAGCTCCACTCTATTGACTCTGACTCCAACATCGGCAGTTCTTGTTATCTCTGAGTGAGTTATAACCCCGCTGCAAAGCCTCTTCCATGGATGCCCACCTTGAAGAAGTTATCCTCCTCCCTCCGGAAATACCTCAGTGGATCTCTCTCCTACGGCAACCCACTGGTGGTCTCCTCTACCCTGAAGCTCTTCAACCACATCCTGAACCAAACCCAATACGACAGCCACAATTCCTTTCATCCCATGTCCAAGCCTCCTTCTCAACCCTGCCTCCTGAACCTGACTAAACCTGTCCATCTTCCCCACCTATCTGCCCCACCCATCCAACTGACCAATCCCCACTCCACCCTACCTGCATCCAACCATTGCCATCCCACCTACCTTCCTTCAACCCCACCCTTCTTTGCCCTATTTATTTCCCAGCTCCCTTCCCCCTCCCCAATCCTGATAAAGGCTCTGGGCTGAAGTGTCAACTCTCCTGCTCCTCTGATGCTGCCTGACCTGCAGTGTTTCTCCAGACCCAGTGGCACAGTGGTATACAGTCAGAAGGGATTTGCCCTGGGAGTCCTTAACAATGACTCCAGAAGACTTGAAGTCTCCTGGTTTTAAGTTAAACATGGTCAAGGAAACCTCCTACTGACAACCACATACGGTCTTCCCTCAGCTGACAAATCAGTGCTCCTCCATATTTTACAACACTGGAAGGAAGCACTGAGGGTGGCAGGAGTGAAAAACGTACTCTGAGTGGGGATTTCGATGACCACCATCAAGAGTGGTTTAGCAGCAGCTTACTGATTGAGTTGGTTCAGTTCTAGAGGACAAAGCAGGGCTTGATTGGCATTACATCCAAAAGCATCCCCTCCCCCCACCACCAATGCAGCACTTCATATAGTCTAGAAGATGCACTGCAGAAATTCACTAAAGATCCTTAGACAGCACCTACCAAACCCACGAGCACTTCCGTCTGGAAGGACAAGGGTAGCAGATGCTGATTGGGAATGAAAAGAAGACCTTTTAGCTTCAGAGATAATAGGTACTGCAGATGCTGGAGAATCCGAGATAACAAGGTGTGGAGCTGGATGAACACAGCAGGCCAAGCAGCATCATAGGAGCAGGAAAGCTTGACGTTTCGGGCCCAAAC
>JAHRHZ010000249.1:4596868-4694824 GCA_024137785.1 Ginglymostoma cirratum
GGATTCTCCAGCATCTGCAGTACCTTTTATCTCTTATAGCTGACATTTCGAGTTGGGATCCTTCTTCAGAAATTTCTGAAGAAGGGTCCTGACCTGAAACATCAACCTTTCCACCCCTCTGATGCTGCCTGGCCTGCTGTGCACCTCCAGCTCCACACTATGTTATCTCTGACTCCAACATCTGCAGCTTTTACTATCTCTGATTTATATTTACAAACTGGCATATTGAACTTTGTATCCGTCTTCAGCATCGAAGACACCAGCAGCATACCAGAACTTCAAGAGAGTCAGGGGTCAAAGGTGTACGTCATGGTCATCAATAAGGAGAAGGTGCTGGGGAAGCTGAACTGTCTGAAGGGGGATAAATCACCCAGACAAGATGGACCACACCCAAGAGCTCTTAAGAAGATAACTGAGGAGATTGTGGGGGCATTGGTGGTGATATTTCAGGAATCGGTGGAGTCAGGGTCCCAGGCAACTGGAAGATGGTAAATGTAATAAGGAAGGAAGAAGACAGGAAACTATAGACAGTTAGCCTGACTTTTGTCATTGGTAAGATTTTAAAGTCCGTTATTAAGGGTGAGATTGTGTTAAGCTTGGAACCATATAATGAAATAGGGCGGAATCTGCACATAAGTGTCAAGGGCCTATCTGACAAGTCTGTTAGAATTCTTTCAGGAAGTGACAAGCAAGTTAGACAAAGGTGAGACAATAATGGACATAATCTATTTAGATTCCTGGAAGGCCCTCGACAAGGTGCCATATGGGACGCTGCTAAATTAGATAAGAGCCCATGGTGTTAGGGGCTATGTATTGCATGGATACAGGATTGGCTGACGGTAGAAGGCAAAAAGTGAGGATAAAGAAGTCTTTTTCAGGATGACAGCCGGTGACTAATGGAGTTCTGCAGGAGTCTGTGTTGGGGCCACAACTATTCATGTTATACATAATGCAAGTAACATTCACTCCTCACAAATGCTAAGCAATGAACATCTCCAATAAGAGACAACATGATCAATGCCCTTTGCCATTCAATGGTGTTACCATCACGGAATCCCCTACTATTAACATCCTTGGGGTTACCATTAACCAGAAGCTCACTGGACTCATCACATAAACACAGTGTCTACAAGAGCAAGTCAGAAGCTAGGAATACTGTAGCTGGTAACTCACCTCCTGACTCCTCAAAGCCTGTCTACCAACTACAAGGCACAAGTCAGGAGTCTAATGAGTGCTCCCTACTTGCCTGGATGGGCGCAGTCCCAACAACACTCAAGAAGCTCGACACCATCCGGGACAAAGCAGCCCACTTGATTGGCACCACATAAGTAAGTGTTCACTCCCTCCACCACTGATGGTCTGTAATAGCAGTGTGTGCTATCTACAAGATCTACCACAGAAATGCACCAAAGATAACCCAACTTTTCCAAAGTCACAGCCATTTCCACGAGCAACAGATACATGGGAATATCACCATCTGCAAATTCCCTTTCAAGCCACTTGCCAAGCTGACTTGGAAATATATCGTTGTTTCTTCACTGTCACCAGGTCAAAGTCTTCGAATTCTCATCCCAGTGGCATTGTGGGTTAACTTAGAGCAGGTGGACTGCAGGGGTTCAAGGTGGCAGCTGACCACTACCTTTCCAAAGGCAAGTAGGGATGGGCAATAAATGCTGGCCAGCCAGTGATGCCCACATCTCACCAGTGAATATAAAAAACATTGTCTTATAAGGGCATTATTGTTAGGTTTTCACATAACATAGGTGGAGGGACAACTTGTGTTCAGGAAGTGGTAAGGCTGCAGAAGGCTTTGGAGAGGTGAGGAGAGTCGACAAAGAAGTGCCAGATGGAATACAATGTGGGAAATTGTGAGGTTATGCACTTTGGTAGAATCATAGAATCCCTTCGGTGTGGAAGCAGGCCCTTCGGCCCAACAAGCCCACGCCAACCGTCAGAGCATCCCACCCAGACCTATCCCCTATACCCAAACTAACATAACCTACACATCCCTGAACACGTTGGGCAATATAGCACGGCCAGTCCACCTCGTCTGCACATCTTTGGACTGTGGGAGGAAACTGGAGCACCTGGAGGAAACCCAAACAGACACGGGGAGAGTGTGCAAACTCCACAAAGGCAGTCACCCAAGGATAGAATCAAACCTGGGTCCCTGGCGCTGTGAGGCAGCAGTGCTAAATACTGTGCCACTGGGTAAGGGGAATAGAGGAGATTGTTTTCTAACTAGTGAAAGGCTTCTCAACTTTGAAGCACAAAAGAACTTGGGAGTTCTAGTTCAGAGTTCTCTTAAGGTTAACATGCAGTTCAATTGCCATTTAGATGCAACGTAGCATTCATTTCAACAGGGCTAGAATATAAGAGCAGAGATGTTCTGCTGAGGCTGTATGAGGCCCTGGTCAGGCCACATTTAGATTATCGTGAGCAGTTTTGGGTCCATTTCTAGGGAAGGAGGTGCTGACATTTACAAAGGACATTTACAAGAATGATCCCAGGGTTGAAAGGCTTGTCATATGATGAGTTCTCGAGGACTCTGGGTCTATGCTGAATGGAGGTTATAAAGGTTGGAGGGGGGGAAATCTGATTGAACCTTACAGATTACTGAGAGGCCTGGATAGAGTGGACTTGAAGAAGATCTTTCTATTAGTAGGGGAAACTATGACTTGAAGGCACAACCTCAGAATGAAAGGATGACCCTTTAGAACTGGAGACAAAGTCATTAACTATATTTAAGACAGAGATAGATAAGTTCTTGATTAATAAGAGGATCAAGGGTTATGGGGAGAAGGCAGGAGAATGGGGTTGAGAAACATATGAGCCATGTTCGAATGGTGGAACAGATTCAACGCATTGAAAGTACTAATTCAACTCCAATATTTTATGGCCTTATGGTCATATATTCAAATTACAAATGCATTTGTTATTTTATAAATTCATGCGACAAGAGATCATGTTTGCATGGTCAGTATTCCAAAAAAAGTTCCCTTCACATATCTGTGACTGATAATCATACCAGAATGTCTATTGGTTCCACTCTATCCATTCTGGTTGAAACATCTTCAAAATACTCTAATAAATTATGATATGGAGGTGGCGGTTTTGGACTGGGGGTGGACAAAGTCAGAAGTTACATGACACCAGCTTACAGTCCATTAAGTTTATTTGAAATCACAAGCTTTTGGAGTGCTGTTCCTTCGTCACTTCACCTGACTATAACCTGGTGTCATGTAATTTCTGACTTTTTCTCGTAAATTAGTTAGACACTGTTTCCCTTTTTATGGAGATAAGCTGACTCTGATTGATTAGATTATGATTTTCCAAATGTTCTGCTATTACTTCCTTAATAATTGATTCCAACATTTTCCCAAAATATATGTTAGGCTAATTAGCCTATTGTACCTGCTTTCACCTCTTGCCTTTTTGAATAGGAGTGTCCAACAGGAGGGCTTTCAAATCCTCTCATAATTCTCCAGAATCTAAGTGTTTTTGGAAAATTGGAAAGAATGCATCCACTATCTCTGTAGCTACCTCTTTTAGGCTCCTGGGACGTAGGGGAGGCGATGGCCTCGTGGAATTATTGCTGGTCTGTTAATCCAGAGACCCCTGATAATATTCTGGGTTCAAATCTGGCCACCGCAGATGGTGGAATTTGAATTCAACAAATGTCTAGAATTAGGAGTCTAGTGATAACTGAAAGGCTATTGCTGATTGTTGGGGAAAAGCCCATCTGGTTCACTATTGTCCTTTAGGGAAGGAAATTGCCCTCCTTACCTGGTTTGGCCTACATTGGATCCCAATCCACAGCAATGTGTTTGACCCTGAACTGCCCTCTGGGCAATTAGGGATGGACAATAAATGTTGCCTAAAAGAGATGCCCGTATTCCCATGATTGAACAAAGGAAGAAAAACCCGAAAAGTCAAGCTTTCCTGCTCCTATGATGCTGCTTGGCCTGCTGTGTTCATCCAGCTCCACACTTTGTTATCTCAGATTCTCCAGTATCTGCAGTTCCTACTATCTCTCTCCAAGAAAAAACCCCACCAGGGATAGGGGACTTATCTGCCTTTAGCCCCATTAGTTTGTCTAATACTTATTTTTTTACTATTACTTTTCTAATACTATTTATTTCCTCCGCCATGTTCTTCAATATTAATGGGATGATTGTAGTATCTTCCACTGTAAAGGCTGATGCAAAATATCTGTTTAACTCCTCTGCTGTTTCCTTGTTCCCCATAATGATCTCCCTAAATTCATTTTCTTAGCTGTCAGGTCACTCTATTCTTGACTGCAGTGTCTGTTATCACCAAACAACTACCTAGACTATGTAATAACATAGTTAACACAGAATGGTTCCAAAGGAGAATTATACTGGATTCAAAACATTAATTCTATTTTGCTTTCTTCACAGATGCAGACAGGCCTACAGCAACCTTTTCCTTTCAGATTTCCAACTTTTGCTTTGATGGGAAAGCAATAGATGGACAACTTGGGGATGGACAAAATCGAGGAGGAAGAGGTTCAAAAAGAAATAAAATATTGACATAGGCCATTTGCACAATATAGATGGTTTCTCTGCTGTAGACTCTATGTAATCCCATGTAAAAACAAGACACATCATGTTGCCAGATCAGGAGCCGATACTTTGGATTCAATGGTGACATTTGTTTGGGAGTTGGTTAGCTCAGTTGGCTAGAGAGCTGGTTTATGATGCAGAGTAATGCTAACAGTGTGAGGTTTAATTCCTGCATTGGCTCAGGTTACCATAAAGGATTCACTTTCTAAACCTCTCCCCTCACCTGAGGTCTGGCGACTCTCAGGTTAAACCAACATGACCTATCACATTCTACTGAGAGACCAGCTCCGTGGTCCAGGAGGTCTATACTGACTTTACAATTTGCTAACTATACATGCCCCATGATCTGGCATTACTTCACCATTGACACCAAACATTAATTTTAAAAGTTAATCCTTTTACTTCTGACACCCTCATGACGTATCCCAGACTAATACAATTGTCTCAGAGTCTCAGTTAACAGGCAAAGTCTTTTTGGAAGAGGATGATACAAATGAACTGTTCCACCTACTACTGATCTTTTATTTCCATATACTCAGGTGAAATAAAAAGCAAGCAAAAATCAATAAAGATGGTTAATAATATATGGCGCATGGGAATAATTAAATTTCCCAAAGTGATTAAACACAATGTTTAATCAGGCACAGTAATCCTGTAGCTTGCCTTTACAACATCGCACCGCGGCTGCATACTTACATTACAGTTTTAATAATGGAGTTATACATGGCGAGAAGCACAAATTACAGTTTTCCTCTGTTTTCCCTTCCCTAATTGAATTTACTAATTTTCATGTAATGCAGTTGCATATGTCATTACTGCAAATTTACACATGCATTGCCTTAAGCTAATATTACGTTTCATTCAGAGGAAATGTGGGGAGAATGGATTAACATTCTGGAGGGAGCATCTAAGTCTCTTTCATTTTCACTGCTGTCCTTCCTCCTCCACCCAACAAGGCTTGATTTATTTCACCCTCACTTATTTTGGTTAGTTTCTCTGCTCACTGAGTATGGGCTCCATCAGTCGAAAGAAACTTAAGCAAGGAGTCAGGAGGGCTAAAAGGGGTCATGAAAAGCCATTGGCCAGCAGGATTAAGGGAAATCCCAAGGCTTTTTAGACATATGTAAAGAGCTGGAGGGTAGCCAGGCAGAGGATTGGGCAAAGGACAGGGAAGGGAATTTATGTGTGGGGCCAGAGGAACCGGATGAGGTATTAAATGAGTACTTTGTGTCAGTATTCACCTTAGAGAAGGACTTGGTGGATGATGAGCCTGGGGCAGGGTGTGTAGATGGTTTGGGTCATGTTGAGATCAAAAGGGAGGAGGTATCGGGGATCTGGAAAAACATTAAGGTAGACAAGTCCCCAGGGCCTGATGGGATATACCCCCAGAATACTGAGAGAGGCAAGGGAGGAAATTGTTGGGGCCTTGAGGGAAATCTTTGTATCCTCACTGGCTACAGGGGACGTCCCAGGGGATTGGAGAATAGCCAATGTTGTTCCTTTGTTTAAGAAAGGTGGTAGGGATAATCCAGCTAATTGCAGGCCAATGAGTCTTATGTCAGTGGTGGGGAAATTATTGGAGAGGATTCTTCGAGACAGGATTTACTCCCACCTGGAAATCAATGGGTGTATGAGTGAATTGGTTTTGTGAAGGGGAGGTCGTGTCTCACTAACTTGGTTGAGTTTTTTGAGGAAGTGACAAAGATGATCGATGAGGGTAGGGAAGTGAATTCTGTCTACATGGACTTCAGTAAGGCCTTTGACAAGGTCCCTCATGGCAGGCTGACACAGAAGGTAAAGTCACATGGGGTCAGAGGTGAGTTTGCAAGATGGATAAAAAACTGGCTCGGTCATAGAAGACAGAGGGTAGCAGTGGAAGGGAGAGTTTCTGAATAGAGGGCTGTGACTAGTGGTGTTCCTCAGGGATCAGTGTTGGGACCTTTGTTATTTGTAATATATATAAATGATTTGGAGGAGGTTGTAACTGGTGTGATTAGTAAGTTTGCCAATGACACAAAGGTTGGTAGAATTGCAGATAGTGATGAGGACCGTCAAAGGATGCAGCAGGATATAGATCAGTTAGTGACTTGGGCAGAGAGATGGCAGATAGAATTTAATCCAGAAAAATGTGAAGTAATATATTTTGGAAGGTCTAATCCAAATGGAAAATGTACAGTAAATGGCAGAACCCTGAAGAGAATTGACAGGCAGAGGGATCTGGGTGTACTGGTACATAGGTCCCTGAAAGTGGCAACGCAGGTGGAAAAGGTAGTCAACAAGGCATATGGCATGCTTGCCTTCATTGGCCGCAGCAGTGAGTTTAAAATTTGGCAGGTCATGTTGCAGCTTTATAGAACATTAGTTCGGCCGCATTTGGAATATTGTGTTCAGCTCTGGTTGCCACACTACCAGAAGGATGTGGTGACTTTGGAGAAGATACAGAAAAGATTTACCAGGATGTTGCCTGGTATGGAGAGCATTAGCTATCAGAAGAGGTTGGACAGACTTGGGTTGTTCTCACTGGAACGACGGAGGTTGAGGAGTGACCTGATAGAGGTCTACAAGATTATGAAGGGCATGGACAGACTGGACAGTCAGAAGCTTTTTCCCAGGGTGGAAGAGTCAGTTACCAGGGGCCATGGGTTTAAGCTGCGAGGGCCAAGGTTTAAAGGTGATGTACGAGGCAAGTTTTTTACACAGAGGTGGGTGTGTGCCTGGAACTCGCTGCCGGGGAAGGTAGTAGTAGCAGATATGATAGTGACTTTTAAAGGGCGTCTTGACAAATACATGAATAAGGTGGGAATAGAGGGATACGGTCCCCGGAAGAGTAGGGGGTTTTAGTTGTGATGGGCAACATGTTGGTGCAGGCTTGAAGGGCCAAAGGGCCTGGTCCTGTGCTGTAATTTTCTTTGTTCTTTGTTCTTTGTTCAGTGCCATTTAATTCCAAAAGTCATGACAGACTTGGTTCAATTGTGGATAAAAGAGTTGAATCCTAGAGCTGAGGTGAAGGCTAATGTACTTGACAGCGTGGAACAATAGAAATTGGACAAAAGTTACAGCACATCTAAATAGCACATCACGTCTTTGCCAGTTGAAGTAAACTGGCTATCCATTATAATCCCAAATTTCAGCAGCTGGTCCATAGCCTTGCAGGTTACAGCCTTCAGGCCTAGATCCACATTCTTTTCACATGATGTGAGGGCTACTGCATCCACGACCCAACTGGCCAATGAATTACAGACACCCACCAATCTCTGGGCGATCGAACGTTTTGTCATATCGCTTCTAGCCTTAAACCATAAATCTGTGACTCCTGACAATTGACCTCTCCGCTCGGTGTATTAGATCTTTCCTGCCTTCTCTACCTAGGCCCCACATAATTTTGTACACCTCAATTCAGGTACCCGTCAGCCTCCTTAAAGAAAAACATCTATCAGACATAGATGCACAAATAGGCCATTCAGCCCATTGCGTCTCCTCTGACATTTAATGAAACCATGGTTAACTGATATTTGATTTAATTTCTTATTGTCACATGTACCTAGGTGCAGTGAAAAGTTTTGTTTTGCATGTATTACAGGCATTTCATACCGTACAAATTGCATTCAGCTAAAAGATCGGAGCAAGGAATACAATGTTACGGCTGCAGAGAAGGTGCACAAATGGTGAGTTCATTATTAGATTTGAAATTTGAGAGGCCCATTCAGAAGTCTAACAACAGCGGGGAAGAAGCTGTTCAGGAATCTGTTTGGGTGGATGTTCATGCCAATGTTCAAAACAAGCGTAAAATGAATTGAGTGCATCATTTTTGTCTTCTATTCTGGAAGCCCATTATGTCATAGGCCTTGCCACAGCCAGCGGGTGTCTGTGTGGTGCGGGCATCCATGTGGTAATCCTCAACTCTACTTTCCTGCCTTTTCCCCATAACTCTTGATTCCTGTGTTGATTAAAAATCTATCTGTCTGAGTCTTGATTGTACTTATGACCCAGCCTCTACAGCCCTCTGCTGTCAAGAATTCCACAGATGGCAGAGGCAACAGACTGTGGTGTTGTGGCTGGTCTGTTAATCCAGAGACCCAGACAATGTTGTTTCAAATCCTGCCGTGGCAGATGGTGGAATTTGAATTAAATAAAAATTAATAAAAGTCTATTGTCGGAAAAACTCATCTGGTTCACTAATGTCCTTTAGGGAGGAAAACTGCCATCTTTACCTGGCCTGGCCTACATGTGACTCCAGACCCACAGCAATGTGGTTTACTCTTAACTGCCCTCTGGGTAATTAGGCCAGTTATTGGGCAATAATGCCCTCATCGTGCAAATGAGAGAAAAGGATTTATGGTTGAATGATGAGATATGACTGCAGGTCTTGGACATTCCCAAACTGGGCAACAAATCGCTCAATAACTACATGTCAGGCCTCCGATAGTCTTAATAAAAACCGAAAGAGCTATTCCATTCTATTTGACATAGCCCCAGCCTGTTGATCTTTCTTCATCAACATTTGGAAACACCTGGCAACATTCTTGTCAATCTCCTCTGTACTCTCCAGGTTTATTATGTCTTTCTTGTAATGCAATGTACAGAACTGTACAAAATTCAAGCCGTGAATATCCAACCTATTTTTATGGATGCACTATAGAAAGTGTCCTATCTGGATGCATCACAGCTTGGTATGGCAACTGCACTTCCCAAGACCGTAAGAAACTACAGAGAGTTGGGAACATTGCCCAGCCTATCATGCACACCAGCCTTCCATCCACTGCCTCCATCTACACTTCCCACTGCCTCAGGAAAGCGACCAACATAATCAAAAACCCCTCCTATCCCGGTTATACTGCCTTCCACCCTCTTCCATCGGGAAGAAGATATAAAACTCTGAATACATATACGAATAGCTTCAAGAATGGCTTCTTCCCCACTATTATCAGACTCCCTCTACTCTACTCTCTCTCTCTCTCTCCTCCTTCTCTGCAGCTGTAACACTGCATTCTGCACTCTGTTCTGCTACCCTAACACACTTTGTATGGTATGATCTGCCTGTATAGCACACAAAACACTTTTCACTGTATTTGATACATGTGAAAACAGTAAGTGAACCAATCAATTAATCTCATGTTTTATACAGTTCTAATTTTGCACTACTATTTCCATATTCTATGTCTCGCCTGAGAAGGGAAAGTATTTCATATGCCCGATCACACCCTTCAAATTTAAACTTGTCATTAAAATATACCACAAATAGCAAGGGACCCTACATTGAGCACTGTGGAGTGCCACTGGAAATCGCCTTGCATTTGCAAAAACATAAGTTAACTGATCTCAATCCTTTGTTTCCTGTCACTGAGACAATTTTTGAATCCAGTTTGCCACTTTCAAACGCATCCCATAGATGTTTTACTTTTCTGACTCGTCTACCATGTGAGACCTCGTCACTCGCCTTACCAACTTCCATGTGGACAATATCCATTGCACGACCCTAATCAGTCACCCTTTTAACGTCCTGAATAAATTCAATCAAGCCATGACTTCCCCTTCACAAAAACATGTTGACTAACACTGACTAAACCATGCTTCTCTAAGTCACAGTTAATCCCATCTCCCAGAAATGATTTGAATAATTTGTAAATTATCAAAACCAGAATGACTGCCTTATCATTATGTGGTCTATCCATTGCTACCTTTGTAAACAATTATATATGTTTGCAGGCCTGTAATCCTTTTGATACATCTAGGGAGGACTGGAAAATAACTCCAGAGAATCCATTACTTCCTACCTGGATTCCTTTAATAGCTTGGGATATGACCATCCAGTCCTGCAGTTAACCCACCTCCAATACTTCCTGTTGCAGCACACTAATTGTGTCTAATATCTCACACTCCTTCCTGTAACTGGAATCATCCCTCTTTTTGGAAAAGGCAGAGGCAAAGGCCTCATCATGGGAAGGAAATGGCCTCATAACAATATTGCGAGACTATTAATGCAGAGACCCAGTTAACAATCTGGGGACCCGGGTTTGAATCCTGCCACAGCAGATGGTGCAATTTGAATTCAATTAAAAATACAAAATTAAGATTCTAATGATGACCAAGAATCCATTGCCAATTGTCAGGAAAACCCAACTGCTTCATTGATGTCCTTTAGGGAAAAAAAATGCCATCCTTAACTGGTCTGGCCTACATGTGACTCCAGGCCCACAGCAACATGGCTGACTTTCAATTGCCTTCTGGGCAATTAGGGATTGACAATAAATGCTGCCTAGCCAGTGATGCCCTCATCCCATTAATGAGTAAATAAAAAAACTTTGCATTCATACGTAAGTTAGCTTCTGTACTTCTGATTCTACTTCGTCAGTTATCCATTTGCTCCTAATACACTGAGAAAGTATTTTTATGTTTTTCTTAACTTTACAATATCCTGTTTTTGCTTTCCTGATTTCCTCTTTTACTTCACCTCTGTTCGTCTGGGATTCCTACATTAAACAAAAAAAAAACTGCAGATGCTGGAAATCAGGAATTGCTGGAAAAGCTGGAAGAATGTTTTGCCAAACAGTCACTGGACCCAAAATGTTAACTCTGTTTCTCTCTGCACAGATGTTGCCAGAGCTGCTCAGTATTTCCAGCAATTTCTGATGGTGTTCCGACATTAATAAGCATTTTTCCAACTTACATAATATCCTGAAGAGTGTCCAGGAGCAGAGAGACCTGAGTAATAGTTATTTCCTAACCTACTTGTTCTGAGATGTTACTCCTCTGGAACAGGTAGGACCTGAGCCTGGACCTCTTGGTCCAGAGGTAGGGATATTAGCACTGTGTTACAAGAAGCCTGAGACCTGCACGTATATGTTCATAAATCTCACACTCCTTCCTCTAACTGGAATGTTGGCATCATCCCTCTTTTTGGAAAAGGCAGAGGCAAAGGCCTCATCATGGGAAGGAAATGGCCTCAAAGCAATATTGCTAGACTACTAATGCAGAGACCCAGTTAACATTCTGGGGACCCGGGTTTGAATCCTGCCACGGCAGATGGTGCAAGTAGAGAATTCTAGGTTCTTTTAAAAAAAGCTGGGAGAAACTGCCAAACACATATGGGACACTGGTTAGATCTCAGGGGGAATATCGTATATAGCTTCGGATGTTGTACACTAGGAAGGACGTGAACACATTGGAGAGAGTACGAAAGGAGCTTACAAGAAAGGTTCTAGGGATGCAAACATTGAGTTATAATGATTGAATGGAGGTTGCTTTCCTTAGAGAAGAGAAGGCTGAAAGGGGATTGAATAGAAGTTTTCAATATCTTAAGGTGTTTGAACAGAGCTGAAAAACTATCGCACAAATTTATGAGAGAAAGTGTATTGCAAAAGAAACAAAAATGAAATGTGAAAACACTTCTTTCACACATTGAGTAGAACAGTATGGAATGCACTACCTGGAAGTATAATCGAAACAGCTTCAGTTGAGGCATTCAAGACAACATTGCTAGGTTTCGTAAATAGAAACAATATGCAGAGTTACAGAATACAGTTGGGAGATTGGAACCAAGACAAGATGCACAGAGAGCTGGTGCAGTGGTTCAAGAAGACAGCTCACCACTATCTTCTCAAGACAACGAGGAATGGGCAATAAATGCTGGCCAGGGCAGTGACACCTACATCTCATGAATGAATAAAAATTACAATAGGCCAAATGACCTCCTTCTACACAGTAACCACTTGATGATTCAGTGAATGTTTCTTTTTCTGTCACGTGCTTCTGAAAAACCAGGGGAAACTCTACATTTGACAATGCCAGCCTTTTTCTTTGTGGGAACATGCCTACCATGTGCCTGTAGAGTGCTGCTTCCGAATTCCTCCTACTGATTTTCCTTCAAGTAGTTGCATCCGGTCCATCTTTATCATAGCACCTCTCAGCTTTGTGGAATTTGTCTTCCCTCGATTTGGAACTTTAATACCTCTTCTGTCTTTGTCCCTTTCCATGTTGATGCAAAACCTAACATTCCCTATCTCCAAAGTGGTTAGGCATTGCTACTTCGGCCACTTTCCCCAGCTCCACTTCCTAACACTGAATGTGAAAATGTGCCCCCTCTTGCTTTGGCTTATGGTGTGCTGCTTAAAAGTATTCAGTCCAAACTTTTGTACCTTCTATGCCTTTCTGTTTGCATCCAATTGGAGTTTAATGTAGCTGAAGTCCCCAACTATACTGTTCTATGCTTTGGCACTCAGATATTTCCCTGGATATTTTCTCTCATATCTCCCTCCCAACTACTTGGGATCTACAGTGCACTCTTAGCAGAGCGGCTGTCCACTATTTTTTGTTTCTGAGCTCAACACATCTGGCCTCATTTGATGACTCATTTAGTATATCATCCCTGCTGACAGCTGTAATCGATTCCTGAAACACTTAGGATACGCCCCCCACCTTTTCTTATCCCCACTCCATCCTGCCTGAGAACTCTATAACCAGTGAGACTGAGCTGTCATTTGGCTCATCTCCAAACCCAAGTTTCTATTAGAATAATGCTGTCATGCTGCATTTGTCAACCTGCACCCTCATGTCATTGTCTTTATTTGCTTTTACTCCTTGCATTTACATATAATTCTTTTTACTACTGCCAAGTCCCTGTGCTGTACACTTATTAAACTTTGTCGCTTCTGCCTTTCAGAGTCACTTACTAATTTTTTGTCTCCTGTCCCCTACTCTGAGTTTGTCCTGCCCTTAGATTCCTATGCTTATCCATTTAACTTAAGCACTCCCCATCAGTGCCAGCAAATCTCTTTGTGACAATATGTATACCGGTGTTCAAGTACAGACCATTTGGTTCATACATGTCCAACCTTCCCCAGAATGCTTCAGAAATCTAACGCCCTCCCTCCTACACCAGCTTTCTAGCCACGTATTCAATCATTCAGTTCTCCTGCTCCCATACTCACTAGCAGCATTTGACTGAGTGCACATTGATCAGCAAATTCGAAATTTCCAGGAATAAAGATCCAGCTGCCCACAGTCTTCTGTAACAAAGTAAGGAGGGTGGTGTGGTTGGAGCTCAGCCTCATAATATCACTGCGAGAATTCCTCATGGTAATATCCTAGGCCCAACCATCTTCAGCTGCTTCATCAATGACTCTCCCTCCATCTTAAGGTCAGAAGTGGAGATGTTTGCTGATGTTTGCGTAACTTTCAGCACCATTTGTGACTCCTCAGATACTGAAGCAGTCATTGTCTATTGGCAGAAAGACCCGGACACAATTTGAGTTCTGAGGAAGGGTTACCAGACCCGAAACGTTAACTCTGATTTTTTCTTCACAGGTGCTGCCAGACCTGCTGAGCATCCAGCAACTTCTGTTTTTGTACAAGGTGTGGAGCTGGATGAACACAGCAGGCCAAGCAGCATCATAGGAGCAGGAAAGCTTGACGTTTCGGGCCTGCTGTGTTCATCCAGCTCCACACCTTGTTATCTCGGATTCTCCAGCATCTGCAGTACCTGTTATCTCTGTTTTTGTACATCCAGGTTTGGGTTGACAAATTGTAAATGGCAGTCACAAAATGCAAGTGACCCATTTCCATCTCAAGAAAATCTAACCATCTTCCTGTGATGTTCAAAGACATTACCATCACTCGACACAAGGTTATACTCCAACAGGTTTATTTGAAAGCACAAGCTTTTGAAGCCCAGTGCCTTCATCAATTGAAGTGAAGAGAAGCACACAGGCACAAAATTTATAGGCAGGGAGATCAAAAGATCATACAAATATTGTGAGCAGAGAGTTGTCAGGCTGAATGATAAGTCTCACACACACCTCAGTTCACCGGACTCGAAACGTTAACTCTGTTTTTTTCCTTCACAGACGCTGCTAGACCTGCTGAGCTTTTTCAGCAGCTTTGTCTTTGTTCCTGATTTCCAGCATCTGCATGTTTTTTATTGAATAATGAGTCTCTGCAGGCAATCAAAGTACCTCGACCATGATTTTGTGTTCATTTTGTGCGATATGTGACCCCACCACACTGTTCTATATCTGTAAAATCTTAATGACTGTCCTGTTTTCAGCATCATCTTGATAACTTGTTATGATCTCTCTACCTTAATAAGTTTGTACAGTTTTGATTACTTGTTACGAGGGGTTAGACCCTCGGCATGTGACTGTTACGCCTAACATTTTATTCCAGCCATTTGGTTTGTCTCCAGCACCACCTTATTTTTTAAGCTTTTGTAGTTATCTCTCTTCCTCAAGTAATCAGATTAGAGGTCATCCCTTTACTCAGAGAGTAGTAAGGGCGTGGAATGCCCTGCCTGCAACAGTAGTAGACTCGCCAACTTTAAGGGCATTTAAATGGTCATTGGATGAACATATGGATGATAATGGAATAGTGTAGGTGAGATGGGCTTCTGATTGGTTTCACAGGTCGGAACAACATCGAGGGCCGAAGGGCCTGTACTTCTATGTTCACTTGCTATTCAGCTGTTGACACTTTGCTCACACTGTTTGACACTCTTGATCACCTGCAGAGACTTATTATTCAGTCTGTCGACACTCCACTCACACTATTTTTATGGTCTTTTGATCTCTCTGCCGATAAATTCTGTGTCTGTGTGCTTCCCTTTCACTTCACCTGATGAAGGGCTATGCTCCGAAATCATGTGATTTCAAACTAACCAATTAGACTGTAACCTGGTGTTGTATGACTTCTGACCTTGTCCACCCCAGGCCAACACCAGCACCTCCGCATCATTACCATCACTGAAGCCTCCACTGTCTACATCCTGAGGGTTAACATTGATGGGAAGGTGAGTTGGACAAGTCATAAAATTTACTTTGGTTGCAAGACAGCTCAGAGGCTGCAGATTCTGCAGCGAGCAACTCATCTCCTGACTCCTCAAAGCCTGTCCACCATCTACAAGGCACAAGTCAGGAGTGTGATGGAATACTCCCCACTTGCCTGAATGAGTGCAGCTACAGAAGTACTGTAAAAGCCTCAGATAATCTCGGACAAAGCAGCCTGCTTGATTGGCAATTCACAAGCACTGGAGAAGTGCCAGGTGATCTGCCTTTGCAAGATCCTCCAAATCCGATGGACGAAGGACATTACAACAGCAGTATCTTCTCTCCACCCAGCATCGAAGGCTAATCACTCACAAGCAGCAGCACTGGGCAGGTCATCTCACTCAAATAGCGGGCACCAGAAGTGTAGGTTCATTGCCAGCCTAAGCAGGAAGCCAATCCATCAGTTAAATATATCACCAGAAAGACAGCACTCATTCAACACTGTACAAACATGCCTGAGTTTCTGGGGGCCAGAATTTCTGACTCAGGGGAGAAAGTGCTATCTGCAGAACCCAATCTGTCAGCAATGTTAATGCTCAATGGATTAGAACAGTGATGTAGCAGAGTGCGAACACTCTCACCTCAACAGATCGATATGTCATGAGATGTCGGCTGTGTAGACATTCTATAATTCTATAAGTTAGAGGTTAAACTAAAAGCAGAATACTGTAGCTATTGCAAACTGGAAATTACAACTCTGGAAATGTTCTATTGGTCTGGAGCAATTGTTATGACAGGTAAGACTTCAGCTCAGTGACTGGTTTAAATCCTATAACTACAGCTGGTGGAATTTAATTTCGACGAATTAATCAATCTGGCATTGAAAGCTAGACACAGCAACAGTGACAATTGAGCTATCGTCTGTTGTAAAAAAAAGCCTTGGGTTCACTAATGTCCTTTAACAAAGGTAAAGCTGCTACCTTTACCTTGTCTAACCTACATGTGACTCCAGACCCATGAACTCAGAACCGAAAACAAAAGTGCTGGCGATCACAGCAGGTCAGGCAGCATCCATGGAGGGAGAGAAAGCTAACTTTTGAGTCTAGATGACTCTTCATCAGAGGTCCCACAGACTCTGTATCCAGCTCAGTTCGCCCTGTCATAGAAAAGTTACTGTCAAGCAGGAGAGGGCTCTGAAAAGATTTTACCAGGATATTGGTGGGAATGAAGGGTTTGAGTTATAAGGAATGGCTTAATAGGCTGAGACTTGGGAGTGTAGGAAGTTGAGAGGTGCCCTTATTGAGGTGTTTAAAATTGTGAGCGGTATAGATAAAGGTGAATGACAATGGTCTTTTCCATGGGGTGGGGGAATTTCAAGATTAAGGGGCATATTTTTAAGGTGAGAGAAGAAAATTCAAAAAAGACATGTGGGCAATTTCTTTGACATACAGAGCGGTTCATGTGTGGAATGAACTTCCAGAGGAAAAGATGGTGGCTGGTACAGTTACAGCATTTAAAAG
This sequence comes from Ginglymostoma cirratum, assembly GCA_024137785.1. Classification (NCBI taxonomy): domain Eukaryota; kingdom Metazoa; phylum Chordata; class Chondrichthyes; order Orectolobiformes; family Ginglymostomatidae; genus Ginglymostoma; species Ginglymostoma cirratum. The sequence continues at coordinate 4,613,732 of JAHRHZ010000249.1, forward strand.
ACAGTTAGATATGTACATGAATAGGAATGGTTTGGCAGGATATGGGCCAAGCGCAGGCAGGTGCGAGTATTTTAGTTTGGGATTATGTTTGGCATGGACTTGTTGGACCGAAGGGTGTGTTTCCACGATGCATGACTCTCAATTAATTCTGAAATGGTCAAGGAAACTGTATAGAAATGAATGCAAACCCAGCCCTGCCAACCCGAAACAATTAGGTGAGCTCCCCATTTACAAAGGCAAGTAACAACCTGACACGCTCAGACCCAACAATCTGTACCTTACAAACCATGTCCCCGACACGACCATCACCATCTTTGGGTATATCCTGTCCCACTGGGAGAACAGATCCACTGGAAGTGGATGGCAGGAGGATGAGTGATGACACCGTTGTCTGAATAATTCAGAACCCCAGGCTAATATTATGAGGACGTGGGTTTGAATCCCACCATGACACATGGCGAAATTTGAATCCAATAAAAATTTGGAATAAACAGCAAGTCTAATTTTGACCATGAAGTCATTGTTAATCGTCATGAAAAAAGCCCGTTTGGTTCACTAATGTCCTTTAGGAAAGGAAATCTCCCATTCTCAACTGGTCTGGCTGACAGGTGACTCCAGGCCCACAGCAAAAGTAAACTAGGGCAATGAAATGCCTGACTGAGCGATTTCCAAATCCCACGGATGAATAAAGTAATAATGGCAACACAGTGGTTTAGTTTCTTTGTTTTATTCACTTATGGGATGAGGGCATCGCCTGCTGAGCCAGCATTTGATTGACTGATTGATTGATTTTATTGTCACGTGTACTGAAATACAGTGAAAAGTTTTGTTTATGAGCAGTACAGGCAGACCACAGCAAGCAAAGGATATACAGATCAAAAAGATTTGGAGGTATACAGGTTACATTATTTGAGTCTTAAGTCCATTCAACAGTCTAATAACAGCCAGAAAGAAGCTGTCCCTGAACCTGCTGGAGAATGTGTTCAGGCTTCTGTATCTTCTGCCTGAAGGAAGAGGCTGTAAGAGATCATCACCAGGGTGTGATGGGTCTCTGATAATGTTGGCCGCCTTTCTGCAGCAGTGAGCCGTGTAAATGGAGTCCACGGATGGAAGGTTGGCTTCTGTGATGGTCTGTGCTGTGCACATCACCTTCTTAGGGTCCTGGGCAGAGCAGTTGCCATACCAGGCCGTTATGCACCGGGACAGTTTGCTTTCAATGTTGCATCTGTAGAAGTTGGCGAAGGACCTTATGGACATGGCAAATTTCCTGAGCTGCCTGAGGAAGAAGAGGCATTGTTGTGTCTTCTTGGCTGTCACATGTACGTGGGAAATACAGGACAGGACGTCAGGTATCGTCACTCTGACAAACTTGATGCTCTTCACTCTCTCAACCGCAGTTCCATTGATGTAGATGGGGGTGTGTTCTCCTCCTTTCTTTCTGAAGTCAATAATCAGTTCTTTAGTTTTGCCGACATTGAGAGACAGACTGTTTACACTGCACCCCATCACCAAGCCCTCTATCTCCCTTCTGTACTTTGGCTCATCATTGTTAGATATCCATCCCACTACGGTGGTATCGTCAGCAAACTTGTAGATGGTGTTAACAAGGTGTGGGGCTGGATGAACACAGCAGGCCAAGCAGCATCATAGGAGCAGGAAAGCTTGATGTTTCAGGCCTAGACCCTTCATCATTTTCTGATGAAGGGTCTAGGCCCGAAACGTCAAGCTTTCCTGCTCCTATGATTCTGCTTGGCCTGCTGTGTTCATTCAGCCCCACACCTTGTTATCTCAGATTCTCCATCATCTGCACTACCTTTTATCTCTTGTAGATGGTGTTTGTTTGTTCAGAATTTGGCAACACAGTCATACATGTAGAGGGAATAGAGTAAGGGGCTGAGGGCACATCCTTGGGGTGCTCCAGTGTTGAGTGTTATTGTGGAGAAGGTGCAGTTACCTATCCTTACTGATTGTGGCCTGTGGGTCAGAAAGTTGAGGATCCAGCTGCGGAGGGCAGAGCCGAGACCAAATTCAAGGAGTTTTGAGATCAGTCTGGAGGGGATAATGGTGTTGAAGGTGGAGCTGTAGTCAATGAGCACGAGTCTGACGTAGGTGTCGTTGTCCAGATGCTCCAGGGGTGAGTGCAGGGCTAGGGATATGGCATCCTCTGTGGACCTGTTATGTCAGTAGGCAAACTGTAGGGGATCGAGGAAGGCTGGGAGGCTGGAGTTGATGTGGGCCATGACCAGCCTCTCGAAGCACTTCATGATCATTGAAGTCAGAGCTTTTGGGCGGTAGACAGTAAGGCACACTGCGTGTGTTTTCTTGGGTACGGGGATGATGGTGGTCTTCTTGAAGCAGGTGGGGACTTCGGCTTGTAGGAGGGAGAGGATGAAGATGTCGGTGAATACCTCCGCCAGTTGGTCAGCACAGAATCTGTGTGCTCGGCCGGGGACACCGTCCAGGCCCGTCATTTTCCTTGGGTTGACTCTCAGGAAGACTGGTCTGATTTCTGAAGTGGTGACAGAGGGAACAGGTGTATCTGGGGCTGTCAGCACAGGTGTTGCCATGCCGATGGTATTCTGCTCAAACCGAGCATAGAAAGCATTGAGCACATCAGGGAAGGAAGGGCCATTTTCCGCTATCTTATACTGTTTCATTTTGTATCCCAATAATGTTGTTTAGGCCTTGCCATCGACATCAGCAATCTGTTTGGTAGGTCTGGGCCTCTAACTTGGTCCTGTGCTGCCTCTTGTCCTCCCTGATGGTTTTGCAAAGGTCATATCTGGATTTCCTGTATTGGTCAGGTCACCTGACTTGAATGCGGCACACCTGGTCTTCAGTGGATTATCTCTAATTGCCCAGAGGGCAGTCAAGAGTCAACCACATTGCTGTGGGCGTGGAGTCACACGTAGGCCAGACCAGGTAAGGATGGCAGTTTCCTTCCCTAAAGGACATTTGTGAACCACATGGGTTTTTCTGACAATCAGCAATGGCTTCATGGTCATCATTAGGCTCTTAATTCCAGATTCTTTATTGAAGTCAAATTTCACCATCTGCCATGGCGAGATTTGAGCTCAGATCTCCATATCATTAGCTGAGTTTCTCGATTAATTGTCTAGTGATAATATGACTAGGCTATCACCTCCCCTTGCAAGGTGTTTTACTGGGAACCATCACCATTGACCCTGGGCCCAAGGGTATCACATGGCATCAGGCCAAACTTGAACATTGACACATCCTGCTAGTTACCCCGTACCATTCCTGATCGACTGACGAATCAATACAGAATATAGGAAATGCAGATGCTGGAGAATCTGAGATAACAAGGTGTAGATCTGGATGAACACAGCAGGCCAAGCAGCATCAGAGGAGCAGGAAGGTTGCCGTTTCGGGCCTAGACCCTTCTTCAGAAATGGGGGAGGGAAAGGGGGTTCTGAAATAAATAGGGAGAGAGGGGGATGCGGATAGAAGATGTAAAGAGGAGAAGATAGGTGGAGAGGAGACAGACCAGTAAAAGAGGTGGAGATGGAGCCACTAAAGGTGAGTGTAGGTGGGGGGGTAGGGAGGAGATAGGTCAGTCCAGGGAGGACGGACAGGTCAAGGGGGCGGGATGAGGTTAGTAGGTAGGAGATGGGGGTGGGGCTTGAGGTGGAAGGAGGGGATAGGTGGGAGGAAGAACAGGTTAGGGAGGCGGGGACAAGCTGGGCTCGTTATGGGATGCAGTCGGGGGAGGGGAGAGTTTGAAGCTTTTGAAGCCCACATTGATGCCATTGGGCTGCAGGGTTCCCAAGCAGAATATGAGTTGCTGTTCCTGCAACCTTCAGGTAGCATCGTTGTGGGACTGCAGGAGGCCCAGGATGGACATGCCTTCTGAGGAATGGGAGGGGGAGTTGAAATGGTTCGCGACAAGGAGGTGCAGTTGTTTAGTGCAAAGTGTTCTGCAAAGCGGTCCCCAAGCCTCCGCTTGGTTTCCCTGAGGTAGAGGAGGCCACAACAGGTACAGCGGATGCAGTATACCACATTGGCAGATGTGCAGGTGAACATCTACTTGATGTGGAAAGTCTTCTTAGGGCCTGGGATTGGGATGAGGGAGGAGGTGTGGGGGCAGGTGTAGCACTTCCTGCGGTTGCAGGGAAAAGTGCCGGGTGTGGTGGGGCTGGAGGGGAGTGTGGAGCAGACAAGGGAGTCACGGAGAGAGTGGTCCCTCCGGAAGGCAGATAAGGGTGGGGAGGGAAAAATGTCTTTGGTGGTGGGGTCGAATTGCCGATGGCGGAAGTGTCGGAGGCTGATGCGTTGGATCCGGAGGTTGGCGGGGTGGTATGTGAGGATGAAAGGATTCTGTTTTGGTTGTTATTGCGGGGAGGAGGTGTGAGGGGTGAGTTGCGGGAAATGTGGGAGACACGGTCGAGGGCGTTCTCGACCACTGCGGGGGGGGATGTTGCGGTCCTTGAAGAACGAGGACATCTGAGATGTTCGCAAGTGGAATGCCTCATCCTGGGAGCAGATGTGGCGGAGGCGAAGGAATTGGGAATATGGGATGGCATTTTTGCAGGAAGGTGGGTGGGAGGAGGTGTATTCTAGGTAGCTGTGGGAGTCAGTAGACTTGAAATGGCTATCGGTTTCTAGGTGGTTACCCGAGATGGAGACAGAGAGGTCCAGGAAGGAGAGAGAAGTGTTGGAGATGGTCCAGGTGAACTTCAGGTTGGGGTGGAAGGTGTTGATGAAGTAGATGAACTGTTCAAGCTCCTCGTGGGAGCACGAGGCAGCTCCGATATAGTCATCAATGTAACGGAGGAAAAATGGGGTTTAGGGCCAGTGTAGGTACAGGACAGGGATTGTTCCACGTAACCTACAAAGAGGCTGGCATAGCTGGGGCCCATGCGGGTACCCATGGCCACGCCTTTTGTCAGTAGGAAGTGGGCGGAATTGAAAGAGAAGTTGTTGAGGGTGGGGATGAGTTCGGCGAAGCGGATGAGAGTGTAAGTGGAGGGGAACTGGTCGGACCTGTGGGACAGGAAGAAACGGAGGGGCCTTAGGCCATCTGCATGGGGAATGCAGGTGTATAGGGACTGGACGTCCATGGTAAAGATGAGGTGTTGAGGGCCGGGGAATTGTAAGTTCCAAAGGAGGTGGAGGGAGATGTGGAGGTGGTGTCACGGACATAAGTAGGGAGTTTCTGGACCAAGGGAGAGAAAATGGAGTCCAGATAGGTGGATATAAGTTTGGTGGGGCAGGAGCAGGCGGCTTCCGCCACCTGCAATCCAACTCCACCATGAAAGACATTTTTCCCTCCCCATCCTTCTGTGCTTTCCAGAGGGACCACTCCTTCCTTGACTCCCTTCTCCGCTCCACACTCCCTTCCAGCCCCACCTCATCTGGCACTTTTCCCTGCAACCACAGGAAGTGCTACACCTGCCCCCACACCTCCCCCCTCACCCCAATCCCAGGCCCCAAGAAGACTTTCCACATCAAGCAGATGTTCACCTGCACATCTGCTAATGTGGTATACTGTATCCGCTGTTCCTGTTGTGGCCTCCTCTACATCGGGGAAATCAAGCGGAGGCTTGACGACTGCTTTGCAGAACACCTACGCTAGGTTCACAATAAACATCTGCACCTCCCAGTCGCGAACCATTTCAACTCCCCCTTCCCATTCTGCAGACAACATGTCCATCCTGGGCCTCCTGCAGTGTCACTACGATGCTACCCGAAGGTTGCAGGAACAGCACCTCATATTCTGCTTGGGAACCCTACAGCCCAATGGTATCAATGTGGACTTCACAAGCTTCAAAATCTCCCCTCCTCCTAATGCATCCCAAAACCAGCCCAGCTTGTCCCTGCCTCCCTAACCTGTTCTTCCTCCCACCTATCCCCTCCTTCCACCTCAAGCCCCACTCCCATCTCCTACCAACTAACCTCATCCCGGCCCCTTGACCTGTCCGTCCTCCCTGGACTGACCTATCGCCTCCCTACCCCTACACCTACACTCACCTTTAGTGGCTCCATCTCCACCTCTTTTACTGGTCTGTCTCCTCTCCACCTATCTTCTCCTCTTTACATCTTCTATCCGCATCCCCCTCTCTCCCTATTTATTTCAGAACCCCCTTCCCCTCCCCCATTTCTGAAGAAGGGCCTAGGCCCGAAACGTCAACCTTTCTGCTCCTATGATGCTGCTTGGCCTGCTGTGTTCATCCAGCTCTACATCTTGTTATCTATGACGAATCAATACCATGTCTTTTATTTATTCACATGTGAAACATGAGCATCACTGGCTGGTCAGCATTCATTGCCCATCCCTAGTTGACCTTCAGAAGTTGGTGGTGAGCTGCCAACATCAGATGGAGGAAGCACTGAAGGTGGCAAGGGCACAGAAATTCCTCTGGGTGGAAGACTTCAATGCCCACCTCCAAAGATGGTTCAGTATCTTCTCTTCTGACCAAATGGACCAAATCCTGAAGGACAAATCTGCTGCACTCGGATTTAAAGAAAAAAATGATCATTCATGGGATGTAGACATTGCTGGCAGGGCCAGCATTTGTTGACAATCCTGAGGGATTTATTATCCATCCCTGTCTGAGAATGTGATGGTGAGCTTCACTTTTACCTCTTCTCTCCTCACTGACCAAGTGCCCAGACTTTCCAAACGAAGCAACGATTTGCTTGTCCTGCTCTCAATCTACTCTAATGCAATCTCTGCACCCAGTGTGTTCTCCTCTACATTGGCGACACTAAATGCAGCCTGGGTGGCCACTTTGTGGAGCCCCTCCACTCTGTCCACAAGGATGACCCTAACCTTCCTGGTGTTTGCCATTTCAATAAAGCATCTTGCTCCCACACTAACACTTCTATCCTAAGCCTGTGGTAATTTCTACTGCAAAACCTGATGTCAGCTGAAGGGACAGCATCTCATTTCTCACTGAGGCAATTTACAACATTCAAGGGCCAACATTTTCAGACTATGAAGGCTGGCCTCCATCTTGATGACTTCCCCTCCCCTCTATAACACTTCCTCTGCCCCTGTGTCTTGCTTGTTTGCAAAGGAATTTGATCTCAGCAAAACCAACCTATTTTCAACTATCTACAACTATCATTAACCCTACCCCACCCACCTCCCTATTTTCTGCATATAAACTGACGTTTTCCCAACCACTATCAGTTCTGAGGAAGGGCCACCGGACCCGGACCGAGCACTTATTTTGCATCACAGTCAATTCCTCACTGCAGTTAACACTCCTCTTTTGACTCTTGCTCTGTGTACCCTCACCATGTGCTCCACCTGCACATTTTCCTCCGCTTTGTCAACCAAAGAAAATACCATTATTTTCCATCCACCTTCATTTCTGAATAGATTTGAGATTCGGAATGTGAAATCTATTTCTCTCTCCACAGATGCTGCCAGAACATAAGACCATAAGACATAGGAGTGGAAGTAAGGCCATTTGGCCCATCGAGTCCACTCCACCATTTAGTCATGGCTGATGGGCATTTCAACTCCACTTACCCGCACTCTCCCCGTAGCCCTTGATTCCTTGCGAGATCAAGAATTTATCAATCTCTGCCTTGAAGACAGTCAACGTCCCGGCCTCCACTGCGCTCCGTGGCAATGAATTCCACAGGCCCACTACTCTATGGTTGAAGAACTGTCTCCTCATTTCCGTTCTAAATTGACCCCCTCTAATTCTAAGGCTGTGCCCACGGGTCCTAGTCTCCCCACCTAACGGAAACAACGGCAGACCTGCTGGGTTTCTTTAGCAATGTTGTATTAAATCCAGAACGCCAGCCACAGGTCATCTCTTCCAAGTCTTACCTTCACAAAATCCTCTACCAGGATATGAGACATGCAAGAAATGTTATCAGCAGCCTCAACTGTTGGATCAGTTGAATCATTTGAGTCTATCATAAGTCAATTTGCAAAGGAAATTTTAAAAAAAAGACTCCTTGTTCTAATCAGCTGAAGGATCCCATATCAGAGAGAGTGAATGTTCAGAATACTAATTTAGTGAATAATTTTAATGTCTGAAGGAGGTGATTAGTGGAAAACATGCAAATTAAGCTCAGATTCGCATTTATAAGGGATTTTGATAAACTCGATAGGGAGAAATTATTCCTCGTGACAAGTGTATTCATAATCGCTTTTGTCGAAGCCACAGACTCAAGGTAATTGACAAACGAAACAGACAGCATAAAACCATAAGACATAAGAGCAGTAACTAGGCCATTCAGTCCATTGTGCCTGCTCCACCATTCAATCCATTGCGTCTGCTCCACCACTTAATCATGGCTGGTAAGCTTCTCAGCCCCATTCTCCGGCTTTCTCCCTGTAACTGTTGACCAGAAGAGGAGAGATGAGGAAACCTTCAGAAACCTATCTTTTGTCCATATCTTTTAATACTTTTGATTAACAAAAATTGATCTCTCTCAGAGAGAGGAAGCAGATTGACTTGTAACTTTCAAAGGGAAATTGGAAATATCTCTGAGAAGGGAAAACAGTGGCACTGGTCCAGAGAGAGAAGAGGATGACTGAGACTAAATTGACTCCTCTTTCAAATGGCATGATAGGGCACAGAAGAGGACCTTCAGCCCGTCAGGTTACACTGACCTATTTCTTCCGCTCTAGGATTCTATAGTATGTCAGTTTGAAATCTCCTAAACATAGAGGCTAAGTGAGGCCTATTACATGCTCTGAATCAGCTCCTATGAAGAGCTGATCATTTTATTGACTTTACCCCAATTTCCCCTTATCCACTGTTATAGAGCAGACCAGACACGCTCAAAATATTTTGAGAAGTTTGCGTAGACCTTAACTTTTTCTTATTTTAAAGGTAGATGTGAAGTGTTATGTTTCAGATGCAATCCGACTGGTCAGACTACTGAATGTTAATCAAAATAAATTTTATTAATGCACTGTAGTTAACATACAAACAAAAGAAAGTGGAATTTAGAATGACTGAACTATTGGGAAACTTGAATAGTGGATACAGTACCTATTACTAACTAACTAACTATTCCAATGTACTAAAGTCCCATAAACACACCCTTTGCCAAAAAGGTATATCCAGACACCGATTCGAACATGTAGTTCTCCAATCCAGGAGGAAAAGAAAAATCAAGTGAATGTTCAGAGCGAATAAATAACTAGGAGACATTCACTGAAGGTTCCAACTCTTTTGAGACCCCAAGGCTTCTGCTTAAAGCTCAACATAAAAACTAAAGTAAAACGAGAAAGACTGGCCTGTGAGAGCTGGCCACACCCAGGTTGCTTCCATTGTTTCAACTTAAAAATAACCAAAAAGGCCTCACAAATTGTTAAAAAACCAAAAGAATTGTGGATGCTGCAAATCAGGAACAAAAACAAAGCTGCTGGAAAAGCTCAGCTGGCCTGACAGCATCTGTGAAGGAGAAAACAGAGTTAACATTTCGGGTCCAGTGACCCTTCCTCAGAACTGGTGGTGGCTGGGAAAATTGTATCAGAGATGAAAGGTACTGCAGATGCTGGAGAATCCGAGATAACAAGGTGTGGAGCTGGATGAACACAGCAGGCCAAGCAGCATCATAGGAGCAGGAAGGCTTGACGTTTCGGGCCTAGACCCTTCATCAGAAATGGAGGAGGGGAAAGGGTTCTGAAATAAATAGGGAGACAGGGGGAGGCAGATAGAAGATGGATAGAGGAGAGGATAGGTGGAGAGGAGGCAGACAAGTCAAAGATAACAAGCATGGGGCTGGATGAACACAGCAGGTCAAGCAGCATCATAGGAGCAGGAAAACTCAACGTTTCGGGCCTAAACCCTTCATCAGAAGAGGCGGGGATGGAGCCAGTAAAGGTGAGTGTAAGTGGGGGAGTAGGGAGGAGATAGGTCAGTCCAGTGAGGACGGACAGGTCAAGGGGGCGGGATGAGGTTAGTAGATAGGAGATAGGAGTGGGGCTTGAGGTGGGAGAGAGTTGCTGTGGGACAGAGATCCCCTGAGGTTTGTCCGGAGGGAGGAGGGTAACTTCTTCAGGGTAGGCATCCTTAGAAGAGGCTTCGCAGTGGGGTTAAAATTGTATCAGAGATAATAGGTACTGCAGATGCTGGAGAATCCAAGATAACAAGGTGTGGAGCTGGATGAACACAACAGGCCAAGCAGCCCCCTTGACCTGTCCGTCCTCCCTGGACTGACCTATCTCCTCCCTACCCCCCCCACTTACACTCACCTTTACTGGCTCCATCCCCGCCTCTTTGACTTGTCTGCCTCCTCTCCACCTATCCTCTCCTCTATCCATCTTCTATCCGCCTCCCCCTCTCTCCCTATTTATTTCAGAACCCTCTTCCCCTCCCCCATTTCTGATGAAGGGTCTAGGCCCGAAACGTCAAGCCTTCCTGCTCCTATGATGCTGCTTGACCTGCTGTGTTCATCCAGCTCCACACCTTGTTATCGTGGCTGGGAAAATGTCAGTTTATATGCATAAAATAGTGGGGTGGGTGAGGTAGGGAGTAAACGATAGATAGAGCCCAAAGAGAGAGAAAGACAGTTGGACAGACAAAGGAGTTGCTATCGATCAGGTTGGGAGGGTGAGTATTTGTTAATGGGCACTGTTAGCGTCTAACAACAGGGAGTGTGTAATGGCAGGCTGTGTGGTAACAAATTGGAAATTGTTGCCACAAATTGTTTACTCTCGTAGACATAGCTTGGCACCATTGCCTTACAACCCCTCTTCAAAAGAAAATCTTAAAGTGACAGCATCATCACACTCACAGTGACCACCAATCTACTTGCTTGAAAGCATTTTTCCTCAGTTTATTTGACCGTTTGAATGGGCACAAAGGAAATATAAAGCAACAAGATGACGACCTATAGTGATTCTATAGTGAAACTTACAGAATAATGAATGATCTGGACAGAGTGGATGTTGAGAAGATGCTTCCATTTGTAGGAGAGACTAGGACCCGAGGGCACAGCCTTAGAGTAAAGGGAAGACCTTTTAGAAGGGAGATAAGGAGCAACTTCTTCAGCCAGAGAGTGGTGAATCTATGGAATTCACTGCCACAGAAGGCTGTGGAGGCCAGGTCATTGAGTACATTTAAGACTGAGATGGATAGGTTCTTGATTATCAAGGGGATCAAGGGTTACAGGGAGAAAGCAGGAGAATGGGGTTGAGGAACTTATCAGCCATGGTTGAATGGTGGAGCAGACTCGATGGGCCGACTGGCCTAATTTCTGCTCCTATGTCTTCTGGTCTTATGGTCCTTTTCTACAGAGTTCTGAAAACAAGGAACAGAATAAAACGGGCCTCGCTCGGAAAAAGGGAAGCAAAACCTGATGTTTAAGCCATTGTCTCCTACTCACAGGAAATATTGGGGGGAACAAAATGGCTTAGAACTGACCTGGCAACTCGTAAATGCTGGTGAAGGTGAGAGAATTAAAGAGAGAAGCTTTGTAGGTAATGGAACAGTTAACCCGAACAAGTAGTTAAACAAGAATAATCCTTACTGCTTGGGATCGTATAGAGGAATCTTGCCAAGTCCATCCAGTCCCTTAGGAATAAAAGAAAACTGCACTCAAATTACAGCAAGTGGCATGAGTATATTAATCACACAGTTTGAGGCCAGAGGAGACAAAACTGCAGAGGACAAAAGTGGCACATTGGCAAGGACTGAGGTCAAATGTGAGCATAACTCACAATGATGTATTTTGACATGGGTGAACATTTAACCCACAAAGGAGGCAGCAAGAAGTGAAAGTGAAATGAAACAGGGGTGGAAAGGAAATTCCTTTTCTAAAAAAAATGCATTAGAGAGAAGGAAAATCATATTTCCCCTCAGATGGTCAGTTCACGAGGAGCTGCCCAGTGTCGGAATGATCTGGACTGCTAAGGAGCATTCCATATCATTCCACTGTTTATCCTGTGCTGGCTGTTTTTGACAAATATAATAAAGACCAGCAATTTATATTCATAAAGCACTGTTCATCTTGTGGAAAAAAGCCCTCAAGGCACTTTACAGAGTGATGTCAGGCCACTTTTAGGCTTTATTAACAGGGGAATTGTGTATAAGAAGTTTATATTTTGGAGAAAATAATGAAGGAAAAATATTAATGTCAGTTGAGAGAAGCAACGTTTGATCAGGGATAGTCAATTTGGCTTTGTTAGAGGGAACTCAGGCCTAACAAATCTGGTGGAACTTTTCGAGGAGGTGACCTGGTGTTTAGACGAGGGTAGAGCAGTTGATGTAATTTATATAGATTTCAATAAGACCCCCGATAAATTCCCATAGGAACCTGATGAAAGAGGTAAAAGATCATGGGATCCAGGGTGACTTGGCGAATTGGATCTGAAAGTAGTAGAAAAGTAGGCAGGGGGCAGAAGGTGGTGGTAGAAGGCTGCTTGTGTGGCTGGAACCCAGTGTGCAGAGGCCTACCGCAGAGATCAGCGTTGAGTTTGTTATTGTTTGTGGTATTTGTAAATGATGTGGATAAGAATGTGGGAGGTTGACAAGTAAGTTTGCAAATGGCACCCAGGTTGGCCATGAGGGGGAAGGTGCTAAGTTATCAGAAGATATAAACGGATTGTTCAGGTGGTCAGATCAGTGTCAGGTGGAATTTAACCCTGATTAATGTGAGGTGATGCACTTTGGAAAAAAGGAATAAGATAAGAGAGTATTCAATGAATGACAGGATGTGAGGTAGCTCAAAGGAACCGAGGATTTTGGGATGCTTGTTCACTGATCCCTGAAGTTGGCATGACGGGTTAATAGATTAATTAAGAAGGCATACAGGACGCATGCCTTAACTTTTTTTATTATTCATGGAGAGGATGAGGACGTTGCTGGCTAGTCAGCATTTATTGCCCATCCCTAATTGCCCAGAGGACAGTTCAGAGTCAACCACATTGCTGTGGGACTGGAGTCACATGTAAGCCAGACCAAGTAAGGATGGCAGTTTCCTTCCCTCAAGGGCACAAGTGAGCCAGATGGGTTTTTCCCAACAATGGATTCATGGTCATCATTAGATTCTTAATTCTAGATATTTTATTGAATTCAAATTCCACCATCTGTCGTGGCAGGGTTCGAATCTGGGTCCCTGGAATATTATCCGGGTATCTGGGTTAACAGTCCAGTGATAATGCCATTAGGCCATTATTTAGATTATAAGAACAGGGAAAACATGTTGGAGCTGCACAGTACTTTGATTAGGCCACAGCCGGAATATTGTGTGCAGTTCTAGTCACCGCACTATAGGAAGGATGTGACTGCACTGGAAAGGGTGCAGAGGAGAATCACCAGGCTGTCAGACGACGCCAGGTTACAGTCCAACAGGTTTATTTGAAATCACAAGCTTTCAGAATGTTGCCCCTTTGTCAGGCGAAGTGAGAGGGAAGCACACAGGCACAGAATTTATGGGCAGAGAGAGCAATGGGCAGTGTGATCAAAAGATCATACAATTGGCGCGAGTGGAGTGTTGAAAGACTGATTGCAGTCAGTTCTGATGTAACGAGACAGTTCCGTTTTTGTTCAATCTCAGGTTATTAAAATGTCATGCAAAAGCTGCACCATTTAAATTAATGGGACCAGAATTATAGCCAATGCAGGTAAGGAAATTTTGCATTCTACAAATAGTGATCTAAATTCTTCATTCACGTTAAAGCCAACTGGTGTTGAAGAAACACATTATAGCAGAACCGACTGTAACAGGTCTCTGCAGGTAATCCTATAAATTCTGTGCCTATGTGCTTCTCTCTCACATTTCCTGATGAATTAGGGTGGCATGGTGGCTCAGTGGTTAGCACTGGTGCCTCACAGCGCCAGGGATCCAGGTTCGATTCTACCCGCGGGTGAGTGTCTGGGTGGAGTTTGCACATTCTCCCTGTGTCTGCTTGGGTCCTGTCCTGGTGCTCTGGTTTCTTCCCACAGTCCAAAGATGTGCAGGTGGATTGACCATGCTAAATTGCCCATAGTGCCTAGGGATGCTTAGATTAGGTGGGTGAGACATGAGGAAATCAGGGGTAGGGTAACAGGTCTGGGTGGGATGCTTTTTGGAGGGGCAGTGTGGACTTGTTGGGCTGAATGGCCTGTTTCCATAGTGTGATGATTCTAGGGTGAAAGAGCAGCACTGTGAAAGCTTGTGATTTCAGGTAAACAGGACTACAACCTGGTGTCATCTGACTTCTGACCTTGTCCAACACTAGCACCTGCATAACAGGAGGCTGTCTGGGATGGAGCATTATCAGCAATGAGAAGAGATTGGATAAGCTTGGATAGTCTTCTTTGCAGCAAAGACATTTAATGGGGGACCTGATAGAAGTGTATAAGATTATGAGGGGTATGGACAGGGTGAGTGGAAAATAGCTGTTCCCTTCAATGTGGGCAGAATTTTAAAGTGAAAGGCAAAAGGCCTAGAAGGGGATTTGTAGGAGAAAACAAAAATCACTCAGGGGCTTGTAGGGATCTGGAATGCATGGGAATGTTCTGAGGAAGGGTCACTGGACCTGAGACATTAACTCTGACTTCTCTCCACAGATGCTGCCAGACTTGCTGAGATTTTCCAGGAATTTCAGTTTTTGTTTCTGACTTCCAGCATCCATGCTTCTTTTGGTTTTCATCTGGAATACATTGCCTGGTAGGGTAGTTGAGGCAGGAAACTTCACAATCTTTAAAGGGTATTTGGATGAACTGTTGAAGTGTCATAACGTTCAAGGCTATGGGCTAGTGCAGGAAAATGGAACTGGTTAGTGGTGGTGTTCCCATGCAGCTGTTGATCTCTTCCTAGATGGAATTGGTTATGCATTGGCGATAAAGTGACTGAATACTTGTGGATGATATGCAAATCAAAAAGGTTGCATTGACTTGGATGGTGTCAAACTTCTTGAATGTTGTTGGAGCTGTACCCATGTGTGGAGTATTCCATCATTCTCCTGACTTGTAGATGGTGGGCAAGCTTTGGGGAGTCAGGAGGTGAGTTACTCACTGCAGTCTTCCTAGCCTTTGACCAGCCTTTGTAGCTACTTTTTGGTCAGCATGGACCAGTTTGGGCTGAAGGGCCTGTCTCCTTGTTGTAGGACTCTATCACTCTATGACTATATGCTACTGTATTTATATGGCTTGCCAAGGTTCAGTCTCTACTCAACAGTAACCTCTAGGATATTGAGAATGGGGAATTCAGCGTTGGTACCACCATTGAACATCAAGGGGCAGTGGTTAGATTATCTCTTACTGGAGATGGCCATTCCCTGGCATTTGTGTGGTGTAAATGTTACTTGCCAATTTTCAACACAAGCCTGGATGTTCTCCAGGTGTTGTTACATTTGGACAAAGGCTGCTTGAGATGTTAATGTTGTGGTCATGTCATTAGACTAGTAATTCAGAGGCCCAGGTTACTGCTCTGGGTACAGGACTTTAAATCCCACCATAGCATCTGGTGGAAAATTAAATTCAATTAATACATTTAGAATTAAAATCCGATCAGTAATGGTGCCCATGAAACTATTCATATTTGTCATAAGAGCTCATCTGGTTCACTAATGTTCGATAGGGAAGGAAATCTGCTTTCATTATCTGGTCCGTGACTCCAGATCCACAGCAATGTAATTGATTCTTAACTGCCCTTTGAAATGATCTAATAGGTCACTCTGTTCAAAGCTATTTGGGAAATGGGAAATAAATATTGGTGTTGCTAGCAATGTCCTCATCCTACGAAAGTATAAAGACAAAGAGAAGTTAAATGGATAGATTGGACAAACTGGGATTTCCTGAGAGAAGCCGAGGATAACAGGATATTTGATTGATCTTTTCTTTTGCTGCTTTGTGGGATGTGGGGCTTTACTAGCTGGCCAGCATTTTTTGCCCATCCCTTATTGGCCTCTTGAACTGCTGCAATCCACTTGGATCTAAACAGAGTTTATAGGGAGAACCTGTACCTGATAGTGAAAGGATCTAGAACTAGAGGATACATTAACAGCATTTGGCAAAATAAAAGCAACTTTTAACAAAGATGGATTTTGACAGACTGAACAAAGAAAGAATAATTCTCCTCATGAGGATATTGCTATGAAAATGAAGAGCAAGTTTGTAGCCAAGAACATTGCATCTTTCACAGGAAAAGCGTATAAATCTTTGCCACAGAACGATATATGGAGCTACTGGGAGTGAGTGGGAGAATAAGGTCAGTCTTGGATTTCCCAATGCAGGTAAAGGGACAGCTGGGGATTGGGAATCCAAAGATATTCTCTAAATACGTTAAGGACAAAAGAATAATTAAGAAGCAAATACGACCCCTTAAAGATCAACTTTGCTCAATATATGTGGAACCATAGGATTTGGGTGAGATACTGTATGAGTGTTTACTGAGGAGAAGGACATGGAAGCTAGGGAACTTGGGGAAATAAACTGTGATGTTATTAAAAGATTTCATATTACAAAAAAGGAGTTGCTGGAGGTCTCAAAAAGTGTAAAAGTAGATAAATCCCTGTGACCTGATCAGGTGTATCCTAGAACTCGATGGGAAGCTAGGGAAGTGATTGCTGGGCCACTTGCTGAGATATTTGTATCATCAACAGCCCCAGGTGAGGTGCCTGAAGACTGGACCGTGGCTAATGTGGTGCCATTATTTAAGACAGGCTAAGAAAAAGCCAAGAAATTATAGACCAGTGAGCCTTAAGTCAGTAGTGGGTAAGTTGTTGGAGAGGATTCTGAGGGATAGGATTTACATACATGTGGAAAGGCAAGGACTGAATTGGGATGGTCAACATGGCTTTGAGTGTGGGAAATCATGCCTTATGAACTTGTTTGAGTTTTTTGAAGAGGTAACAAAGATTGATGAACAAAGAATGGTTGACGTTGTCTCTATGGGCAAGCATTCAACATGGTTCCGCATGGTTGACTGGTCAGTAAGGTTAGATCACATGGGATCCAGAGGGAACGAGACAATTAGGTACAAAATTGGCTTGAAGATAGGACACAGAGGGTGGCGGTGGAGGGTTACTTTTCAGCCTGGAGGCCTGTGAGCAGCGGTGTGCCACAAGGATCGGTGCTGGTCCACTGCTTTTTGTCATTTATGTAAATGATTTGGATGTGAAAATAGGAATTTCGGTTAGTAAGTTTGCAGATGACAACAAAATGGGTGGTGTAATAGATAGTGAAAAAGAATATATCAGAGTACAACAGGGCCTTGACCAGATGGGCCAATGGGTGGGGGAGTGGCAGATGGAGTTTAATTTAGATAAATGTGAGGTGTTGCATTTTGGTAAGGCAAATCAGAGTATGAGTTATACAACTAACGGTAAGCCCTTGGGGACTGGTGCCGAGCGAAGAGACCGAGGGGTAGAGGTGTATAGTTTCTTTAAAATGGAGTCACAGGCAGACAGGGTAGTGAGAAAGGCATTTGGTATCCTTGCCTTTATTGGTCAGAACATTGAGTATAGTAGTTGGGACATCATGTTGCGGCTGTACAGGTCATTGGTGAGGCCACTTTTAGAATACTGTGTACAATGCTGATCACCTTTCTATGGGAAGGATGTTGTTTAACTTGAGAGTGTGCAGAAAATGTTTACAAGGAAGTTGCCGAGACAGGAGTGTTTGAAATATAGTTACAGACTGAATAGGCCGTGGCTTTTTTCACTTGGAATGTCAGAAGCTGACATTTTAGAGGTTTATAAGAGCATGAGGGGTACTAATAGGGTGAATAGCCATGGTTTATTTCCAAGGATTGAAAGTCCAAAACTGCAGGGCATGAGTTTAAGGTGAGAGGGGAAAGATTTAAAAAGGATTTAACAAGCAGAGTCTGATGCGTACAGCAACAAAAACCAAGTTTTTGGAAAAGCTCAGCAGGTCTGGCAGCATCTGGGAAGGAACAAACAGAGTTAACATTTCGGTTCCGGTCACCATTCCTCAGAGCAGTTCATTCAATCATGTCAATGCTGCTTTGCTTCAGGGGGAGTTTTGGAGAGTCTTTGAAAAGTTTTCTTTATCCTCCCAGGAATGCTGGACATTTAAGAATTGTAAAAACTGAGTGTGGAGGGAGCGATAGTCTCTTTGACCACAAGATGCAGTGTGCAGTCCATTTAAGTTGATTCTTCAGGAGTTTGACCTGAATACGTGTGGATCTGGTCTCAAGAAGGACATTCGTGTTTGTTCAGTGATACTTCCACTGAATCTGAGGTAATGTAAAGGCAACGCGGGTGGAATTTCTCTGACATTCTCATGTGTCACTGATTTGTAACATGAGAGTTCAAGTCAATAAAATCCTGTTAAAGTGTATGGCTGTTGTAATGTCAGAAACATGACAGAAAATTCCCACACAGCAAGCTCCCACGAAAGGCAATATTGTAATAACGAGATTATTGAGATTAATTATGGTTAAGGGGTAAATGTTGGCCAGGTTAGGTTTCCCTGGCTTTTTCAGGAGGTGAGGGGATGATGATCCAGCAGAATAATCGCAAGAATATTAATTCAGGTAAAAACCAAAAGAACTGCGGATGCTGTAAATCAGAAACAAAAACAGAAATTGCTGGAAAAGCTCAGCAGTTCTGGCAGCATCTATGGAGCTGAGTGACACTTCCTCAGAATTGCTGAGGAATTATTAATCCAGATACCCAATTGATCTCCTGGGGACAAAAGCTGATCGAATACAATGTGGGAAAGTCAATTTGAAGACACGTGTTAAGATGTGTGCTGCAGTTCTATAGAGAGCTGGTGAGATCTTACCTCAATGATCGTACACAGTGGCCCTCTGAACGAATGAGAAATGTACTTACCAGGGAGTGCAATGAAAATTTGTAAGATTAATCCCTGGGACAATGGGATTGTTTTATGAGGAAAGATTATGTAATTTAGATGTATATTCCAAAGATTAGAGAAGAATGAGAGTTACAGAGTCCTACAGCACAGAAACAGACCCCTCGGTCCAACCAGTCCATTGCCAACCATAATCCCAAACTAAACTAGTCCCACTTGTCTGCTTCTGGTCCATATCCCTCCAAAGCTTTCCTATTCATGTACTTACCCAAATATCTTTTAAACATTGTAATTGTACCCGCATCCACCACTTCCTCAGGAAGTTCATTCCACAAGTGAACAACCCTCTGAGTAAAAAAATTTGCCCCTTGTGTCTTTTTTAAATCTTTCTCCTCTTGCCTTAAAAATGGGCCCCCTAGTCTTGAAATCCCCCATTCAAGGGAAAAGACAACTATTATTAACTGTATCTATACAGTTTGTATACATGATCTATACATGATTAAATGGCGGAGTGGACTCGATGGGCCGAATGGCCTTACTTCCACTCCTATGTCTTATGGTCTTATACGTCTCATTATTTTATAAATTTCTGTCAGGTCGCCTCTCACCCTCCTAAGCTCCAGTGAAAAATGTCCCAGCCTATCCAGCCTTTCTTTATAACTCAAACATTCCATACCCAGTAGCATCCTGATAAATCTTTTCTGAACCCTCTCCATCTTAATAATATCCTTGAGCAGATTCAAGACAGAAGTAATAGCTTTCTAGAGATTAATAGCATCAATGACATAGTGCACATTATTCCAGAAGAGATCTCATCAATGTCCTGTACAACTTCAACATGACTTCCCAACTCCTATACTCAAAGAACTGAGCGATGAAGGCAAGCGTGCTAAACTGATAATGTTTGTACAAGGCATGGCAGACAGGATGTAGATAAATGCTTCTCCTGGCTGTTGAATTTAGAATTAAGGAACATAGCCTCAGGTTAAGAGGTAGGTCATTTGACTGAGGTGAAGTTAAATTTATTCAATCACAGGGTGGTAAATCTCTGGAATTCTCTACCACAAGGGGTTGTGGAAACTAAATCATTGAGCATAGAGGCATAGAGTCACATAGCATGGAGACAGACCCTTCGGTCCAATTTGTCTACGCTGACCATGTCAAACTAAACTGGTCCCACCATTTTTTTTCATATTCATTCATGGGATGAGGGCATAGCTGACTAAGTCAGGATTCATTACCCGTTCCTAATTGCCCAGAGGGCAGTTAAGAGTCAATCACATTGCTGTGGGTCTGGAGTCACATGTAGGCCAGACCAGGTAAGGATGTCAGTTTCAGATGGAATTTGAATTCAACAAAAATCCAGAGACCCAGATAGTGTTCTGGGCACCCAGGTTTGAATCCCGCCATGGCAGATGGTGGAATTTGAATGCAACAAATATCTGGAATTAAGAATCTAAAACTGACTGTGAATTCATTGTCAATTGTCAGAAAATCCCACCTCGTTCACTAATGTCCTTTAGGGAAGGAAACTGCCATCCTTACCTGGTCTGGCCTACATGTGACTCCAGCCCCACTGTAATATGGTTTACTCTTAACTGCCTTCTGGGCAATTAGGGATGGGCAATAAATGCTGGCCTAGCCAACAGCCCTCATCCTGTGAATGAACATAAAGAAAAAAAAGTTAGGAGACTAACCACTGAATGGTAGAGCAGGCTCAATGGGCTGAATGGCCTAATCCTGTTGTTATGCTCCTATGTCGACCTTTAAAACTTCAGTCCTCCAACTATGGTCCTCAATGAAGCTAAATAAATTTGGGCCGTATAGCCTTAGATTACAGTGACTGGGACAGGCAGCAGCATTTTTAGATAGATTTGTCAACAGACAGGTAGCAACAGAGCTGAGCAGGAAGCAGAGAATGTTATCTTTCTTCTGAGAGATTAGTCTCAGGGGTTTGCTGTCTTATCGCGCCTGATTCAACAAACTAAATCCTTCTTCATAATGAGCACAGGACAGAATTATTGGCAGCGTTGACTGGCTGGCATTAAAGTCAGCACTTTATGTGTCTATTAAAGTCTCGGGCTTTGCATAAGCAGGAAACAAAAACAAGCAATATTTCTACCATATGATCTTTTTCTAAAGTGTAAAGTTCGTCAGCACTTTCAGAATGTTGAAGTCTCACAAGTTAAACTATGGTATTAACTTAATCTGACAATTTGGGGGTGATTTTCCAGCGAAAGTTGATTTGTAATGTACTCCACAATCTTCCTTTCCTTAAAATCTAACGGCCTGATAAGGGAGTCATGTATCAACACTATCATGGGCCAGGAGGGCTGCCGGGCCTGTTTCTGTGATGCAAGTGTTATGTCTTCATTGTGCTTTTCAGGGTCAATCAATCCAAACTCACAAACCACCTTATGCTTTCTCTCCTGAAGGCACTGACTCCTGCAGGGTCGTTCTCCAGGAATTCTCTTGATGCTGCCTCCAAATGGTGGCACGTGGGGTTAAAGTTGAGATGTTGCCAGGCATTGGGCCACCATGGGTGATGGTAGGCATTGCGTCCGATTCAGTCGTCGCATCAGGACAGCTCCCATTTAATCTCCACACTCCTCACTGAGTGACGACGGAGCCACTGAGATGGCTGAAGAGAACACTATCACAATCAGAAACCACAGGCGGACAGCAGGAGGAATTTCTTCTTCCACAGCAGCATGATCTGGAATGACACTGCTGGAAAGGACAGTGGAGGCATCTACAACAGAAAACTGGATTCCATGACTTGGAGAGCTTGAAAGCAAGATCTCACATCATCGTTTGCTGATGTCTCACCCTGAGATATTTCCTTTTTGAATTGGAAATGTTGGCCTTCTTGAGAGCTGGAGCAAGGAAGCAGGGTAAAGAGGAAAGTTTAAAGTCTATCTTTCCCAGGACAGGAATTAAACCACCACATAGCTGTCTAAGACGGTGATGTTGAAGGTGTTCCTGTTTCAAATGTATGAATGAGGAACAAGGGTAGGGAACACAGCTCTTCAATCCTGCTCCACCATTCAATAAGCCCATGGCTGATTGACATTAACCCCAACTGTACATTCCTGCAGATGACCTTTCATCTCCTTGGTAATCAACAATCTACCTCTGCCTTAAAAATATTTAAAGATTTTGCCTTCACTGCCTTTTGAGGAAGGAAATTCCAAAAACTCAAAACCCTCTGAGAGGAAGAATGTTTCCTCATCTCTGTCTTAAATAGGTTATGCCTTATTTTTAAACGATGACGCCTAGTCCTACATTGTCCCACAAGAGGAAACATTCTTTCAACATCCACCAGGTCAAGTTCGTGCAGGATCTGATATATTTCAATTAAGCTACCTCTGAGTCTTCTAAACTACAAAGGATACAGGTCCAGCCTATTTAGCCTTTCTGAATTAGAGGACTCACTCATTCCAGTTATCAATCTAGCAATCCCAGTAAAAGTCCATATTACATTGCGATCCACCCGATTTGATGATGTTGCACTTTTTTTGGTTGGAGACAGTTGAGTTCTGCACAAGTGGTCAAAGGGAACAGTTTTATTCTACACAACACCCCAGAGTCCTGAGTAATTGTAAGACCAGAAGGCTTAGGAGCAGAAGGGGAGGTGATGGTCTCGTGGTATTATCGCTGGACTGATAATCCCGAGACACACGTAATGTTCTGGAGACCCGGGTTCGAATCCCGCCACAGCAGATGGTGGAAGTTGAATTCAATCAAATATCTGGAATTAAGAATCTAATGATGACCATGAATCCATTTTCGATTGTTGGGAAAAACCCATCTGGATCACTAATGTCCTTTAAGGAGGGAAACTGCCATCCTTACCTGGTCTGGCCTACATGTGACTCCAGACTCACAGCAATGTGGTTGACTGTTAACTGCCCTCTGGTCAATTAGGGAAGAGCAATAAATGCTGCCTAGTCAGCGACGCCCTCATCTTGTGAATGAATAAAGGAAAAAAAGAAGCAGACCATTCAGCCCATTGAGTCTACTCTGCCATTCAATGAGATCACGGCTGGTCTGACGCTCCTCCACTCCACATTCTTGCCTTTTCCTCTTAATCTTTGATTCTCACACTAATTAATAATCTGTCTATTTCAGCCTTGAATATACTTAAGACCCCTCTGTGGTAAAGAATTCCACATATTTACGACTTACCAGGGGTAAGCCATGGGGTACAGGTCTCTGGCACAGAGTCTGGCCCTGTTGCTCAGAAGGGAAGGGGGGAGAGGAGGAGAGCATTAGTCATTGGGGACTCCATAGTTAGGGGGACAGATAGGATATTCTGTGGGAACGAGAGAGACTCGCGTTTGGTGTGTTGCCTCCCAGGTGCCAGGGTCCGTGATGTCTCGGATCGTGTTTTCAGGATCCTTAAAGGGGAGGGGGTGCAGCCCCAAGTTGTGGTCCATATAGGCACCAGCGACATAGGTAGGAAAAGGGATGGGGATGTAAGGCAGAAATTCAAGGAGCTAGGGTGGAAGCTTAGAGCTAGAACAAGCAGAGTTGTTATCTCTGGTTTGTTACCCGTGCCACTTGCTAGTGAGGCGAGGAAGAGGGAGACAGAACAGTTGAACACATGGCTACAGGGATGGTGCAGGAGGGAGGGATTCAGATACCTGGATAATTGGGGCTTATTCTGGGGTAGGTGGGGCCTGTACAAACAGGATGGTCTACACCTGAACCAGAGGGGTACCAATATCCTGGGGGGGGTGAAATTTGCTAATGCTCTTTGGGAGGGCTTAAACTAATTCAGCAGGGGGATGGGAACCTGACTTGTAGCTCCAGTGTACAGGAGGTTGAGAGTAGTGAGGTCATGAATAAGGTTTCAAGGTTGCAGGAGTGTACCGGCAGGCAGGAAGGTGGTTTGAAGTGTGTCTACTTCAACGCCAGGAGCATCCGGAATAAGGTGAGTGAACTTGCAGCATGGGTTGGTACCTGGGACTTTGATGTTGTGGCCATTTCGGAGACATGGATGGAGCAGGAACAGGAATGGTTGTTGCAGGTTCCGGGGTTTAGATGTTTCAGTAAGATCAGGGAAGGTGGTAAAAGAGGGGGAGGTGTGGCATTGTTCATCAAGGACAGTATTACTGCGGCAGAAAGGACGTTTGATGACGACTCATCTACTGAGGTAGTATGGGCTGAGGTTAGAAACAGGAAAGGAGAGGTCACCCTGTTGGGAGTTTTCCACAGGCCTACACAGATGTAGAGGAAAGGATAGCAAAGATGATTCTGGATAGAAGCGAAAGTAACAAGGTTGTTGTTATGGGGGCTTTAACTTTCCAAATATTGACTGGAAATGCTATAGTTCGAGTACTTTAGATGGGTCAGTTTTTGTCCAATGTGTGCAGGAGGGTTTCCTGACACAGTATGTAGATAGGCCAACAAGAGGCGAGGTAACATTGGATTTGGTACTGGGTAATGAACCAGGCCAGGTGTTAGATTTGGAGCTAGGTGAGCACTTCGGTGATAGTGACCACAATTCGGTTACGTTTACTTTAGCGATGGAAAGGGATAGGTATATACCGCAGGACAAGAGCTATAGCTGGGGGAAAGACAGCTATGAGGTGATTAGGCAAGACTTAGGATGCATAGGATGGGGAAGGAAACTGCAAGGGCTGGGCACAATTGAAATGTGGAGCTTGTTCAAGGAACAGCTACTGCGTGTCCTTGATAAAGATATGGTTGAGTGAGGGAACCGTGGTTTACTAAAGAAGTTGAATCTCTGGTCAAGAGGAAGAAAGAAGTTTATATAAAGATGAGGCGGGAAGGCTCAGTTAGGGCACTTGAGAGTTACAAGTTAGCCAGGAAGGACCTAAAGAGAGAGCTAAGAATAGCCAGGAGGAGACATGAGAAGGCTTTGGCAGGCAGGATCAAGGAAAACCCCAAAGCTTTCTATAGGTATGTCAGGAATAAAAGAATGACTAGAGTAAGATTAGGGCCAGTCAAGGACAGTAGTGGGAAGTTGTGTGTGGAGTCCGAAGAGATAGGGGAGGCGCTAAATGAATATTTTTCGTCAGTATTCACACATGAAAAAAGCAATGTTGTCGTGGAGAATACTGAGATACAGGATATTAGACTAGACGGGACTGAGGTTCACAAGGAGGAGGTGGTAGCAACTCTGGAAAGTGTGAAAATAGATAAGTCCCCTGGGACGGATGGGATTTATCCTAGGATTCTCTGGGAAGTTAAGGATGAGATTGCAGAGCCTTTGGCTTTGATCTTTATGCCGTCATTGTCTACAGGAATAGTGCCAGAAGACTGGCGGATAGCAAATGTTGTCCCCTTGTTCAAGAAGGAGAGTAGAGACAACCCTGGTACTTATAGAGCAGTGAGCCTTACTTTGCTTATGGGTAAAGTGTTGGAAAGGATTATAAGAGATAGGATTTATAATCATCTCGAAGGGAATAATTTGATTAGGGATTGTCAACAAGGTCTTGTGAAGGACAGGTCATGCCTCACAAGTCTTATTGAGTTCTTTGAGAAGGTGACTAAACAGGTGGATGAGGGTAAAGCGGTTGATGTGGTGTATATGGATTTCAGTAAAGCATTTGATAAGGTTCCCCACGGTAGGCTATTGCAGAAAATACGGAGGCATGGTATTGAGGGTGATTTAGCGGTTTGGATCAGAAATTGGCTAGCTGGAAGAAGACAGAGGGTGGTGGTTGATGGGAAATGTTCATCCTGGAGTTCAGTTACTAGTGGTGTACCGCAAGGATCTGTTTTGGGGCCACTGCTGTTTGTCATTTTTATAAATGACCTGGATGAGGGCATAGAAGGATGGGTTAGTAAATTAGCGAATGACACGAAAGTCAGTGGAGTTGTGGATAGTGCGGAAGGATGTTGCAGGTTACAGAGGGACACAGATAAGCTGCAGAGCTGGGCTGAGAGGTGGCAAATGGAGTTTAATGCGGAAAAGTGTGAGGTGATTCACTTTGGAAGGAGTAACAGGAATACAGAGTACAGGGCTAATGGTAAGATTCTTGGTAGTGTGGATGAGCAGAGAGATCTCGGTGTCCATGTGCATAGATCCCTGAAAGTTGCCACCCAGGTTGATAGGGTTGTTAAGAAGGCGTACGGTGTGCTATATTTTTTTGGTAGAGGGATTGCGTTTCGGAGCCGTGAGGTCATGTTGCAGCTGTACAAAACTCTGGTGCAGCCGCACTTGGAGTATTGCGTACAGTTCTGGTCGCCGCATTATAGGAAGGATGTGGAAGCATTGGAAAGGGTGCAAAGGAGATTTACCAGGATGTTGCCTGGTATGGAGGCAAGGTCTTATGAGGAAAGGCTGAGGGACTTGAGGCTGTTTTCGTTAGAGAGACGAAGGTTAAGGGGTGACTTAATAGAGACATAAAAGATGATCAGAGGATTTGATCGGGTGGACAGTGAGAGCCTTTTTCCTCGGATGGTGATGGCTAGCACAAGGGGACATAGCTTTAAATTGAGGGGTGATAGATATAGGACAGATGTCAAAGGTAGGTTCTTTACTCAGAGAGTAGTAAAGGCATGGAATGCCCTGCCTGCAACAGCAGTAGACTCGCCAACTTTAAGGGCATTTAAATGGTCATTGGATAAACATTTGGATAATAAGGGAATAGTGTAGGTTAGAAGGGGTTCAGATTGGTTTCACAGGTCGGCGCAACATCGAGGGCCGAAGGGCCTGTACTGCGCTGTAATGCTCGATGTTCTATGTTCTATGTTCGATATTTGCAAATCTCTGAGAGAAGTTCCTCCTCATCTCTGTCTTAAATTTGTTTCTCCTTACTCTGAGATGATGCCCTCTGGTCCTAAATTCTCATACGAGGGGACGCAACCTTTTCGCATCTACCCTATTAACTCCTCTAAGATACCAGGGGATGGGGGCACAGTAGTGGTATGGCGCACTGACCTTTACATCGCCGAGGCCAGACACCAACTCGCTGACACCTCCTCCTCCTGCCCCCTCGATTATGATCCCACCCCTGACCACCAAAACACCATATCTCATACCATTCATAACCTCATCACCTCAGGTGACCTCCCACTCACAGCTTCCAGCCTCATCATTCCCCAAACCCACACCGCCCGTTTCTTTCTCCTTCCCAAAATCCACAAACCCGGCTGCCCCAGCCGACACATTGTCGCTGCCTGCTCCTTCCCCTCTGAAGTTATCTCCGCTTACCTTGACTCTGTTTTCTCCCCCCGGTCCAGAAACTCCCCACCTACATCAAGGACACCAGCCACACACCCCACCTCCTCCAAGACCTCCAATTCCCTGGCCCCCAACACCTCATCTTCACCATGGACATCCAGTCCCTGTGCACTTGCATTCCCCATGTGGATGGCCTAAAAGCCCTCCGCTTCTTCCTGTCCCGCAGGCCTGACCAGTCCCCCTCCACCGAGACCCTCATCTGCCTAAACGAACTCATCCTTACACTAAACAACTTCTCCTTCAACTACTCCCACTTCCTAAAGACAAAGGGGGTGGCTGTGGGAACCCGCATGGGTCCGAGCTATACCTGCCTCTTTGTAGGTTACATGGAACAATCCCTCTTCCGCAGCTACACTGGCACTAAACTCCACCTCTTCCCCTGCTACATCAATATCTGTATCAGCGCCACCTCGTGCTCCCACGAGGAGCTCAAACAGTTCATCAACTTTACTAACACCTTTCACCCCCAACTTCAAATTCACTTGGATCATCTCCAATACCTCCCTCTCCTTCCTGGACATCTCTGTCTCCATCTCTGGTGATCGCTTTGAAACCGATATCTATTTCAAGCCCACCAACTCCCACAGCTACCTAGACTACACCTCCTCTCACTCACCTTCCTGCAAGAATGTGATCCCCTACTCCCAATTCCTCTGCCTCCACCGCATCTGCTCCCAAGCTGGGATGTTCCACTCCTGAACATCCCAGATGTCCTCCTGTTTCAAGGACCACAACCTCCCCCCTCCAGTGATCAAAACTGCCCTCAACCACACCTCTTACATTCCCTGCACTTCTGCTCCCAAAACCTTCCCCTCAATAAAAATAAAGACAGAATCCCCCTTGTCCTCACATACCACACCAACCTTCGTTTCAGCGTATTATTCTCTGCCACTTCCACCACCTACAATTCGACCCCCAACCAAAGAGATATTTCCCTCCCTACCCTTATCTGCTTTCTATAGGGACTACTCACTCTGTGACTCTCTCGTCCGCTCCCCACTCCACTAACCCCACAGGCACCCAGCACCTTTCCCTGCAACCACAGGAAGTGCTACACCTGCCCCTACATCTCACCCCTCACCTCATTCAAGGCCCAAAGTAAACCTTTCATATCTGACAGGAGTTCACCTGCACACCCGTCAACTTGGTCTACTGTGTCCGCTACTCCCGATGTGCCCTCCTCTACATCAGTGAGACCAAGCGTAGACTCAGGGACTGTTTCATAGAGCATCCGCACTCTGCACATGACAAATGACAACACTTTCTGATCACTAACCATTTTAACTCCCCCTCCCACTCCCTGGGTGGCATGTCCATCCTGGGCCTCACAATGACACCACCTGTAAACTGGAGGAGCAACACCTCATATTCCGTCTCGGGAGCCTACAGCCTAATGGCCGAAACATAGAATTCACCAGTTTTAAAATCTCCCCACCCCCGGCCTCATCCCTTGTCCAACCCTCCCTCTCATCCCCGCCTCCTTGACCTGACACAACCTGTCCATCTTCTCTCCCACCTATCCGCCACTCCCACCTCACTGACAAATCCCCACCGCTCCTGACCTGTACTCACTTATCACCGTCCCACCTACCTTCCCCAGCTCCACCCCTCCTCTATTTATTTCTGAACTCCTTTTCCCCTCCCCATTTCTGAAGAAGGGTCATGACCCGAAGCATCAACTTTCCTGCTCCTCTGATGCTGCCAGACCAGCTGTGTTCACCTCGCTCCACATTGTGTCATCTCTGACTCCAGCATTTGCAGCTCATGCTATCTCTAAGAATCTTTCATCTTTAAATAAGGCCGCCTCTCCTTCCATATTCCAATGAATGTGTGAGTTGACACGGGTACGTTGGGCAGAATTGCCTCGTTCTTTGTTATCCGTTTTCAGTTTTGGAATGCAGGATTTTGTTATCCGAATACGTTCCGCACCAATGCCCCCTCCCCCAGTTCCCTACTACCACTTTCTCCACTTGATACGAAACATACCCACGCCAATTTATTTTTAATAAGAGAAAATATTTTCAGTTTGAAATGTCCTCCTGGGTCTTGCTATTTCCTCTGCCAACTTTGAAGATCTACTCAAAGCTAATCTTGAGCTAGTTGTTGAAGAGAGGGATCTGATGGTAATAATGCGGGTTATATTTCCCCCAGCGCAAGCCTGTTTACACCTGTTTCCCTCCTCATTCATCATTATTGTCTGAGGGACACTGAATGTTTTATTTGACTGTGGTCTATAGCCTGCTGCATGACTTCATCCCAATGTCCTATTGTTAGTTTTCTCTTTAAAGTAATGAAAACCAAACGTGGAAGGGGAACCCAGTTCCATACTTTCACTTGCTTTACGGCAGTGTACTGTTTCCAATGCTTACAGCCAAAGCTAACAGTTGCATTTTGATTATTAACTTGTAGTAGAAAAATAGACATGGAAGCCACTTTGTTCAAATGCAGCGAAGCTTAACCCTTTGGAGGATTCCCTTTTCAAAACACTGAGCCACACTTTCTGCCAATGAGGCAAAACGGCTGTCAGCATTCTTAGATTCCTACTAAGAACCTAAGAAATATGAGCACGAGTAGCCCATCTGACCCCTCGAACCTCTTCTGCCATTCAATAAGATCTTTTTGTGGACTCAGCTCAACCTACCCCCTGCTCATCATAACCTTTAATTCCTTTGCTGTTCAAAAATCTGTCTTCGGCTTGTACACATTCAATGAGGTAGCCTCAATTGCCTCATTGGGACAGGAATTCCACAGATTCACAAGCCTTTGGGCAGAGAAGTTCCTCCTCAACTCACTCCTAAATCCTCTCCCCCTTATTTTCAGGGTAAGTCCCCTAGTTCTAGTTTCACCCACCACTTCTCTGTTTCCACTTTATCTCTTCCCTTCATAATTATATGTGTTTCTGTAAGGTTCCCCTCTCATTTTTCTAAATTTCAATGAGTATAGTCCCAGTCTACTCTGTGTCTCCTCATAAGGCAACCCTCTCAATTCCAGAATCAATCTAGTGAACCTCCTCTGCACCCCCTCCAGTGCCAGTACATCCTTTCTCAAGTAAGGAGACCAAAATCATCCATGTTTACTCCAGGTGTGACCTCACCCACACCCTATACAGCTGCAGCGTAACTTCTCTATTCTCAAACTCCATCTTTGTAGCAGTGAAGAGCAATATTCCTTTTACCTTCTTAATTCCTTGCTGCACCTGCAAACCAAGAAACCAAGAGACTGTTCTGCCAATCGAGGCCATGCCAAATTCTCTGTGGAAGAATTCCATTCTGTCAATCGATCCCTATAACCCTTTGATCGTTTTTCTCCCAAATGGCCTTCCAGTTTCCATCTGAAACCAGCTAGTCTCTG
Organism: Ginglymostoma cirratum; assembly: GCA_024137785.1. NCBI lineage: Eukaryota > Metazoa > Chordata > Chondrichthyes > Orectolobiformes > Ginglymostomatidae > Ginglymostoma > Ginglymostoma cirratum. The sequence continues at coordinate 4,644,005 of JAHRHZ010000249.1, forward strand.
CCTCCATCACCCTCGTAGGCACTGACTTCCAAGTCATTACCAGTCACTGCTTAAAATGTTTCTTCCTCTCAAATCTTACTGCATCTCTTGCCCAAAATCTTAAAACGGTGTGCCCTCATCCTTCAACTAGTACCGTTAGCAAATAGAAACGGTTTTTCGTTGTCTAAATCCTTTATGCCTCGATCAGATCTGCTGTCAATCCTCTTTGGACCAAAGAGAGCCAGACCAACTTATCCATGAACTTAACATACCAGACAAAATTCAGAGCCGGTGGATGCTGCTCTAAGTATATTACGAACTGGATGCTAAATCTTAGTCAAAGACAAATATAGAAATTGTTGGAAAAGCTCAGCAGCTCTGGCAGCATCTGTGGAGAGAAGTCAGCATCAATGTTTGGGTCAAGTGAGGAAGAGTCACCCAACCTGAAACTTTAATTCTGATTTCTCTCCAAAGATGCTGCCAGACCTGCTGAACTTTTCCAGAAATTTCTATATTTGTCTCTGATTTACAGCATCCGCAGTTCTTTCGGTGTTTGTTTTGCTGAGTCTTAATGACTGAACAAACAAACTCTCTGACCCTGAAAATGAACTTTTACAGGTGCAAAGCTTAACTTCTTCAGTGCTTGATTAGTATGAACAAAATTAAAATGGTCCTCTGATGCTGCTTGGCCTGCTGTGTTCGTCCAGCTCCACACCTTGTTATCTCGGATTCTCCAGCATCTGCAGTTCCTATTATCTCTATAACTTCGTAATGTTCTCCTGCTATTGTCTTTGTCTTCTCATTCTGCAAAGTAGTGAATATGGGCAATGCTTGTAAAGCCAATATTTACTGTGTAACTGTATTTGCCCTTGAGAAGGTGATGGAGAGATAGATAAAAGTTAACAGCCTTGTTATGGGTCTGAAATTGCATAAAGGTAAGGAAGGCAAGTCTTTTTTCTCCCTTAAACATAGATTTCAATTTTTTTCTTGTTTTCAAATGGAACAAAAAGTTCTAAATTATACTTCTAGCCCTGTTAGCGACAGGCTTAGAGGTGAAAAGGTTGCAAAACATGACATGCAAAGCCTTCAGATAGCAAGGGTGGTATCCCACATTTTCCTTCAGTTGGACAACTTGGCAAAGTGTTTGCCCATTGGTTTCCAATTGAGCCACTTGAGCGAGGCAAAATTTGGTGGCTGCCCAGTGGGTTCTGACAATGGGGCTGGTGGTATAGAGGAATTCTCCATTATATTCGCTCCATAACCCAATGTTGGGGAAATGACCGGGCAGCAGCAGACACCATATGGGATCACCAGCTTTATGGTCAAAAAATGGAAACTGTAATGTTTGCATTTGGAATATTAGTTACGGCACAATTCTTCCAGTCCAAACATTTAGAACATAGAACACAAAACAGTACAGCACAATACAGGCCCTTCGGCCCACGATGTTGTGCCGAACTTTCACCCTAAACCTAAGGTCTATCTAACCTCCACCCCTACCTTATACTATCATCCATATGCCTATCTAATAGCCACTTAAATGCCCCTAATGAGGCCGACTCCACTACCCCCTCGACAATGCATTCTACGCCCCTACCACTCTCTGAGTAAAGAACCTACCTCTGACAGCTCCCCTATATCTACCTCCATTCACTTTAAAACTATGCCCCATTGTAATAGCTACCTCCACCCTAGGAAAAAGTATCTGGCTGTCTACTCTATCTATAATTCTGATCATTTTGTACACCTCTATCAAGTCACCTCTCATCCTTCATCGTTCTGAAGAGAAAAGCCATAGCTCTCTCAACCTTTCCCCATAAGACCTTCGCTCCATTCCAGTCAACATCCTGGTAAATCTCCTCTGCACCTTTTCCAACACTTCCACATCTGAAGGAGGTGGACAATGATAATGAAAGAAAAGGAGCCAAATCCCAAGGTCTGGACCCCACTACTTTGTGGAACATCCTACACCAGGTGCCCAAAGATCTATGGGTCAAGAATTAACCTGTTCAGACCTGTGGTAGAAGCTCACCACTCTTGAATTAGCAATATTACTAGAATGTGATCTAGAGGTCCAGGCCAATGTTTTGGAAACATATGTTCATATCCCACCAAATGTTAGAAGAGCAGTAAAGGCAGAAAACATTGCAACAAGTAAATACATGAGCACTTGAAATGTCATAATATTCAAGGCTAAGAGGCATGCACTGGAAAGTGGCATTAGTGTAGATAGGTTGGCTTGCTCTCAATAGACAGAAGGGCCTCTTTACTGTGGTATAACTCGATGGAAATGAAACTCAATGAATAAAATTAAGGATTGGAAGTGAGTCTCAGATCTTGATAACTACCATCATTTGACAAAAGAAATGGGATAGGGTTAGGGTTAGGCTCACTACTGTGCCTCAGGAAAGGAAATCTGCCACCCTTACTTCTTTTCCACCCTGGGAAAAGTTGATGCACAGAGAGATCTGGGTGTTCAGGTCCATTGTACCCTGAAGGTGGCAAGGCAGGTCGATAGAGTGGTCAAGAAGGCATATGGCACGCTTTCATTCATCGGACAGGGTATTGAGTACAAGAGTTGGCAGGTCATGTTACAGTTGTATAGGACTTTGGTTCGACCTCATTTGGAATACTGCGTACAGTTCTGGACACCACATTACCAAAAGGATGTGGATGCTTTGGAGATGGTGCAGAGGAGGTTCACCAGGATGTTGCCTGGTATAGAGGGCGCTGGCTACGAAGAGAGGTTGAGTACACTAGGGTTATTTACATTAGAAAGATGGAGGTTGATGGGGGGACCTGATTGAGGGACTACAAAATCATGGGAGGTATGGACAAGGTGGATAACAAGAAGCTTTTTCCCAGAGTGGAGGACTCAATTACTAGGGGTGACGATTTCAAGGTGAGAGGGGAAAAGTTTAAGGGAGATATGCGTGGAAAGTTCTTTATGCAGAGGGTGGTGGGTGCCTGGAACACATTGCCGGAGGAGGTGGTAGAGGCGGGCACGATAGCATCATTTAAGATGTATCTAGACATATACATGAATGGGCAGGGAGCACAGGGATACAGATCCTTGGAAAATAGGTGACAGGTTTAGATAGAGGATCTGGATCGGCGCAGGCTTGGAGGGCCGAAGGGCCTGTTCCTGCGCTGTAATTTTCTTTGTTCTTTGTTCTTTGTTTTTACCTGGTGTGCCTTGCATGTGACTCTAGGCTGGCATCAATATGGCTGACTGACAGTGTTGTTGACCCTAGAAAGCTGCTCATTTCAAGGGCAGAGATAGTAAGAGCTGTCGATGCTGGAGTCTGAGATAGCACAGTGTGGAGCTGGAGAAACACAACAGGCCAGGCAGCATCAGAGGAGCAGGAAATCTCACATTGCTGGTCAGGTGAAGAAGGGCCCCGGCTCAAAGCGTCAGCTTCCCTGCTCCTCTGATGCTGCCTGGCCTGCTGTGTTCCTACAGCTCTACGCTGGATTATCTCAGTTCAAGGGCAGTTAGGGATTGGCACAAATGCTGGCCTTACTAATGACACCCACATGCATGAAAGAATACTTTTTTTGAATGAGAAGGTGTCCCCTTTTGATCAGAAGAAGAAAAATTAGAATATTTCTAAACTGTAAAAATCTGGAACAATGAAGGACAAAGTGCCCAGTACATAAGTAATATAAAAACTATGAAATTTAACCCTGATTAGTGTGAGGTGATGCACTTTGGAGGAAGGAACAAGACAAGGGAAGTATTGATTGGATGCCAGGACATTAGGAAGCTCAGAGGAACAGAGGAATATTGGGCACTTGTCAACAAATCCCTGAAGGCAACAGGACTGTTGAGAAGGTATACAAGATACTTGCTTTAATAGTTAAGGCATAGATTATCAAAACAAGGAGGTCATATTGGCACTGTTCAGGACTTGAGTTTGGCCACAGCTGGAGCACTCTGTGCAGTTCTAGTTACCACGCTATATGAAGGATGTGTTTACACTGAAGGGGTCACAGAGGAGATTCACCAGGATGTTGGAGATAGAAAAAACTGCCAATACTGGAGTCAGAGTCAATACAGCATGGAGCTGGAGGAACACCGTAGGTCAGGTAGTAGCAGAGGAACAGGAAAGGGTGGCACGGTGGCTCAGTGGTTAGCAGTGCAGCCTCACAGTACTAGGGATCTGGGTTCGGTTCCAACCTCAGGTGACTGTCTGTGTGGAATTTGCTTGTTGTCTGCGTGGGTTTGCTCTGGTTTCCTCCCACAATCCAAAAGATGTGCAGGTTAGGTGGATTGGCCATGCTAAATTGCCCACAGTGTTCAGGGGTGTGTGGCTTATAGGGTCTGGGTGGGATGCTCCAAGGGTCAGTGTGGACTTGTTGGGCCAAAGGGCCTGTTTCCACACTGTAGGGGTTCTAATTCTTAAAAAAAAAGTTGGTATCTCAGGTTGGGATCCTTCATCAGGCCCTGAGGCAGGGTCCCAACACAAAACATTGGCTCTCCTGTTCTTTTGATGCTGCCTGACCTGCTGTGTTCCTCTAGCTCCACACTGTATTCACCCGGATGTTGCCTTGGCTGTAGGATTTCAGTGACAATGAGAGACTGGATAAGCTCGCGTTGTTTTCTTTGCAGCAGAGGAGGTTGAGGGGTGACCTGATAGAGTGTATAAAGTTATGAGGGGAATGGCCAGGGTGGGTATAAAACAACTATACTCTTTCATTGAAGGATCGATAATAAGTGACCGTAATGTTAAAGTGAAAGGCAGGATAAGGTTAGAGTTAGAGTTAGGTGAGTTAGGGAAAACATTTTTCACCCAGCGGGTGGTGGAGGTGTGGAATACACCACCTGGGAGGGCGGGCACGAAGCCTCACAATCTTAAAAAAAATGCTCTTGAAATGTCATAACATTTAAGGCTATGAGCCTAGTGTTGAAAAGTGAGGCTGGTGTAAATTTGGTGCAGCTTTGGTGGTACAGACCAAATGGGCCAAATGGCAGGCCTGTTCCTTATTGTATGATTTTATGATTTTATGGATCAATTGCACAGGAACAGAACGTAATCATTAATGCTCACAGAATATTGGCCTTTATCTGACCCACTGGAATGTGCATGGGTGCAGTGGGAGTGTTACAGATTTTTACTGAGGTTTAGTCCGACATTATCTGGACTGGTGTTCGGTCTTAGACAAAAAAGAAGTCTCAGGCAGGGTACAATAGTTTTGAAGGAATTTGGCAGAATTATATCAGGACGGAAAGACTCAGTTACAGAGTGTAGGATGAAATCAACATGAGATTTATATGTTGAGGAGTGGACCAACTGAGCCATGCTTGAAGGATCTCATAGGTTTTAGATACAATAAGCTATCTCTCCTGCAAGGGAATCCAGAACAAGACAACATAATCTTTATATTAAGACAAAAGAAATCAGTTTGTTTGCTCACACAAACTGTATTGGAAATCTGTCTTTCCATCTCACAAATGGCTGGGGATGTTGGGTCTGAAGAAAGTTTACCAAGTTGAAACATTGAGTAGCAGAACACAAGGGACAGGAGCAGGGGAGATGATGTGTTAATGCTAATGTCACTGGATGAGCAATCCAAGATCCCAGACAAGTTCTCCAGGGACTTGAACTCAAATCCTGATAGGGTAAATCCTGAAACCTGAACTCAATTAAAACCCAGGCTGAAGAGCTTTCCTAATTGTGATCGTAGATCATCAATTAGATTGTCAAATCAAATCAAATAAAACAAATCTGATTCACTAAGACCATTTTGGGAAGAGAAATCTGCCCTTCTTGCATGGTCTCGCTTACATAGCATCATACAGCACAGAAACAGAACCTTTGGTCCAACTCATCACGTCGACGAGACACCCCAGTTCTGACCTAGTCCCATTTGCTAGTATTTGGCCCATACATTCTCTAAACCCTTCCTACTCATGTACCCACTCAGATGTCTTTTAATTGTAATTGTACCCACCTCCCCAACTTCCTCTGGCAGCTCATTCGATGTTCACACCACCCTTTGCTTGAAAAGTTCACCCCTCAGGAACATTTTAAATCTCTCCCCTCTCACCTTAAATCTATGCCCTCCAGTTTTGGATTCCCCCACCCTTGGAAAATGACCTTGGCTATTTACCCTAGCCATGTCCCTCATGATTTTATAAACCTCTATAAGGTCACCCCTCAGCCTCAGAAGCTCCAGGAAAAACAGCCCCGGCCTATTCAGCCTCTCCCCATAACTAAAACCCTCCAACCCTGGCAACATCTTTGTAAATCTTTTCTGCACCCTCTCAGGCTTAACAACGTCCTTCCTGAGAGAAGGGCAACCAGGATTATGTGCAGTATTCTAAAAGTTGCCTCACCAATGTCCTGTAAAGCAGAAACATGATGTTCTAACTCAATATTCTGACCAATGAAGGCAAGCATGCCAAGTGTCTTCTTCACCATCCTGCCCACCTGCAACTCCACTTTAAAGGAACAATGCACCTGCACCCCTGGATCTCTTTGTTCAGCAACACTCCCCAAGGCCTTGGCGTAAACTGGTTTGCATTACCAAAATGTAGCACCTCTTGTTTATCTAAATTATACTCCATCTGTCACACTGCAGCCCACTGATCCATCTGATCACAGGCCCATTGTATTCTGAGATAATCTTCTTCATTGTCCACTAGACCTTCTATAACAGTGGACCCAGCACCAATCCTTGTGGTGCACTTCTCGTCGCAGGCCTCCACTCAGAGAAGCAAACCTCCACCACCACTCTCTGTCTCCTACCTTAAATCCCTTTCGGTATCCACTTGTCTAATTTTCCCTGAATCCCATGTGATCTAACCTTTCTAACCAATCTACCACATGGAACCTTGTCAAAAGCTTTGTTGAAGTCTATACGGACAACTTCTACTACTCTGCCTTCATCAATCTTCCTTCTCACCTCTTCACACAACATCAATCATGTGACTCCAAACCCACAGCAATGTAGTTGACTATTACCTGCCATCTGAAATGGCCGACCAATCCACTCGGTTCAAAGCATAGACAACAAATGTTGCCCATTCAGTGACACCACTATCTCATGAAAAATAAGTGGGCCATTCAGCCCTATAAACCTGCTCTGCCATCCAGTGAGGTCATATTAACCTTCTACCTTAATGCCATTTTCCTGAACCATCTCCAAAACCAATGAGCATGGAAAAATCGATTAATTCCTGTCTTGAATGTGTTCACTGATTGAACCCCCTCAACCCAGTGTAGCACAGGGTTCCAAAGATTCACGAGACAAACGCAGAAACATAGAAATTAGGAGCATGCACCCATTACACAATAATATTTCATCCTTGTCGATAATTACCATTCTGAGTGAAGAAATCCTCTTCATCCCAACCCTAAATGACCAGCCTTTTAATCTGAGATTATGGCCCCTGACTCCAGACTCCCAGTTAAAGGAAGCATCCTTCCTGCATTTACCCTGCCAAATGCTGTACGAAGGTAAAAACCAAACAAAAACCAAAAGAACTGCAGATGCTGTAAATCAGGAACAAAAACAAAGTTGCTGGAAAAGCTCAGCAGGTCTGGCAGCATCTGTGGAGGAGAAAACAGACTTAAAGATTCGGGTCTGGTGACCCTTCCTCAGCCTGATGGTGGCTGGGAAAACGGCAGTTTATATGCATAAAATAGAGAGGTGGGTGGGATAGGGAGTAAATGATAGGATAGAGCCCAAAGAGAGAGAAAGACAGTTGGAGAGAAAAAGGAGTTGCTAACGATCAGGCTGGGAGGGTGAATTATTGTTAATGGGGACTGTTAGTAACTAACAACAGGGAGTGTGTAGTGGCAGGTTATGTGGTAACAAGGCCTGGTGAGTGGGGTGGGAGGCTGGGACATGGGAGAGTTTAGGCCCTAAAATTATTCAACTCAATATTGAGTCCGAAGGGCTGCAGCGTTCCCAAGCGGAAAATAAGGTGTTGTTCCTACAGCTTGCCCTGGGCTTCACTGGAACACTGTAGCAAGCCAGAGACAGAGGTGTTGGCCAGGGAGCAGGGTGGTGTATTGAAGTGGCAGAGAACAGGTAGTTCAGGGTCTTTTTTGCGAGCAGAACGTAGATGTTCTGCGAAACGGTCGCCAAGTCTATGCTTCGTTTCCCCAATGTAGAGGAGACCACATTGTGAGCAGTGAATGCAGTAACTAGATTCTGGGAAGTGCAGGTGAAGTGTTGCTTCACCTGGAAGGTATGTTTGGGCCCTTGGATTCTGGGGACGGAGGAGATAATTGGGCAGGTGTTGCCAGTTACAGGGGAAGGTGCCATAGGGCTATGGGGGGTGTTGAGGGTGAAGGAAGTGTTAACCAAGGTGTCCCGGAGAGAACGGTCCCTGCGGAAGGTGGACAAGGGAGGGGAGGGGAATATGTGCCTTGGGGGTGGCATCTTGCTGAAGATGGCGGAAATGACGTCTGATGATCTTCTGGATGTGGATGCCGGTGGGATGGTAGGTGAGGGTAAGGGGAACTCTATCGCTGTTGCGGGAGGGAAGAAAAGGGGTGAGGGCAGAAGTGCGGGAGATGAGTCGGACCCGATTGAGGGCCCTGTCGACAACGGAGCTGGGGAATCCTTGGTTGAGGATGAATGTGGACATTTCGGAGGCTCGACGGAGAAAGTGGAATTGAGAGAATGGGATGGAGTCTTTACAGGAAGTGGGGTGTACGAATGTAATATGTTTGAATGAGATTACCTCCCATTCTACTCAAATTCAGAGAATATAGTCCCTTTGTATTAAACCTTTCCTTATAGGGCAATCCCTCCAAACCAGGAAATAGTTTGGTGAACAAACTCTTTTCCTAATTCCCAGTCTTCCCTTTGAGCAACGTGGGACTACCACATACCAGAATATCTCCAAACAGTTGAAAACCTTCAGTTTTATTCAGCAAAAAATCAAGCAAAAACTACGTTTAGTTCTGGTAACAGACAGGGGCTGCTTGCCTTTTGAGCGCCAGCAAATGTACAGTTAATGAAAGATCACTGTATCCAGCTCACTTCCACTGGGACTGAGTTTCAATAAGTGCTGTCTGGCTTGTTTCACTGACGTTGCAAGGCTCTACCTAAGGTGATGTTCCTCCTGTTCAAATTCCTCAGCGTCTTCCTCAGAAGACTGCTGTCACTCTTCCAGCTCCTCCGCATCCATCAAATCCTCATTTTGTCTGCTCCGGATGTACAGAGCACAGCACACTAGGATTATATGGCACATTCTGTACTCCAACCATCCCCCTCCCCTCACTCTGACAGCTTAAGGAAAGCCGATGGCCTAGCGGTATTATTGCCAGACTATTAACTCAGAGACCCAGGTAATGTTTCAGGTTCGAATTCCACCGTGGCATATGGTGGGGTTAGTTTGGTTTGATTTACTATTGTAACATGTACCTAGATACAATGAAAATTTTTGTTTCGCGTGCAGCGCAGGCAGATCACACCATGCAAAGTGCATTAGGGTAATAGAACAGCGTGAAGTAAACCATGTTACGGCTAAACAAAGAGTGAGATCAACATTAAATTTAAAATTTGAGAGGCCCATGCGGTAGTCAATGGGGAAGAACCTGTTCTTGAACCTGTTGGAATGTGTGTTTTAGCTTTTGTATCTTCTGTCTGACAGAAGAGGTTGAAAGAGATTATAACCAGGATGGGAAGGGCCTTTGATGATGTTGGCTGCCTTCCTGAGACAGTGAGAAGTCCACGTGGAGTCAATGGATGCAAGGTTGGCTTGCGTGATGGACAAGGTGATGTTCATAACATTTTGAACTCAATAAAAAATATCTGGAATTAAGAATCTATTGATAACCATGAAACCATTGCCTACTTCTGACTCTAAGGTTCCCTCGACATGAGGCAGAGAGGAAGCACCTGTGGTTTTTGCCAGGCTTTCTGGCTGTTCTGAGGGACGGGGTATGTTTTGCTCCTGCCCCGTTTGCGAGGGAACAACTTTCAGGTTCTCCACGTGTTTGTTCAGGACTGTATTACCTACCCGAACTTGGAAAGTGTTGGGACCTGACCTTGTGCCCACCTCGCCTCGTACCCACACAGGGCCATTTCCATGGTTCCGGCACCCTGTATTAAATTGTCACTTTTGCCTAGAGGAGACATGTGGCCAGCATCGACATTCCTGCTGCCATTTCACCCTCCAGCCGCTGCCCCAGGACTGGGAATATTAGATTTATTCTGGTGTGAAGCCTTCTCACTATCAGCAAATCTGTTGGAGCTATCCCTGTTGTTGCGTGCAGAGTGGTCCTATAGTCGAACAGGAACCAGCACAGTTCGGTATTAATTGACGTTTTAGGTTACTTTAAGCCTGCCTTCAACGTTTGGATTGCTCTTTCCACTAGAACATCGGACGATGGATGATATGGAGCTGTCCTTATGTGCCGAATGCCATTGGGCTTTAGGAAGTATTCAAATTCCCGGCTGGTAAATGACGTCCCATTATCCGTGACCAATACTTCTGGGAGTCCATGCATTGTGAATGATGCTTGCAGCTTCTTTAATTGCCAACCCTGAGTTTGCTGAATGAACTTTATGTATGTTCAACCACTTTGAATGAGAGTCCATAATGACCAGGAACATTGAGTTCATGAAAGGACCGGCATAGTCAACATGCAACAGAGTCGAAGGTTTACCCAGCCATTCCCCTGATTGCCAAGATGCTGCTAGTGGCTATTTTCGTCTTTGTTGGCACTCTGGGCAACACCCCATCAACACAGCTATGTCAGCATCCAACCCTGGTTACCAGACATAGCTTCTTGCTAGCATCTACATCTTGGAAACCTCTAGATGACCCTGGTGGAGTTTGGCCAGTATATGGTGGTGACATTTATATGTGACAATTATCCTTGCCCCCCCCCCCCACAGTAACTGGCCATCTTCTATGGTGGCCTGGTCTTGCTGGGTCCAAGCAGGTTTCAATCCTGGTTGTGATGGCCTTTCTGATTTCCCCATTGCCACCGGCTATTTTAGTTTCACTAGGACAGGATCTTTCTGAGTCCACAGTCGGATATTGTCTGCAGCGACTGGAGGGTGTCCAGAAAGTTTAAAACCAAAGTGGACACTTTTCTAGAGAGGCACCACTGGTGCAGTATCTGCCAGTGGGAGGCAGCTCAGGGCATCTGCATTAGCCATTTGGCTTTCTGGACGGTGTTCCAACCTCTACTTGTACACACTGAGAATCAGAGCCTAATTCTGAATTGTACTGGACGCTATAGGCAGCACCGCCTTACCCTCCTTCTGTAGCCCTAGCCGGAGTTTGTGATCTGTTACTATGATAACTTACCATCCAGAAACGCACTGGTGGAACTTCCGCACACCAAAGACAGCCGCTAAACCTTCCTTCTCTGTTTAGGCAGACTTGCTTTCAGTGTCAGCCAAAGTCCAGGAAACGTATGCTATTGGGAATTCCTCTTCATTGGGCCACCCGTGTGCCAACACTGCCCTGATACTGTATGAGAAGGCATCGCAGGTCAGCACTACTTCTCACTTTGGATCATAGTGGGCCAACACCTTAGATGGCTATTGTATTGGCTGTTCCCAATGTGGCCTCCTCTACATCAGTGAGACCAAGCGGAGGCTCAGAGACCGCTTTGCAGAGCACCTGCGCTCTATTCACAACAAACGACAACACCTTCCAGTCGCAAACCATTTCGCCTCCACCTCCGACTCCCTGGACGACATGTCCATCCTGGGCCTCCTCCGGTGTCACAATGACACCACCCGCAAACTGGAGGAGCAGCACCTCATATTCTGCCTTGGGAGCCTACAACCCAATGGTCTCAATGTGGACTTTACCAGTTTCAAAATCTCCACCCACCCCACCCCACCGGCCTCATCCCATGACCAACCTTCCCTCTCATCCCCGCCTCCTTGACCTGACACGGCCCGTCCATTTTCTCTCCCTCCTTTCCGCTCCTCCCACCTGACTGACCAATCCCCACCACTGCCGACCTGCACTCACCTAGGACCATTCTACCTACCTTCCCTAGCCCCACCCCTCCTCTCTCCATTTATTCCCCAGCTCCCTTTCCGCTTCCCCATTTCTGAAGAAGGGTTCTGACCCAAAACGGCAGCTTTCCTGCTCCTCTGATGCTGCCTGGCCTGCTGTGTTCCTCCAGCTCCACACCGTATTACCTTAGATGACCATAGCTGCTTTTTCACTTCCCTAAAGGATAGTTCTTGGATTTGCAATCATTTCCAAAGCTGAGCCGTTTTCATTGACAGGTGTGAGGGTGACAAGATGGAGACCAGGTTACTTATGAATTTTCCATAACAATTCACTGACCCAAGGAAAGACTTAAGCTCAGGTACAGTCAGAGGAGCTGGGGCTCCTTTGATCACCCTCACTTTCTCTTCCAACGGTTGTAACCCAGTGTTGTCAACTCTGTTATCAAAGTAGGTCACTTGATGCGCCTGGAACACATGTTTTCCCCCTCTAAAGTGTATGACTGCCTGGGAGGAATCTTTATGCACTATGTCCAAGTTTATCAAGTGCTCTCTATTGGTCTTCCCCGTTATTAGTATGTCATCCAAATAAATAGCAAGCTGGGTAGCCCTTGTAAAATGGCCTCCATTATCCAGTGGAAAATGGCGCAGGCTGCTGATACCCCAAATGGCAGTGGTGTACATTGGTATAAACCGTTATGGGTGTTAATTTCTTGTGTATTTCTGGGAGTCCTCATTCAGGTATGGCTCATGTCCAGCTCTGTAAAGGACAGCTCCCACTCACCACCACCCCCCAAACTTTGCCTACAAGCCCTCTATGCAAGGGATTGGGTATTTATCCAGCTGTGAGAAGCGGTTTACCGTTTGCTTAAAATCCCCACAAAGGCAAACTGAGCCATCAGGCTTCACAATCAGTACGACTGGGTGCTGCCCATTCTGCAAACTGCCACAGGTTTGATGATTCCTTCTCTCTCCAGCTGCCTGATTTCCACCTCTACTTCTACCCGCAAGTCAAATGGTGCTGGGCTAACCTTGCAAAATCTGGGAATTGTTTCGTGGTCAACGTGTAAAGTGGCTTTGGCCCATTTGATAGCCCCTAGCCCTTCCTGAAATACTCCTGGGTATTTCACTAGGGCTTCACTGGGCAGCCATTTGCCAATGGAAAATTTTGAGCCAATCAAGGTGAATCTTTCTCAAACAATTCCGTCCCAATAGGCTTGAGCCTGAGCCTTTCAATACCATCAGCAGTAACTGCACCAACTGCTTCTCATAGGAGCCCAGAAGCAAGGTTGCACTCTTAATTTGCAATTATTCCCCAGGGCACTGGCCGAGGCTTGGCTTTATTATAGGGTTCTGCTGTGGGTTGGCCTGGGATCCTTCTGCTCAGGATATGCCCTGCATGAGGACCTGCAATTGCCTACATTCAAGTGGTGTTCCCCAAGCCCAGCTGGACAGGTGAAAGTGTCCACATCCATTGGGATGCCATGCAGTTCCCACACTCCACTGGCCACATTTTCTATTGACAATTGAAGCTGCAATGCCTGCTTGAAATCCAGTTGGCCTTCAGCTGGTAGGCACTTCTGAGTGATTTAATCCACGTACAAAGTTTCTCTCAGCATCTTATTCAGGGTTAAACCCAAAATCACAGGCCTCTCGTAACCTCGTCAAAAAACCTGATATGGATTCCCCCGGTCTTCTAACAGCCGAATAAAACTGGTTACGTCTCAGGATTAGAGGAGATTTGAGGTTGTAATGTTCCTTAACCAACTCTGTCAACTCTCGGAAGGTTTTAGTGTCTGGTGCCTCTGGGAAAGTTAAGCCCCTTATAACCAAAAATGCTGCAGGTCCGCACACAGTCAGAAGGATTACTTCAGAGATAGTAGGAACTGCAGATGCTGGAGAATCTGAGATATCAAGGTGAAGAGCTGGATGAACGTAGCAGGCCAAGCAGCATCAGAGGATCAGGAAAGCTGACATTTCAGGCCTAGACCCTTCTTCAGAAATGGCGGAGGGGAAGGGGATTCTGAAATAAATAGGGAGAGAGGGGGAAGCGGATAGAAGATGGATAAAGGAGAAAATAGGTGGAGAGGAGACAGACAGGTCATAGAGGTGGGGGTGGAGCCAGTAAAGGTGAGTGTAGGTGGGAAGTTAGGGAGGGGATAGGTCAGCCCAGGGAGGACGGACAGGTCAAGGAGGCGGGATGAGGTTAGTAGATAGGAGATGGGGGTGGAGCTTGAGGTGGGAGGAGGGGATAGGTGGGAGGAAGAACAGGTTAGGGAGGCGGGGACGAGCTTTACTTGTTGCTTTTCATCTGCTCCAATGTCATTTGCCCGGAAAAGATATCGGATTCTTCCCACATACTGGGCCCAGTCTTAGACAGCAGGTTCTAATGACCCGAGCTTCCCAAAAAGAGGCATGATGCCAGAAATGCTTATCCCAACTCAAAGATTACAGTTCTGAGGAAGGGCCATTGGACCCGAAACATTAACTCTGATTTTTCCTTCACAGGTGCTGCTGGACCTGCTGAGTTTTTCCAGCAACTTCCGTTTTTGTTCCTGGTTTACAGCATCTGCAGTTCTTTCATTTTTTTTCAAAGATTACATTGGCAAGCCACTCACCACAGGGGGTTTATGAACTTCCAGAGGATGTGGATACAGTTACAATGTTTAAAAGACATTTAGATAAGTACACGAATAGGAAAGGTTTGGAGGGATATGGGCCAAATGCAAGCAAATGGGACTAGCTCAGTTTGAGATTATAGTCAGCATGGACTTGTTGGACCAAAGGGTCTGTTTCTGTGCTGTATGACTCAATAACCCCATAACACCAACACTTTCTCTGACAGAGAGTTGTGAGTTGAAATTCTCGTCCTCAAATGGTTTTAAAAACAGAAACTTAGAATATTTTTAAATCAGTGTTCTTGATAAGCAAGGGGAGAGCGAAAGATTACTGAGTATAGGCAGGAATGTGGAGGAATCAAATCAGTTATGATCTTATAGAGTGGTGGAGCAGGACTTGAGTGGGCAGAATGATCTACTCTGAATTTGTGCGTTTGTCTATTCATCTGAGCTCTTGAAAGCTGCGTGCCTAGGATTGACTGATTGATCAATTTTATTGTCACATGTACCGAAATACAGTGAAAAGCTTTGTTTACAAGTGGTACAGGCAGATCACAGCAAGCAAAGGAAGTACCAATCAAAAAGACTTAGAAGCATACAGGTTACATTGCAGGTTACGTCATTTGAGACGAGAGTCCATTCAACAGTCTGATAACGGCTGGAAAGAAGCTGTTCCTGAACCTGCTGGTGCATGTGTTCAGGTTTCTGTATCTTCTGCCAGATGGAAGAGGTTGTAGGGGGTCATTATCAGGGTGTGATAGGCCTATGACGTTGGCCACCTTTCCACAGCACGAGCCATGTAAGTGGAGACCATGGATAGAAGGTTGGCTTCCGTGATGATCCAGTCTGTGCACACCACCTTCTGTAGTTTCTTACGGTCCTGGGCAGAGCAGTTGCCGTACCAGGCCGTTATGCACCCGGACAGTTTGCTTTCAATGGTGCATCTGTAGAAGTTGGTGAGGGACCTTATGGACATGGCAAATTTCCTGAGCCACCTGAGGAAGAAGAGGAGTTGTTGTGCCTTCTTGACCGTCACATCTACGTGGGAAGTCCAGGACAGGTTGTCAGTTATCGTCACTCCAAGGAACTTGATGCTCTTCACTCTCTCAACCTCAGTTTCCGTTGATGAAGATGGGGACGTGTTCTCCTCCTTTCTTTCTGATGTCGATGCTCAGTTCTTTAGTTTTGCTGACGTTGAGACATAGATTGTTTTCATTGCGCCCCGTCACCAAGCCCTCTATCTCCCTTCTGTATTGCAACTCGTTGTTGTTAGATGTTCGTCCCACTACGGTGGTGTCATCAGCAAACTTGTAGATGGCGTTCGTTCGGAATTTGGCAACACAGTCATAGGTGTACAGGGAGCACAGTAGGGGGCTGAGGATGTATACTTGGGGCCCCCACTGCTGAGTGTTATTGTAACCTTCATGAGCTGAGCCAACATTTATTATCCGTCCTGAATTGCCCTTGAGAAAGTGGGTGTGAGCAGTTTTCACGAACCACTGCTGTCCTAGGGGTGTGCAGACACCACAGAGGTAGGTTATTGGTGTGTGATGTCAGAAAACAATTTTTCACACAAAGAGTAGTGGAAGTCTCGAATTGTCTCCTTGACAACTTATTGAGCCTGGGGGTCTATAAAAGATTTAAAAACTGAGCTTGGTAATTTTTTTGTTTGGCAGCCACGTAGCTTAAGAGTTATGAAACCAAGATGGATAGTTGTCTTCAAGAAACATATTAGATATGATCTAACTGCACAGCAGAATGGATTGAAAGGATTGAAGGGCCTCCCCCATCCCAATGTGTCTGTCACCACTGCACATTGACAATGTCAACTTTTAGCTTGATAGAACCCTACGGATTAGACTTTCTGAGAATTAACATTTCAAAATGTTCTGAGTTGTTCAACATTTTTTCACAAACAAGATTTTTTTTCTTTTTGAATGGGAATGTATCTTATTTCTTCGAGAGGACCTGTCATCAATCATAATTATAAATTGGAAGGGAAAATTCTATGAGGTTGTCAAGTGCATTCCAAATGAATCCATCTGTGTCTCTAAGTCATTCCCGGTTTACCCTGTTTTGCATTTTGAAAGTTGCAAATTAGAAGGCAGTCTTGGAGTTGACATCTTGTGGAGAACTCTGCAGGGAATGACATCATGAGGTTCTCTTCCAGTGGCAGTCGTCTAGATGGTCAGCCCACCCAGCCCAATCATGATCTCATGTTTGCTTCAGTTTGTAGTGCTTGCCAGTGCCAGTGGAAGGAGAGAGAGCGAGACAGGCAGAGACAGAAAGACAGAGAGAGACAAAGACAGAGCAAGAGAGATACAGGCAGACAGAATGCAATATAAGCAGACCACAAGCTGAATTCTGTAACATATTTTGCTGGTGAGGACCATTCATAGAGACCTCAATCACCCTCTTTATTAGTTGTGGCTCAGTGATAGCGCTCATAGGGATTGACAGCACAGAAAAAGGCCCTTTAACTCATCACATTAATGCTGGTCAGAAACAACCAACTAACCGTTCTCATCCCATTTCCAACACTCAAGTCATAGCCTTGTATGCCTTAGGGTCTGGCTGCTGAGTCAGCAGGCTACGAGTTTGAGTCCTACTCCACAGAATGGAGCGCAAAATTCCAAGGCTGACAACCCCACTGCAAAAACGAGGGAATGTTGCACAGCTGCCGATCTCTTCTGGATTTTTAAATTTTGGACTTTTCCTAGATTTTATTGTCACGTGTAGTCAAGCACAGGAGTACAGTGAAAAGTGTATAATGTTGCCACACATGGCACCACCTTGGGTACAAAGTAATATGAGAAACAAGAGTTTAAAAGTTAAGCTCATAGAATAGTAGACAAATAAAGAAATAGGTAATAGTTTACATTAAAGTTTCTCATAGTGTAAACTAGGAAAGTAGAGGAATAAGTTAAAAGTTCAGCATGAGTCCTCTGCTCCCTAGGGAGACATCAGCAGTCTGTTCTTGACGTCGCCAGCACAGATACCATCCCTGCAGCTGAAACTGCTGCCTCTCTAATCTCCCCCAGTGCCTCAGGAACATGCCCTAGCAGGATCCACTCACATACCAAACCGTAACATCACCATGAACCTCCAAGAGATCAGCCGACATATCACCTAGACACCAGGCTGAAAGCAGCTGAGAGACCAGGCCAGGACCCACCATGAGCTGCCGAGAGAGCTGATCTCACCTTTCACATTAAACTGATGCCCTGTTTACTCTTTAAGTGGATATAAACAATCACAACCCAATGGTGGGGGAGTTATCAGAGATAAAATGAACTGCAGATGCTGGAGAATACGAGATAACAAGGTGTGGAGCTGGAAACACACAGCAGGCCAAGCAGCATCATAGGAGCAGGAAATCTTGATGTTTCGGGCCTAGACCCTTCATTTAAGTGACTAAACAGGTGGGTGAGGGTAAAGCAGTTGATGTGGTGTAAATGGATTTCAGTAAAGCTTTTGATAAGGGTCCCCACGCTAGGCTATTGCAGAAAATTCGGAGGCATGGGATTGAGGGTGATTTAGTGGTTTGGATCAGAAATTGGCGAGCTGGAAGAAGACAGAGGGTGGTGATTGATGGGAAATGTTCATCCTGGAATTCAGTTACTAGTGGTGTACCGCAAGGATCTGTTTTGGGGCCCCTGCTGTTTGTCATTTTTATAAATGACCTGGATGAGGGCATAGAAGGATGGGTTAGTAAATTAGCGAATGACACGAAAGTCAGTGGAGTTGTGGATAGTGCGGAAGGATGTTGCAGGTTACAGAGGGACATAGATAAGCTGCAGAGCTAGGCTGAGAGGTGGCAAATGGAGTTTAATGCAGAAAAGTGTGAGGTGATTTACTTTGGAAGGAGTAACAGGAATACAGAGTACAGGGCTAATGGTAAGATTCTTGGTAGTGTGGACGAGTAGAAAGATCTCGGTGTCCACGTGCATAGATCCCTGAAAGTTTCCACTCAGGTTGGTAGGGTTGTTAAGAAAGCATTTGGTGTGTTAGGTTTTATTGGTAGAGGGATTGAGTTTCGGAGCCATGAGGTCATGTTGCAGCTGTACAAAACTCTGGTGCGGCCGCACTTGGAGTATTGCGGATGTGGAAGCATTGGAAAGGGTGCAGAGGAGATTTACCAGGATGTTGCCTGGTATGGAGCGAAGGTCTTATGAGGAAAGGCTGAGGGACTTGAGGCTGTTTTCGTGAGAGAGAAGAAGGTTAAGAGGTGACTTAATAGAGACATACAAGATGATCAGAGGATTAGATAGGGTGGACAGTGAGAGCCTTTTTCCTCGGATGGTGATGGCTGGCACGAGGGGACATAGTTTTAAATTGAGGGGTGATAGATATGGGACAGATGTCAGAGGTAGGTTCTTTACTCAGAGAGTAGTAAGTGCGTGGAATGCCCTGCCTGCAGCAGTTGTAGACTCGCCAACTTTAAGGGCATTTAAATGGTTGTTGGATAAACATATGGATGATAAGGGAATAGTGTAGGTTAGATGGGCTTCAGATTGGTTTCACAGGTCGGTGCAACATTGAGGGACAAAGGACCTGTACTGCGCTGTAACGTTCTATGTTCTATGTTCTATGCCCATGCTGACCAGATATCCTAAACTGATCTAGTTCCATTTGCCAGCATTTGGCCCATTTCCCGCTAAACCTTTCCTATTCATATAACCATCCAGGTGCCTTTTCAATGTTGTAAGCGTACCAGCCTCCACCACTTCCTCTGGCAGCTCATTCCATACATGCACCACCCTCCTTGTGAAAATGTTGCCCTTTAGATCCCTTTTAAATCTTTCTCCTCTTACTTGAAACCTATCCCCTCCAGATTTGGACTCTCCCACCAAGGAAAATGACCTTCACCCTATCTATGGCCCTCTTGACCTCTACAAGGTCAACCCTCAGTCTCCGAAGCTCCAGGGAAAAAGCCCCAGACTATTCAGCCTCTCCCTATAATTCAAACGCTGCAGTTCCACCAACGTCCTTGCAAATCTTTTCTGAGCCCTCTCAAGTCGATCCTTCTAGCAACGTTACTAAATAAACAGATAAGATGGTCGTGATCCCATTGATTAATAAGAACTTTTCTGAACAGGTTGATCAGAAAATACACACAATCTTGCAGTGTGGAAAATTATTAATGTCACTGTGCTAAATCGGACAGAGTTCAAAGAGATCTAGCAACTCATGAATGGGCATCCATGAGGCACTGTAGCCCATTAACAGCAGCAGAATTGTACCCCAGCACGACCTTCAACCTCATGCCCAGTATATCCCCTATTCAACCATGACCATCAAGCTAAGAACAACACTGTTTCAATGGCAAATGCAGGGATCATGCCAGGAGCAGCAGCAGGCACACTTAAAAATGAGGTGTGCCAACCTAGTGAAGCTACTGAACATGACTACTTTCATGCCAAACAGTACAGAATCAGCTAAGTGACCCAGCAGCCGAGCATACACTCCTTGAAAGGGTGTCAGCAAGGGATCATTGAGAGTCTTTGTCTATTTTTTTCAGGTAACTCCCTTGCTGGTTCATTGCAAACGATCAAAGTTGGGTCCTATGAATGGACCTTGCTTAAACATTGCGCAAACCTGATTACTTTCCGCATGCCGCACTTCCAATGCTTCTAGTTTGTGTACTGTTCCCCACAACAGATTAACTATCAGAGAGGAACACGTGATATGGATGAGCAGAAGCACTGCTGGAGTATCAGCCAAGGTAATGGATGCCTTACACTCGTGAGGGTTGAAGCATCTTGATATGAGACTGATACATTCTCTATTCTACCAACTAAATTTCTTTTTAAATTCATTGGATGAGTGTGTTGCTGGCTAGGCCAGCATTTATTTCCCATCCCTAATTGCCCAGAGTGTGGTTAAGAGTCAATCACATTGCTGTGAGGCTGGAGTAGAGCAGACCAGGAAAGGATGGCAGATTCCCCTCTCTAAAGGGGCTGTAGTGAATGAGATGGTTTTGGATTCATGGTCATCATTAAATTTTTAATTCCAGATTTTTATTGGATTCGAATTGAGGGGAGATCTACTAGAAACTTACAAGATAATGCATGGCTTAGAAAGGGTGGACGCTGGGAAGTTGTTTCTGTTAGGTAGGGAGACTAGGACCCATGGGCACAGCCTTGGCATTAGAGGGGGTCGATTTAGAACAGAAATGAGGAGACATTTCTTCATCCAGAGAGTGGTGGGCCTGTGGAATTCATTGCCATGGAATGCAGCGGAGGCCGGGACGTTAAATGTCTTCAAGGCAGAGATTGATAAATTCTTGATCTCGCAAGGAATCAAGGGCTACCGGGGAGTGCGGGTAAGTGGAGTTGAAATGCCCATCAGCCATGATTAAATGGCGGAGTGGACTCGATGAGCCGAATGGCCTTACTTCCGCTCGTATGTCTTATGGTCTTATGGTCTTATGGAATTCCACCATCTAGCATGGTGGGATTTGAGCCTGAGGACGCAGAATATAATCTGAGCCTCTGGGTTAACAGTCCAGCGATAATATCGAAAGGCCGTCACCTCCTCCCTATTGAAGGGGGTGTGCAAATAAGCAAATTAATAAAACCCATAAAATTCCTCTCCTTTCCCCGTAAGTTATCAAAACAAGTCTAGGACATCACATGGATGAAGGATTATCTAGGAAGCCTCTTACCTTCTCTAGGATGTGACTTCTGTTTCAGTAACTGACCAAAACTATCTATTCCCCAGACCTTTCATTCCTAAAGAAGGGTCACTGAACTCGAAACGTTAACTCTGCTTTCTCTCCACGGATGCTGCCAGACCTGTTCAGTTCTTCCAGCAGTTTCTGTGTTTGTTGGTTACAAGGTCTAGTTACATGATCCAATTGTCTAGACAGGTCACTGGATTTGAAGTACAGCGATTTATATCTTAGAACCAACTTGCCCATATTAAGATACCACAAATAAAATGGAGTTGATGGGTCATGTTCTGCAGTGATAAGAATTGACTGATCTCACATATAGTATCATGGACTCCTTTAGATTTACTCGCACCACATGAGATTTTATTGCCATTTTTATTCATTCATGGGATGTGGATGCCTGGTTGGACCAGCATTAATTTCTCATTCCTAATTGCCCCTGAACCCCAAAGTTTGTTAGGGCCATTTCAGAAGGTAATCAAGATTCAGCCACTTTGCTGTGGGTCTGGAGTCACATATAGGCCGCACCAGGTAAGGAGGGCAGAATTTGCTGCTTAAAGAACATGAACTGGGGCCTTCAACTGAACGATGGCTCCTTTGGCAGTGCAGGCACTGCTGGAGTATCAGCTAAGGTTATGCTCACAAATCCTGAAGTGGGACTGAACATTCAGCTGTAAAGGTAAGAGTGCAAGCATTAACCTTGTAGGGAGGGTAACTAGTCCTAACTAATGTCCTTTGGAGCCATTTCACAACTGGAGATAACACCAAGGACAACTTGGCAACATGGTGGCTCACTGGTTAACACTGCTGCCTTACAGAGCCAGGGGCCCGGGTTTGATTCCACCCTCGGGCAACTGTCTGTGTGGAGTTTGCACAATCTCTCCACGTCTGTGGGTTTCCTTAGGTTTCCTCCTACAGTCCAAAGATATGCAGGTTAGTTGGGTTGGCCGTGCTAAATTGCCTGTAGTATCCAGAGTTTGCAGGCTGGGGAAAATGCAGGGTTACAGGGATGGGGTCTGAATGTGATGCTCTTTTGAGGGCTGGCGTGCACTTGACGAGCTGAATGGCATTCTATGAACTCATGGTACAGTTGAGGGTGCGCTCCTGAGAAAGGATAAAGCACTCAGTAATGGAGTGATGTGATCCAACTGTAGCCTGTGCAATACTTAACTGGAGAGTTCTTCATGGAGGACAGTACAGCAAATTTTATATTTGTAAGCTTTATCCACCATAGGAGTGGTTGTTATTCAGATTGACTCCTTCAAATGAGAGATAGTCATTTGACTGGCATCAACAATCTCTCACCTACATCAACAGATGACACAACAAAAGGATTGAGATAAAACAACAAACTGCAGATGCTGGAGAAACTCAGCAGTTCTGGCAGCATTAGCAGAGAGAAAGCAGAGGTCAGTGACATTTCTTCAGAATTGATTGAGATGCTCTGGGTACTATCAGCGCATGGACTCCTGAGATGTGTCTATCTGTCATTATCAATGCAGAATGACACAAGAGGACATACTAAGTGTGGCAGTATGGCACAATTTTCTCTCCTCTCTAAACAAGAAATTAGAAAACAAAGAGGGATGAGGGATCTTTTTCTTCAAACTACAGCATCTCCCAACCTCCAAGTAAACATCTGGAAAGCCCATCATCCAACTCAGCAAAACATTCCACATGCACTTTCGGAATGAAAGAGCAGTTTGTAATTTACCATGTCCTTCAAGTAAATGTGAACATGACCATTTATTTTTCTTTCTGCTGAACTGCAATCCTCATAGGAGTAATCAGTAATTTATGAAAAACCTTCATCATTTTTGCTACTCAACTCAAAATGCCACAATCACGATTCAGCTGGACAAAGTGTTGCCAATCCTTCAGAATTGTCTTGGAATCTCCAGAAATTAAAGATTAATCTCCCAGGACCAGCAAAAAGCAAGAGTTTGGGGAAAAGATTCGTAGGGGCATTTAAAACAAAAAAAAATGCGGTTCATTTTTTCCATTTACTTAAAGTGCTTCTGCCTATTAATTGTACAAAAATCAGATGTTTGGGAGGGAGAAAATGTATCACTGCCGGTCAGGAATCATCCTTCATCATGATTGGCATCTGTCTGCCACAACAGTGTGAAGACCCTTGGCAACTGTGAAAAACACAATTGCCTCTGAGTCATAAACTCATGGGCTCAACAATCAGCCCAAGAAAATTGCGCCCTAAATGAGAAACAGTTATATCGAGGTGACTTAGCACAGTAACACCAGAGAGGCTCTGAGTAGAAATCTTGCTGCAAATCCCACTGTAGCAGAAATTCCATTCAACTGATAAAGGCACAAAAATGGGTGACCTTATAAAAATGCAAAATGTCAGGTAACAAATGCTCTTACTTCTCTCCTTTCCCAAGGTTTAAGGCAAAAAGAGAGACAAGTGGAATTGAGGATTATCAGATTAGCCACTGAACGGCAGAGTTGACTCGAAGGGCTGAATGGCCTGCTTCTGTTCTTATGCCTTATGGTCGTAGTTAATATACTTGATTTTCTCAAAGCGCTCCAGTCTTCTCTCCAACATTCCACCTTCCTGAAACTTGAAGTTATTAAAATGTCTGCTGATTGTGTCTTAACTCATATCATGCCATGGTCAGACATCACCCCAATGTCCAACAGAGGCAATCTCTTCCCCATAAATCCATAAATGCTTGAACTCTCTTTTACGCAGGCCTCTGAAACCTGGACACACAACCCCCTTGCCAAACCTTACCATAGACCATGCTGGGGTCAGTCAGCCAGATCTCACCGATTGCCCAAATGTATATGAAAAGCAATCTCTGTAACCTCCTCTTCTTAGGGAGGAACCTGTCATCGCAGAATTGGTGACCATGCAAACTTGGGACTAGAGAGCTGCTGCTCAATTCAAATCAAATGTGAGACCTTCTCCTCAAATGGCAGGAAAAAAAGGTCTTGTCATAGAATCCCTACAGTGCAGAAAGAGGCCATTCAATCCATCAACCATCCAAAGAGTATCCCACCCAGACCCCAGATCCCCAACCTATCTCTGTAACCCCACATTTAGCATGGCCAATCCACTTAACCTGCACATCTTTGGACTGGGGGAGGAAACCGCAACACCCAGAGGAAGCCTACGCTGACACAGGGACAATGTGCTAACTCCACACAGACAGTCACCTCAAGGCTGGAACCGAACCTAACCAATGACCTACCACGCTGGGCCCAGTATGGAATCCCCTTTTAGATATTTCCCCTTTCACCTTAAACCTATGCCCTCTAGTTTTGGAGTCCCTTACCTAGGGAATAAAAAAGACCTATGCTTTTCACCATATCCATGTCCCTCATGATTCTATGAACCATTGCAAGGTCACCCCTCCACCTCCAGCGCTCAAAGGAAAAAAGTTCCATCCTATCCAGCCTCTCAAACCTTCTTACCTTACTCAAACCTTCCAGTCTCAGTAACAACATTGTAAGTCTTTTACGCATTCTTTACAATTGCTGTGCAAGGAAAGCATCTTCAGTTTCTCCAATTGAAACACATGTTAGGGAGGTGAAGGTGCAGTGGTGGTATTGCTCAACTCGTAATCTAGAGACCCAGGTAATCCTCAGGGGTGTTGGTTGTGAGATAAATGCAGCCCAGCAGTACTTCCTATAGAAGAGCTGTGGGAACACCACATCTATTTGACTGGCTATCCAGCCTATCCAGCCTCTCCTTATCAATCAAGCCCTCCAGTATGACCTGACCTGAAGTCTGAACAAAACTTGAAAGGGTGCAGAACAGATTTACCGGGGTGCCACCAGGGTTGGAGCGTTTGATCTATAGGAAGAGGCTGAATAGGTTGGGGCTATGTTCCCTGGAGCATTGGAAGCTGAGGGGTGACCTCATAGAGGTTTATAAAATCATGAGGACCATGAATAGGGTGAATAGCCAAGGGCTTTTTCCTAGGGTAGGGGAGTCCAAAACTAGAGGGCATAGGTTTAAGGTGAGAGGGGAAAGATTTAAAAGGGACCTAAGGAACAACTTTTTCATGCAGAGGGTGGTGAGTGTATGGAATGAACAGCTAGAGGAAGTGGTGGAGGCTGGTACAATTACAACATTTAAAAGGTATCTGGATGGGTACATGAATAGGGTGGGTTTGGAGGTATATGGACCAAATACTGGCAAATGGGAATGGGTTAACTTAGGATATCTGGTCAGCATGAACAAATTGGACTTAAGGGTCTGCATCCATGATGTAGACCCCAAGACACAATGACCAGCCCCAAACCTGCCATCCCAACTATCTGAACCCCGCTGAAGTGATTGCTGCCCCTCGTAACGGTTCGAATCACCTGACAACCTTCTTCCTTAGGCAAGATCTCCCGACTCGTAACAGGGTCTTATGCTCAGTACTAAATTGAACCACCCTCCTAAAATCCGCGCCTATTATCTCAGCCTTGAGTGCAGGGAGAACAGTGGACCAAAAATAGCACAGGCACAGAGGTTTGTGCAGGTTACAAGGAGAAGGGAAGGAATTTTTCATCCTGACAAGTTGATTGATTTGCCCTCAATTGTATGAATACACACTCCTGTACATCTAAGTAGAATCAGGAATATGTGAGCACAGGACTGCTAATTATAACTGTAAGCCTACCACAGGCTTTATTCGATGGATAGCCAGAGGCAATGGCTTAATGTGCAATCTGTATTACAGGGAGAATATCAGACACTGTTTGCACAGCCCCCCAGGGCAGTGGTGGGAGCGGTGGAGGAGCTACGTGGAGTTAGATAATCAGTCAGTGATTTTAACGTGGGAATGTGTTGCTTCTCTGCTTTCTCCTCACCTTCATGATGTAGTCGACTCAGATCATTATGAATTCTTCTGAGGTTAAGGCTTTCTCTTTGTTCACAGTTGAGGGCAGTAGAATCATCAAAATGTTTCGGAGAAAGCAGTGCCCTGGGAATGGGAAGACGGCATTGCAGGAACAGAAAAGTAAATACAACTTGCTCAGTTTGAATCCATATATCTCTGTAGAGGGAGAGAGATAGAGAAAGAAAGGGCAAGAGAGAGAGAGTGATGGGAAGAAACAGAGAAACAACTCCCTCACCGTAGCACCTATCACATCCTCAGAGCATCTAAAAGCACCTTACAGCCAATAAAGTACTTCTGAAATACAATCACTGTTGTGGAGGAACTGGAACACCTGACTTGTGCACAGAAAGCCCCCATGAACAGCCAAGTTGTATGGATTGGGTAATCTGTATTACTGATGTTGGATGACCAATAAATTATAGAATGACAATTTGGTAATCATGCCATTTTTGTGTGGGATGGGGCTTGTGAGCTTTTCTGATTTTTGCCCATCAGCCTCTGGCACTGAAATTGATCACATGGAACAACAAACTCAGGTACTGCTCTGCTGAAGAGTCATCTAGACTCGAAACATTAGCCTGCTCTCTCGCCATGGATGCTGCCTCGGTCGCTGTCATTTCCATCATGTGTTTTTAGCACAAATTCAGATCTATGGATTTCAGTGACATTGTCAACATGCTTCATACCTTAAAGGTGATGTCTGTGCTGAGCACCTACCCAAGCCCTGAATGATGTGCGCAACAGTGAGAAATGTGGGAAAGTGACGTGATATTTCCAGCAAGACCCTTCTCAACATCAAGATCTAGAAGCCCCAGATGTTGAGAAGGGATTCCTACTCAACAAGAGGCCTACTAACAGAGATTATTGCTTGTTTACAAGATTTTGGAGTAGATCTGTAGCTTGGGTTGTGGCTGTTGAGGTTGGTTGACTCGCCAAGCTGGTTTATTGTACAACATGAGGACATGAACACCAACTGGCTACAAAAAGACATGACCAATACTCACTCATCTCAATCCACATAGACAAGGAGAACCACGACTTCGACTGGGACAACACCAAGATCCTGGGACAGGCTAGGCAGAGACAAGCACGAGAATTCCTGGAAGCATGGCACTCCACAAAGCAGGCTATTAATAAACACATCGAACTCGACCCCATATACATTCCACTACTGAGGAAACCCGGAAGTGAGGCAATCCATCGCAACGGACCCCAGAGTTTAAAAACCCGGTGGGAAAACACATCGTAGCTTCATCAGAGGCTGCACTGAGGATGTTACCATGCACAGTAACGAAACGACTGCGGAACAACAAACCAGATCCGCAAGCCAACCAACCTCAACATTATTGCTTGTTATTGCCCCTACTGTTAGTTAATTACACCTCATTCGTACGCAATCTCCCATTTCCCCACTCGCCAGAGAGAATATTGGGGCCAACAATGTGAAAGTTAGAGTGGGGGCCTGCTGAATAGGTAGCTAATTGCTTTCTCCTCCTGAATACCATCCTCGGCACATGACACCAATGTCTCAGAGCGTGCCCTGTGAACAACGACTGCATTCTCCTGTCAGCTACAGGCATTGGCATCCAACACAGACCAGCTTCTCTGGCAGATCTCTGATCCATTTACACGACAGTGCTGAACTTTAGAACGCACTGGTGCTAGGAGCAGAATTAAGCCATTCAGCCCATTAAGGCTTCTCTGCCCCGCAATCGTGAAACCATGGTTGGTCTAAATCCTGAACTCCATATTACTGCCCTTCCCCCATTAGCTTTGATTCCCTGATAACTAGCGTGGGGCTGGATGAACACAGCAGGTCAAGCAGCATCATAGGAGCAGGAAAACTTGATGTTTCGGGCCTAGACCCTTCATCAGAAATGGGGGAGGGGAAGAGGGTTCTGAAATAAATAGGGAGAGAGGGGGAGGCGGATAGAGGAGAGGATATGTGGAGAGGAGGCAGACAAGTCAAAGAGGTGGGGATGGAGCCAGTAAAGGTGGGTGTAGGTCGGGGGGTAGGGAGGAGATAGGTCAGTCCAGAGAGGACAGACAGGTCAAGGGGGCGGGATGATGTTAGTAGATAGGAGATGGTGGTGGGGCTTGAGGTGGGAGGAGGGGATAGGTGAGAGGAAAAACAGGTTAGGGAGGTGGAGGTAACAAACGTGGGGCTGGATGAACACAGCAGGTCAAGCAGCATCATAGGAGCAGGAAAGCTTGACGTTTCGGGCCTAGACCCTTCATCGGAAATGGGGGAGGGGAAGAGGGCTTTGAAATAAATAGGGAGAGAGGGGGAGGTGGATAGAAGATGGATAGAGGAGAGGATAGGTGGAGAGGAGGCAGACAAGTCGAAGAGGCGGGGATGGAGCCAGTAAAGGTGAGTGTAGGTAGGGGGGTAGGGACGAGATATGTCAGTCCAGGGAGGAAGGACAGGTCAAGGGGGCGGGATGATGTTAGTAGATAGGAGATGGGGGTGGGGCTTGAGGTGGGAGGAGGGGATAGGTGAGAGGAAAAACAGGTTAGGGAGGTGGAGATGAGCTGGGCTGATTTTGGGATCCCCCATTTCTGATGAAGGGTCTAGGCCCGAAACGTCAAGTTTTCCTGCTCCTATGATGCTGCTTGACCTGCTGCGTTCATCCAGCCCCACGTTTGTTATCTCGGATTCTCCAGCATCTGCAGTACCTTTTATCTCTGATAGCTTTGATTCCCTTACTGATTAAAAAATCTGCCTATCTCAGCCCTGAACCTCTCATTGGAATGCTGCCGCCAGGACCTTGGGGCCCAGCTCACAGATGAGACCTGGAGGTATGGCAATATTCACTCTATTAGCACTCCCTCACTTTGTACCTCTGCCTTGAATCTTCACAGCATCTCTGCTTTGCCCTGCCTTGCTGCATTAGTGTTACACCTGCACTCTGTTCACTGCTTATAAGACGATAAGATACAGGAGCAGAATTACATCATTTGGCCTATTGAGTCTGCTGCACTATTTGATATATTTGTCAACCTCATTCTCTTACATTCTCTCTGTAACCCTTGATCCCCTTACGAATTAAGAACCTACTTATCTCTGCCTTAAACGTACTCAATGACTTGGCCTCCACAGTCTTCTGCAGCAATGAGATCCAAAAACTCATCACCCTCTGGCTGAAGAAGATCCCCCTCATCTCAGTTCTGAAGCGTAGTCCCTTCCCTCTGAGGCTGTGCCACCAGGTCCTAGTCTCTCCTACTGGTGGAAATGTCTTCTCCATGTCCAGTCTATCCAGTCTATCTCAGTATTCTGTAAGTCTCAGTCATCCTTCTAGACTCCATTGAGTACAAACCAACAATCCTCAATCGCTTCCCATGTGACGAGTCCTTCATTCTTGTAAATATCCTCTGGACCATCTCCAATGCCAGCACATCCATCCTTAGATATCGGGCAAAAAAACAGCTCACGATATTCCAAATGCGGTCTGACCAGAGGTTTATACAGCTGTGCATCCCTAATCTTTTATTCCAGCCCTCTTGAAATGAATGTTTTTTTTTAATTCATACACGGGATGAGGATGTCCTTGGCCAGGCAGCATTTGTCACCCATCCCTCATTGCCCAGTGGACAGTTAAGGGTCAACCACATTGCTGTGGGTCTGGAGTCACATGTAGGCCAGACCAGGTAAGGATGGCACTCTTAGATAACAAGCATGGGGCTGGATGAACACAGCAGGTCAAGCAGCATCATAGGAGCAGAAAAACTTGACGTTTCGGGCCTAAACCCTTCATCAGAAAATGAAAAGAACCACAGGCAAGCTGTAACTGTGCAGAATCTTTTATTCATGAAAAGACATACCCTCAAATCCAGTTGAGTGGCCATGATTTCTCAGTACCGCATTTTCCCCATTTTCTGATGAAGGGTTTAGGCCCGAAACGTCAAGTTTTCCTGCTCCTATGATGCTGCTTGACCTGCTGTGTTCATCCAGCCCCATGCTTGTTATCTCGGATTCTCCAGCATCTGCAGTACCTTTTATCAAGGATGGCACTCTTCTTCCCTAAAAAACATCAGTGAACCAGATGGGCTCTTCCCCCAACAATGGTCATTATTCAACTCTTCAGTCCAGATATTCTATTGAGCTCAAATTCCACCATCTGTTGTGGTGAGATTTGAACCCAGGGCCCCAGAACATTATCTGGGTCTCTGGATGAACAGTCCAGCAATAACACCACTAGGCCATCCTAGTTGCATTTGCCTTCCTAACTCTCAAATTAACCTGCAATTTAACCTTAAGAGAATTTTGAACGAGGACTCCTATGTCCCTTTGTGCTGAGAGTTCTGAAACCTTTCTCCATTCAGAAAATAGCCTACGACTCTCTTCAGATTCTGGTATGTTATTGGTGTCTTCCACCATTAAGACTAATGTAGAGTGCCTACTCAGTTCCCCTGCCATTTCTTTGCTCCCTATTATGACTTTTCCAGTCTCATTTTCCAATTTTCCAATGTCCACTTTTGCCTCTCCTTTACCTTTTATATATCTAAGAAAAAACTCTTGCAATCTTCTTGGAGATAGCAAGAACTGCAGATGCTGGAGTCAGAAACAACACAGTGTGGAGCCGAAGGAACACAACAGGCCAAGAGCAACTTTTCTGCTCCTCTGATGCTGCCTGGCTGCTGTGTTCCTCCAGCTCCACACTGTGTTATCTCTTGCAATCTTCTTGCCTATTACTTGATAGCTTACCCTCATATTTTGCCTTTTCCCCTTTTATTGCTTTTTTTTGCTGTTCTTTACTGGTTTTTCAGGGTTTCCCAACCCTTTGATTTCCCACTAATCTTCAGCACATTATACGATTTTTCTTTTGCTTTTACGTTGTCCCTGATGTCCCTTGTCAACTGTAGTTGCCTCGTCCTTCCCTTAGTATGTTTCTTCTTCCATAAGATGGATTTCTGTTGTGCCTCCCAAATTACCCCCAAAAACTCCTGTCATTGCTGCTCCACCATCTTCCCTGCTAGTCCCCCCTACCAATCAACTCCGGCCAGCTCCTCCTTTGTATCTTTATAGTCATATTCACTCAATTGTAATGCCATTATATCTGATTCTAGCTTCAATCTCTCAAACTGCAGGGTGAATTCTGTCATCCTGTAGTCACTGCTCCCTAGGGGCTCCTTCACCATAAGCTCTCTAATCAAAGCTGCCTCAGTTCACATCACCAAATGGTAGAATTTGAATTCAATACAAGTCTGGAGTTAAGAGTCTAACGATGACCGTGAATCCATTGTCGACTATCGGGAAAAACCTGTCTGATTTGCTAATGTTTTTTAGGGACCTTACCTGGCTTGGCCTACATGTGACCCACAGGCATTTGGTTGATTCTTAAATGCTCTCTGGGCAATTATGGATGGGCAATAAATGTTGGCCTAGTCAGGGGCGCCCTCATCCCGTGAATGAAAAATAATAAAACGTATCCAGAATTACCTTTTCTCTAGTGGGCCCCAAAACAACCTGCTCCAAAAAATAATCTCACAGACATTCCATGAATTCCTTTCTTTGGGATCTGCTACTGGCCTGATTCTCCCAGCCCACCTGCAGATGCCTCAAAGTCTAAGGGGAGAAGTCCTTAATCAAATGCGGGGGACACCAGATAGTTGGGCATCTTGGTACAGTCAGTAAAAGGCAGCCTCCGATATCAGTGGAGGGACACGGCCACTGCCATTCGGCCAGTTGGGGCAGTCAGGGTCAGGGGTCTGTAATCCTATAGTATGGGGAGTGGGTCACGGTCAGTCCTGGGCATCTGTACACTGTAGGTCAAGAGAGTATATTAAGGACCAGCTCTGTGGTAGGGAAATTGGGGAAATCGATTGTGCGGATTGGAACCAGCCTGCTGGGATGCAGTAAAGGAATAATGTTGGGAGATGACTTAAATGAAAGAGCTGGATGGGAGTTGGTTACCAATTGGGTTGACAGGGAAAGTATCTGTCGATGCTCTGTGTGCTATTAGCCAAATGCGAGTACTGTGACGGAGAAAGATAGAGAGTGAACCAATGAACTGGAATCTTGCGCTGCTGTAATTTCTTTTCTTGATTCAAGGGATGACGGGAGCATCGGCTGGGACAACATTTATGGATACATGATTCGGAAGGGTTTAGAGTGATATGGACCAAATGCTGGCAAATTGGACTGGATTAATTTCAGATATCTGGTTGACATGAACAATTTGGACCGAAGGATCTGTTTCAATACTGTACGTGTCTATCATTCTGTGAGTCTATTACCCATTCCACTTGAGAAAGTGATGGTGAGAAGATAGTGGTAAGATGTCTCCCTACACCGTTGCTGGGTGAGGTAATGGTGTAGTCATAATGTTACTGGGACTAGCGATCCAGAAACCCAAGGTTAATTCTCTGTGGCATGGATTCAAATCCCACCATCGCAAATGGATAAATTTGAATCAATAAAAATCTGGAACATTTAAAAAGAAAGCTACTCTAATCATGACCATGTAATGAATGTTGCAAAATCTCATCTGTTTCATCAATGATCTTCAAGGAAGGAAATCTGCAGTCCTTATCTGGTCTGACCTACGTGTAATTCCAGATCGACAGCAATATGGTTTACCCTTAACTGCCCTCTGAAATTGCTAAGCAAACAATCCAGCTCAAGTAGGAATTACAGCTGGGTAATAAATGTTGGCTCAAGTCCATCTGGTATAGGTAGGACTGGCAATGCTGTTTAGGGAAAAAGTTCCAGGATTTTGACCCAGCAACAGTGAAGAAACAACGATGATAAATTTCCAAGTCATGAAAGTGAGTGGCTTGGAAAGGAACTTGCAGATGGTAGTTTTCCTATATGTACCTGTTGGTCTTGTCCTTCTAAATGGATGCGATCATAGGTCTGGAAGATGCTCTGGTACATTTCTGCAGTGCATCTTGTAGACAGTACACACTGCTGCTACTGAATGTCGGTGGTAGAGGGAGTGAATGTTTATTGATGTGGTGTTAATCCACTGGGCTGCTTTGACCTGAATGGTGGCAAGTTTCTTGAGTACAGTGGGAACCCAGGTCCCTCGTGCTGTGAGGAAGCAGTGCTAACCACTGAGCCACCATGCTGCCCATTGATAAAGCAGCTGAAGATGGTTGGGCCTAGGACAGTACCCTGAGGAAGTCCTGCAGAAATATCCAGGAGCTAAGATGACCGATCTCCAACAACCGCAACCCTCTTCCTATGTGCTAGGTCTGGCCCCAACCAACAAAGAACTTTCACCTGATTCCCATTGATTCCAGTTTTGATAGGGCTCATCGATGCCACACATGCTCAAATGCAGCCTTGATGTCAAGGTTTGTCACTCTCACCTCACCTCTGGAATTCAGCTCTTTTGTCTATGTTTGAACTGAGGCTGTAATGAAGTTAGGACCTGTATGGTCCTGGTGGAAGCGAAGCAGAGCATGTTATTGCTGAGCAAATGCTGTTTGATCGCACTGTTGTTAACACCTTCCATCACTTTACTGATAATAGAGAGTAGACTGATGGGACGGTAATTGGCCGGGTTGGATTAAATCTGTTTCTGTGTTCAGGACAAGCTTGGGGAATTTTTCACGTTGTTAGGTAGATGCCAGTGTTGCAGCTGTACTGGAACAACTAGACTAGGAGAACAACAAGTTCTGTCACACTGGTTTTCAGTATAATTTCCAGAATATTGTCAGAGCCCATAGCCTTTGGAAAACCCAATGCCTCTAGCCTTGATATTACATGTTACCATGGGTCACAAGGTAAAGTGAGGATATCAGGAATTCACCACACCCCTTAAGTTAAAGGCATGGTCAGGTGACAGGGCATGTTCTAGAATCTTAAGGACACAGTAGGTAGTGTGTATTGACAGAATGTACTTGCATTTTTACAGTGACTTCAGGGATGCAGGGTGTCTGAAGATACTGTGACAAGTTTGGATTTAAGTACAGTGTAATGCATCGGTACGTTACAGCAAGCTCCCACAAACAGAAATATGATCAGGAACAAAAACAGAAGTTGTTGGAAAAGCTCAGCAGGTCTGGCAGCATCTGGGAACAAAAATCAAAGTTAACATTTCAGGTCTGAGGCAGGGTTGCCGGACTCGAAACATTAACTTTGATTTTTGTTCGCAGATGCTTCCAGACCTGCTGAGCTTTTCGAGCAACTTTTATTTTTGCTCCTGATTTACCGCATCTGCAGTTCTTTCGGTTTTTAGAAATGTGATCATCTAGTTTTGAGTAATGTTGGCCAAGGGAAGAGTTTTGATCTAGAAAACAGGAGAGAACGGCCCTGCGTTTCTTCATGCTGCATGCTCTTTTACATCTATCAAAGTGAGAGATGATTTAAGATAGTGTTTTCTCTGTGTCTACTTCAGTTTCCTCCCACCGTTCAAAGATGTGAGGTTTAGGTGGATTGCTAAATTGTCCCATAGCATCCAGGATATGTAGGCTAGGTGGATTAATTATGGTAAATGTGGCATTGCAGGGATAGGGTGAGGTGGATCCTGGGTGGGGGTGCTCTTCAGACTCTTTCTGCACTGCAGGATTCTATGATTCTATGATCTAATTTGTCAAAGAGATCCTTGACAGTGCAGTGTTGTGTCACTAAAGATGGTGCTCTGAAGCTTCTGGGATGCCAGTAGAGTACCTAGTCCTCACACTCCAGAGGAGAACCTAATAAAGACATTACAATATAAGGAATAGGAGAACGAGCAGACCATTCAACCCCTCGACTCTTCCTCATGATTCAACAATATCATTACTGATTGGATGTGGGCTTTAACTCCACTTTCTTGCCTTTCCCTCATAACCCTTGATTCCCTTTCTCATCAAAAACACTGGTGAAATGAAAAACAAAGAACTGTGGATGCTGGAAATCTAAAACAAAAACGGAAATAGTTGGAGAAACTCAGCCGATCTGGCAGCATCTGTGGAGAGAAAACAGAGTCATTGTTTAGGGTCTCAGGGTCATAGAATTATACAGCTCAAAAGACGATGGTCTGGAGAAGGATCACTCAACTTGAAATGTTAAGTTTGCTTTCTCTGCATTGATGCTGCCAGACCTGCTGAGTTTCTCCAGCTACTTCTGCTTTTGTATCAATAAATCTGTCAGACTCAGTTTTGAACATACTCAATAGCCCAGCCTCCACGGCTCACAGAGGAAGAGACGTCCAAACAACAAAGATCTTTTGACAGAAAAGATTTCTCATCATCTCTTCCTTTGCTCCAGCCTTCCTCTTTAGGGGAAATATCATGCCCCGTCTCAAATGCTCTCAGAATTTGACATGGTTCAATAAGACAATCTCTCATTCATCTAAACTGTCTTGGGGGTCCACGTCCATAGATCCCTCAAAGTTGTTACCCAAGTTGATAGGGTTGTAAAGAAGGCTTGTGGTGTGTTGGCTTTCATTGGCAGGGGAATTGAGTTTAAGAGCTGTGAGGTTATGCTGCAGCTGTATAAAACTCTGGTTAGACCACACTTGGAATATTGCGTTCAGTTCCAGTCACCTCATTACAGGAAGGATGTGGAAGCTTTAGAGAGGGTATAGAGGAGACTTACCAGGATGCTGCTCGGACTGGAGGGCAGGTCTTGTGAGGAAAGGTGGAGGGAGCTAGGGCTTTTCTCACTGGAGTGAAGAAGGATGAAAGGTGACTTGATAGAAGTGCACGAGCTGATGAGAGGCATAGATAGAGTGCATAGCGAAAGACTTTTTCCCAGGGTGGAAATGACTGTTACGAGGGGGCATAATTTTAAGGTAATTGGAGGAAGGTATAAGGGAGATGTCAGAAGTAGGCCCTTCACACAGAGGGTGGTGGGCGTGTGGAATGCGCTGCCGGCAGTGATAGTGGAGTCAGATAGTTTAGACACTTTTAAGCGACTCTTGGATAGGCACATGGAGGATAGTAAAATGCAGGGTATGCAGGGTAGATTGATCTTAGAGTAGGATAATAGGTCAGCGTAACATCGTGGGCCAAAGGGCCTGTACTGTGCTGTACTGTTCTATGTTCTAAACTCCTGTGGATATAGGTCCAGCCCACACAGGGTAGTACGGTGGCTCAGTGGTTAGCACTGCTGCCTCACAGCACTTGGGACCTGGGTTCAACTCCATCCTCGGGTGAATGTCAGTGCAGAGTTTGCACATTCTCCCCGGGGTCTGCATGAGTTTCCTCTGGGTGCTCTGGTATCCTCCCACAGTCCAGAAATGCAGGATAATTGCATTGACTGCGCTATATGGTCTGTAGTTTGTCCAAGCAAGCATAGGCTTAATGGTTAACC
The DNA here is from genome assembly GCA_024137785.1 of Ginglymostoma cirratum. Taxonomy (NCBI): domain Eukaryota; kingdom Metazoa; phylum Chordata; class Chondrichthyes; order Orectolobiformes; family Ginglymostomatidae; genus Ginglymostoma; species Ginglymostoma cirratum. The sequence continues at coordinate 4,680,320 of JAHRHZ010000249.1, forward strand.
ATGGGAAATGCTGGGTTACAGGGAATAGGGTATGTCTGGGTGGGGTGCTCATCGGAGGGTCAGTGTGGACATGATGGGACAAATGGCTTACTTCCACACTGCAGAGATTCTGTGAAGTGTTACAACCTGCTCAAAAGACATCATGGTGGCTCACTGGTTAGCAGTGCCACCTGACAACATCAGGGACCTGGGTTCAATTCCAGCCTGGTGCAACTGTCTGCATGGAGTTTGCATATTCTCTCCATGTCTTTGTGGGAATTCCTTCCCTCAGTCCAGGGATGTGCAGGTTAGGTGGATAAGCCATGGTAAATGTGGAGTTATATGGAGACAGTGAGGGGTTGGGTCTGGGTGAGGGTGGCCTTTAGAGGGTTGCTGTGAGCTTGCTGGGCTGAATGGCCTACTTCCACACTGTAGGAATTATATGATCACTCCATCCCAGGAAATATCTGAGTGATTGTGGCCGTCTATGTGTGAAGTCACAGGAGATGGCAGAGATTTTTAATGAATATTTCTCTTCAGTGTTTATTGAGGAGAGAATCATGGATGCTATGGAAATAAGGGAAGCAAGTTTTTGACCACATACACATTACCTGAGAGGAGGTGTTTACAGCCTTAAAGCGCATTCAGGTGGATCAATCCCCTGGGCCTGATCAAGTCCATCCTCAGATGTTGTGGGAGGCTGGGGAAGAAATTGCAGAGGACCTTGCAGAGATTTTTGTTTCATTTTTAGCCACTGGTGAAGTTCCAGAAGACTGGAAGGTGACTAATGTTGTTCTATTGTTTAAAAAAGGTAGCAAAGACAAGCCAGGGAACTATAGGCCAGTGAGCCTGACATTAGTGGTAGGTAAGTTATTGGAGAGGATACTGAGGGACAGGATCAACCAACACTTGGATAGTCAAGGTCTGATTAGGGATTTTCAGCATAGATTTGTGTGTGGGAAGTCATGTCTGATAAATCATTTAGAGTTTTTCGAAGGGGTAACCAAAAGGATAGATGAGGGTAGGGCAGTGGATGTTGTCTGTATGAACTTATTAAGGCCTTTGACAAAGTCCCGCCTGACAAGCTAATATTGAAAGTTAGGTTGCCTGGGATCCGGGGAGAGCTAGCTAATTGGATTCAAAATTGCCTCCATGTTAGAAAGCGGAGGGTGAAGGCTGTAGATTGTTTCTTGGACAGAGGCCTGTGACTAGTGGTGTGCCACAGGGGTCAGTGCTGGGACCTTTGTTATTTGTCATTTACATAAATGATCTGGATGTGAATGCACAAGGCATGATTAGTAAGTTTGCGGATGATACAAAATTAGGAAGTATCATTGATAGTGAAGCAGGTTATCAAACATTACAGAGGGTTTCTTGATCAGATGGGGAAGTGGGCTGAGAATTGGTAAATGCAATTCAATACAGGTAAGTGAGAGGTGCTGCACTTTGGAAAGTCAAACCAAGGTAGGACTTATACAGTAAATGGTATGGTCCTGAGAAGTGATATGGAACAGAGGGACCAAGGAGTACAAGTATATAGTTCGTTGAAAGCAGTGTCACAGGTAGACAGGGTGGTGAAGAAAGCATTTAGCATGGTGGCCTTCATCGGTTGAGGCTTTGACTAGAGGAGTTGGGGCATTACGTTACAGCTGTATAAGTTGTTGGTGAGGCCGCACTCGGATTATTTTGTACAGTTTTGGTCACCATGTTATAGGAAAGACATAGCTAAACTGGCAAGTGTGCAAAGAATATTTATGAAGATGTTGCCAGAACTAGTAGGTCTGAGTTATAGGGGGAGGTTGGCCAGGATAGGACTTTATTCCTTAGAACGTAGGAGAATGAGGGGTGACCTAGTTGAGGTGTACAAAATCATAAGGTGCATAGATAGGATGCATGCATATAGTCTTTTTGCCAGGGATGGGGAATTGAAAAGTCGAGAGCATAGGTTTAAGATGAGAGGGAAAAGAATTAAGAAGGACCTGAGGGGCAACTTCTTCACGCAGAGATTCATGTATATATGGAATGGGCTGCCATAGAAAGTGTTTGAGGCAGGTACAATAGCAACATTTAAAAAACATTTGCATAGGTATGTAGATGAGGAGGGTTGAGAGGGACATGGACCAAATGCGGGCAATCGGAACTAGCTGAGTGGGCACCATGGTCAGCATGGACCAGTGTGGGCTGAAGGGCCTGTTTCCATGCTGTATTAATCGATGACTCTATGAAGCTTCTTTAAGCTGGTTCCCATGAAAGTATGTTCCTTCTGAAGTGAGCTGACAAAACTAGTAAACAGTATAAAAGTACGACAATGCCCTGTACTGTTGTAACAAGAGACCTACCCCCTGAGCTCCAGTCGACATCTCAGAACGAAGTGCAGAAAGACAGAAATATGAGAGCACTTTTTCTCCCCCTGAAAAGTGCCTTGTATAACACTGCACAAAGCTCATTCTTAACTCCCAACTCCCTGATGTGTGATCGAGCTGCATGGCTAATGTTAGTACCTCCGTGTAAAGTTATAAAATTATAATAAATTCTGGCCTGAAACTCTCTCATAACGAATATAATTGGTTTTCACACTATTCCCCCAAGTGCCTGCAGGCAGCTTAGAGCAGTTTAATAAATTTCACATTCAAACTTTTATTTTTTTTCGTCTCGGCTAATGATGGAGTCATTTCATTTTGTCACCATTAAGCACAGGTTTCAGAACTGAGTCACCACCAAATTCCATTTTTCTAACAGAAAATGTCAAAAGGTTGCCAATTGACTGCTTGGCAGATAACTCATGGGTAGGATGCCACACTTTGAGAATCGCAATCAGAGCTGTCTTGGCCCTATTTAAACAATTGTGTGCAGTTCTGGGCATCACACCTCAGTAAGGACACCTTGGCTTGAGAGTGAATACTTGAGTGCAGATCTGTCAGGTGATGAGGGAGTCAAAGGAGCTGTCTACCAGAGAAAATTTTAAACTCTGGGCCTGCCTGCTACCTGGAAGACTCAAAAGATCCCATAGGGCTTAGAAGATCAGAGTCTGCAGAGGGATGTAGAAAAGTTAATGAGTGGGCATAAAAGACTTGGCATTTGGAATACAAGGTGGGGAATAGGAGCTGAATGCTATTTAAAGGAGAAAGTCTGCAGAAAGCAATGGAATAGAGAGATGTGGGAGTTTGTGTCTGTGAATCACCAAAACAAAACTAGCGTCCAAGCATCATAGATTCTGTGTTCCGAAGAAAGGTCACCGGACCCAAAACATTAACTGATTTTTTCTTCACAGATGCTGCCTGACCTGCTGAGCATTTCAAGCAACTGCTGTTTTTTGATTCGAGATTCTGTGCCTGTGTGTCTGTCTCCACTTCACCCGACAAAGGTGCAGCGCTCTGAAAGCTTGTGGTTTTAAATAAGCCTGTTGGACTATAACCTGGTGTCATGTGACTTCTGACCTTGTCCACCCCAGTCCTACACCAGCACCTCCACATCAAGTTCAGCAGGTAATAGGGAAGAAAAGTGGAATGTTGACCTTCATCTCAAGTGGAGTGGAAAATAAAAGTAGTGAGGTTATGGAATAGCCATTCAAGGAACTAGTCAGATGGTAACTGGAATACTGTGAACACTGTTGGTCAGATTATCTTTTTTTCCTCTTTATTCATTCATTTATTGATTTATTGCCCAGAGGGCAGTTATGAGCCAACCACACTGCTGTAGGTCTGGAGTCACATGTAGGCCAGACCAGGTAAGGGTGGCAGTTTCTCTCCCTTAAGGACATCACTGAACCAGATGGGTTTTCTGACAACCAGCAATGCAATCACGGTCATCATTGGACTCCTAACTCCAGATATTTATTGAATTCAAATTTCACCAGCTGCTATGGCAGGATTCAAACTCCGACCCGCAGAACGTTATCTGGGTCTCAGGATTAACAGTTCAACAATAATGCCACTAGGACATTGCCCCACCGTTCCTTGAGGTGCATAGATAGGGTTGATATACTGGCATTGGAGACAGTCCAAAGAAGGCTCAATAGGGGGATACTGGGTATGGAGGGAATATTTTATGAGGAGCGGTTGAGTAAATTAAGTCTGTACTCACTGGAATATGAGATATAATCTTATTGAAATAAACATGATTACTGGAGGACGTAACAAGGTGGATACAAAGAGGTTGTTTCTTCACCCCAAGGGGGAGTCTAGGACCAGAGGGCATAATCTTGGAGAAAGATGTCACACATCTAAGACAGAGATGTCAAGGAATTTCTTCCCTCAGAGGGTAGAGGAATTATTTCCCACAGAGGACTGTAGATTAAGTAAATTCAAGGCTGAGACAGATTTTTATTCAGTAATGGAATCAAGGGCTGTGGGAAAAATGCAGGAAAGTGGAGTTGAGGATTATCAGATCAGATCTCATTGAATGACAGAGCAGCCTCGATGGGCTAAACGGCCTACTTCTGTTTCGACACTTTGTTTTCTTACACAGGTTGATCTAATCAAGGTGTTTTAGAGTCATTGAGGTTTACGGCATAGCAAAAAAACATGCCCTTCGGCCCAAGTTGTCCATGACACCCATTTTTCACAATTAATCTAGTCCCATTTGTCTGATGCTCAAAGAAGTCATTCAATATATAGATAACAAGTGAAAGATCATTAAAAATAGGATCAGGAGGAGGTCATTCAACTCCTCAACACCACTCCACCATTTGAGAAGATTACAGTGGATCTGGTTGTGGCCTCAATTCCACTTTCCTGATTTTATGTCCCCATAATTCTCGACTCCTTCACTAGCAAAGTGGGTGTTGTGGCACAGTGGTAGCATCCCTACTTCTAGGCTAGAAGATCTGGGCTCAGGTCCCGACTGGTGTATCATAACATGTCTGATTGGGTTGATTAAAAACAATTGCGTGTTCTACGTGGGCTTAACAAGGCCTTGATGAGGCTCCTCATTAGAAAATTGAGCAAGAAAGTAAAAGCCCATGAGATCCAACCCAAAATGTCACACTGAATCCAAAACTGGCTGAGAGGAAGTAAACAGAATCGTGGCAGAAGGATTTTTGTGGGAACAGAAGGCTGTTTCCAGTGAAGTTCCGCTGGGCTCAGCACTGGGGGTGTTTGCTGTGTATGCTGTGCATTATTCATGATGTGAGCTTAAATGTATTGGGTATTATCAAGATGTTCACAGGTGACACAAACATTGGTGGTTTGGCAAATAGTGAAGGGGATAGCCATAATCTGCAGGACAATATCAAAGTTATGATAGGAAGTTATGATAGAACCAAAAACCGAAAGAACTGTGGATGCCGTAAATCAGGAACAAAAACGAAGTTTCTGGAAAAGCTCAGCAAGTCTGGCAGCATCTGTGCAGGAGAAAACAGAGTTAACGTTTCAGGTTCGGTGACCCTTCCTCAGAACTGTTATGATAGAACTATACTGTAAGCAGTTCTGGTTACCACATTAGAACATGGAACATAGAACTGTATAGCACAGGATCGGGCCCTTCGGCCCACAATGTTGTGCCGAACGTGGTGCCAAATTAAACTAAACCCTTCAGCATGACCTTGGTCCAAATCCCTCCATTCCTTGCATATTCATGTGCTTATCTAAAAGTTCTTTAAATGCCCCTTTCGTATTTGCTTCCACCGCAACTCTAACAGCACACTCTAGGCTCCTACCGTTCTCTGGGTAAAGAACCTAACCCTCACCTCTCCTTTGAACTCTCCCCCTCTTGACTTAAATGCATGCCACCTCTGGGAAAAAGATTCTGACCATGAACCCTATCTGTGCATCTCATAATTTTATAGACTTCTCTTACGTCTCCCCTCAGCCTCCATCACTCCCGAGAAAACAACGCAAAATTTTTCTAGCCTCTCCTTACAGTTCATACTTTCTAATTCATGCAGCATCCTGGTAAATCTCTTCTGCACCCTTTCGAAATCCTCCACATCCTTCCTGTAATGTGGTGACCAGAATTGAATACAATACTCTAAGCGTGGCCTAACCAAAGTCTTGTAAAGCTGCGACATGACATCCTGATTCTTGTACTTAATTTCCCGACCAATGAAGGTAAGCATGCATACACCTTCTTTACCACCTTATCTACTTGTGCTCCTTAACACCGTGTCCTTCCGCGATCCGTTGTTCAGTCATGGTGGCTGAGCCTACTTCTTCCAGGATGCTCCTCAGAGAAGCCTTTCTGCCACCCTCAATTGGAAACATACAATTGGGGTGGCACGGTGGTTCAGTGGTTAGTACTGCTATCTCACAGCACCATGGACCCGAGTTTAATTCCACCCTTTGGCGACTGTCTGTTTAGAGTCAGCACAATCTCTATCTGAGTGTGTTTCTGCCGAGTGCCCTGGTTTCCTTCCACAGTCTAAAGATGTGCAGGTTAGGTGTATTGGCCATGGGAAATGCAGCACTATGGGGAGAGGGTAGGCAATGAGGATGGGTCCTGGTGGGATGCTCTTCAGACAGGCAGTGTGGGCTTATTGGGCCAAATGGCCTGTTTCCACACCGTAGGGATTCTATGATATGGCTGCACTAGAGATGGTGCAGAGGTGATTTATCGGGATGCTGCCTGGACTGGAGGGTCTGAGCTCTTGGGAAAGATTAGATAGGCTTGGATTGCTTTCCTTGGAGTATAGAAGGTTGAGTGGGGACCTGGTAGAGGTGTATAAAGGGCTCAGATAGGAAAACACTTTTCCATTAGCAGAGGCATCGATACCAGAGTGCTCAGATTTAAGGTAAGAGGTTGACCGCTAAAAGGAGGTTTGAGGATAAAGCCGTTTCAACCAGAGGCTGGTGACAAACGGGAATTCAATGTCTGCGATAGTGACTGAGCCAGAAATTCACACATTTAAGCAGCATTTACGTATTCACTTGCATTGCTGTGGCCTCCAGGGCTATGAGCCAAGAGCTGGAAAATGGGATTGATGTAGTCAGATCATTGTTGGCTAGCATGTACATGATGTACCCAATAGCCTCCTTCTGAGCTGCAAGAATAAATAAAACTTTAACAGGAATCTGTGTCCTCTGCAGCCAATCATCATCTCAGGAATGCACTTGGCAAAGGGCAATAAATGCCAGTGTTGTTGGCAATAACCACATCCTGAGACTGAATTAGAGAAAAGAATTATAAAGAACATACTGATGCTCTTACTAAACATAAAAAGCTGTATTGTCTATAACCACAACGTGCGAGAGAGTTAATTGCCCACCCTAATAAACTGCTTTGTCCTTTTAATAAGACTCTTTACACTGCTTACCATAAATAATCATTCTTGTCAAAATTAATGGAAGAAAAAGTCTTGATACCAGCTGAAAGCAATATGATTTCAGCATGGCCCATAATTAAGGTAATTATTCCTTTAATATACACAGGAAAACTGGAGCTGAAGTCATACTGTTAATTTAATGAACACTGTAAAATTGAGATGTTCCATATATGTTCTCTCGAGGGGTACCAAACGGCTTGCTTGTGGATACCGAAACAAGGGCACAGTTTGATTTCATCTCTTATCTACTGAGCTAACTGTATTAGTGTTGCTGGTTAGTTTTACAGTTTATTAGTGTGCAGAAACTCATGATCTCTGCCTTTCTCTCCTCACTTAAGACTTAACTCTTTGACAAGCCCTGTCCTATTCCTTCTCTGTCTTCTTGATCACGCCTTACCATTCACATTCCTGCGCAGTATTTTGGAAATGTTTTACTTCATCAAGGGCGTGATTTGATACAACTTATTGATTCGCATAACCAGAAGGTTTTTCTCCGTTTGTGAGAGACATGCATTGTTGGCAATGCCAGCATTTGTCTATCCCTAAGGTTCTTTCATTCATTCACAGGGCATAGGCATCCCTGGCTGGATTTTGAGGGTGTCCCCACAGCATGTGGCCTGCAGTGATTCAGGTCACATGCTGTGGGGACACCCTCAAAATCCCCCCACCATGACCCTCTGTTTCCTGCCTCTGAGCCAATTTTGGATTCAATGTGACATTTTAGGCTCGATCTCAAGGACTTTTACTTTCTTGCTCAGTTTCGTATGAGGAGCCTTGTCAAACACTGGTTAAAGTTGATGTAGACCGTGCAATTAATTTAGAGAGCGAGAGTTCCAGGATTTTGACCCAGCGACACTGACGGAACGGCAATGTATTTCCAAGTCAGGATGGTGTGTGTCTCAGAAAGGAATTTGCAAATAGTGGTAGTACTCCCATGTATCCACTCCCCTTATCCTCATAAGTAGGTGAAAGTTATAGGTATGGAAGGTGCTGTCAAAGGAGCTTTTGTGAGTTGCTACAGTATATCACAAACTGCTGTTATTGTGCTTGATGATGGAGAAAGTGAATCATTACAGCATATATTTGTATTTCATTACTGCTTCGGGGAGCTTGCTGAGTGTAAATTGGTTATCTGTACATTGAACTTCAATATGGTTGCAGCTCCAAGATACAAGAATAGTTACATTAAGAAAGGATACATTCGAAGCATAGAGCAGTGGGCTCAGGAAAATTTGATACTTTCAGACATGTTAGAGTGATATATAGGAATATTAACTGTACTAATTCTCCAGCTCTCTTTTGATTTGTGTCAGTGAAAGAGTAAATGAAGACAGAAGAATTACACCCCTAAACTCCTGGCTTATTCCCTCTTCAGGTGTTATGTCAGGGAGCAAAATTTTCACCTTTCACAATCTCAGGATGCGCCAAAGTGATTTACAACCAACGAAGTACTTTTAAGGTAAACTCACTAGAGAGAAAGGGGAACTAGTAATGGTTTAACCCAAGGGTCACCACAACACCTCAGGCAAGGGGAGAGGTTGCTAAGGACAATCCTTCAAGGTGACACCAGCCAATGTAACAATGAACTCGCAGCTTTAGCATCACTTAACATCACAAACCAGCCATCCAGCCAAAGACAGTACTCTGGAATGCATACAGTTCTGTTCATGTCAGATGGTGCTCGTAGATTTTGCTCTGAAGGGATGTGAGTTTGGGTGTTCAGGTCACAATATGAGAAGACCCAGTTCAAGTCAGAGAGGTTAGTCCAAAATCTAGGGGCTTGAATTTGCCCTCGACCAACATTGGGAAGCATGCTTACGGCCAATCAGCAGCCTGTTCTTCGGCATGACCATTTTTATTACCCGTAGCTGGTAAACCGTGAACAGTTCTGGTCCCCTTATCTAAGGAAATGTATACTGACACTGGGGGCAGTCCAGAGAAAGGTTGACTAAGCTGATCGCGGGTATGGAGGGATTTTCTGACAAGGAGAGGTTGAGTAAGTTGACCCTATACTCATTGCAGTTTAGAAGAATGAGAGGTGACAGGGTAGATGTAGAAAGGTTGTTTCCTCTTTGTCGGTGTATCTAGGAACTGAAAGCATAATTTCAGAATAAGCCATTACCAAGAGATGAGGAGGAATTTATCCTTTCAGTCAGTTGCAGATTTGCAGAAATCTTAGAATCACAGAATCATTGAATCATAGAGTCCCTACAGTGTGGAAAGAGGTCATTTGGCCCATCGAGTCCACACTGACCCTCCGATCAGTATCCCACCCAGAGCCCCACCCTATCCCTGTAACTCGACTTTTTACCATGGCCAACCCGTCTAACCTGCACATCCCTGGACACCATGGACAATTTAGCATGGCCAATCCACCCAACCTGCACATCTTTGAACATCTTTCCCACAGGGAGTTGTCAATGATAGGCCATTAACTGTATTCCATGCTGAAATAGATTTTTAATCAGTGAGGAATCAAGGTGGGGAGAAATCAGAAAACTGGAGTTGAGGATTATTAGATGAACTAAGATCATATTGAAAGATGGTGCAGACTCGATGGGTCAAAAGGCCTGCTTCTACACCTCTGTCTATGGTCTTGCAAATGAATGCTGATATTTTTCATTCCAAAGCCAGTAAAAGTGACATAGAGAGGGATGAAGAAATGAGTCTCCAAGAACAGTGAGTACTGAACCTTACAGTTGGGCACAAGCCTGTACCACACACTGCTCACACAGATTGCTTTCACCCACTTGAAAACCAGCTCAGGGCAGATTACAGAAAGGGGGCCAGCAATGCAGAAAGAGAAAATGTTGCAAAGATCTGTACAGAAATAATGGGAATGTTTTCAAATAAAGATCACAATCATATTCCATTAAACTCCAAGTCTTAACATATTATGGATAAATTAAACGCTTAGAAACCAATTAAAGAAATCTGTTGAGGATAGGACTAGCAACGAATGAAGTGAAAGGAGAATTTGGGAATATAAGATTAAAAAATTGTGAACAAAGTAAAGTTAACCTGGAACATGAGAGAAAAATGTGTGAAAACATCAAAAGAACACTAGTTATTTTCTTTATATTTCATATCAATATAAAGAGAATTATTAAAAATAAGATGATACCATGGACCATGACTGTATGATCCAATATTCCTTGCTGCCTCTGAAAGAGAATTTCAGATTTCTTCAGGTGAAAGAGTCTGCTAGCTAAATTATTTTTTTGAAGACTGTGTCCACTTGTTCCAAACCTCCCAACTAGGGGGTGATAGTTACTCTTATTCTTTTTATATTATTCATTAATGGGATGAGGGCATCTCTGGCCAGGCAGCATTAATTGCCCATCCTTCAGTGCCCAGAGTGCAGTTCAGAGTCAACCACATTGCTGTGGGTCTGGAGTCACATGTAGGCCAGACCAGGTAAGGATGGGAGTTTCCTTTACCTTATTAATGCCCTGAATTATTTTAAATACTCTCACTTGTATTACACTTTAGACTCCTTCACTCAACGGAAGAGAAACCAAATTTTTACAACCTGTCAACGTATCTTAAACAAGGTTAATACAGCTGAAGTGAAAGATGGTGTGCTGGAGTTGAGAATGTGTGTGTGTGAGAGAAAATTGAGATAGAAGTTAGAGATGCAAAAGTAGGTTGGATAGGGGTGCCAAAATTCAAAGTTATTTTGTTGGGCAAGGATAAAAGGGCAAACTGCAAATCATCTGATCAGATGGCCCCAATCCTGGTTAGAAAGGAATGGGGTGAATTGAGAGAGATGGTGGTTCTCTCTTGCATTGGTTAGAGGCGAGGAGGAGCAAATGGTGGATCATTTAGTTTAAAAAGGCAGCAAACAGACTAAGGAAGAAATTGGGATGTCCTTCCTTCTGCCAGTCAGCTCTTGCTTAATAAGTTGCTACTAAGTCAGAAGGGCAAAGATTCAAACCCCCAATCTAGAGGGTTGAGCAATTCAGGTTGACACTTCCATTGCTGAGAAGAGAGAAATGATATGTAAGTATTCCGACCAGGAAAGGGGAAGTGCTAGAGATTGTATTGAGGAATAAGCCTGGCCAGGTAATCAAAGTTTCATTGGGGAATATTTTGGGAACAGTGATCATAATTCTGTACCTTTTAAGATAATTATGGATGAGTATAAGAATTCAGGACCAGCATGTTCCTGTGAGGATGAAAGATTTGGAAACCATGGATGACAAGAGATATTGAAAGTTTAATCAAAAAAGAAAAAAAGAAGCAATTGTAACATTTAAGAACGTAAGATTAGACAAGGGCCTTGAAGAATATAGTAAAGCGGGAAAGAAATTAAACAAGGAGTTAGGAGGACTAAAGGGGGTTATGAAATTTCCTTGGCAAATAGGAGAATCCCAAAGCATTTTATGCATATATTAGGAGCAAGCAGGTAAATTGGGAAAGGGTAGGTCCACTCAAGGACAAAGAAGAGAATTTATGCATTGAGCCAGATGAAGTGTGTGAGGTACTTAATGAGTACTTTACCTCGGTATTCTCCAAGAAAAGGACATGGATGATGGTAAGATTATGGAGGGTTATGTTGATATCCTCGGACATAATTGATATTGAGAAGGAAGACGTGTTGTGTGTCTTGAAAAACATTGAGGTAGGTAAGTCCCCAGGACCTAACGAGACCTTTCTCAGGATACTGAGGGAGGCAAAGTAAGAGATTGCTAGGGCATGACAGAGATCTTTGTATTTTGTTTAGCCATGGGTGAGAATAACTAATGTTGTTGCTTTGTTTAAGAAAGACAACAGGGACAGTCTGGGAAATTATAGGCCAGTGAGCCCTACATCAGTGGTAGGAAAATTATTGGAGAAGATTCTTTGAGTCAGGACTTACTTGCATTAGGAAAAGAATGGGCATTTCACTGGAAGTCAACATGTCTTTGTGCAGGAGACATCCTGTCTCACACATTTGATGGAGTGCTTTGAGGAAGTGATGTAAGTGATTGATGAGAGCGAAGCAGTGATGTTATCTACATGGACTATACTGAAGCATTGGACAAGTTCTGTCATGTAGGCTGGTCTAGAAGATTAAGTCACACAGGTCCAAGGTGAGTTGGTAAGTTGGAAATTCAATTGGCTTGGTCATAGGAGACACAGCGTTGTTGTGAACAGGTATTTTTCTGACTGAATTTCTGTGACCAGTGGTGCCCCACAAGGATCAGTGTTGGGATTTCTGTTGTATACTGGTATCACATTTGGATGAAAATGTAGGTAGTCTGATTAGTAAGTTTGCAAATGACACAAAAATTGGTTGTGGAGTTTGTGGATAGTGAGGAAGATTGACAGAGGAGACAGCAGGATATAGATCAATTGGAACCTTGAGTGGAGAAATGGTAGATGGAGTTTAATCTGGTCAAGTGTGAGATGATCCATTTTGGGAGGTCAAATGCAAGAGGAAAGTATACAGTAAATGGTAGAACCCTTAAGATCATTGATATATAGAGGGATCTTGGGGAGCAAGCCCATAGCTCACTGAAAGTGGCAACACAAATGGATAAGGTGGTAGAGAAGGCATATGGCATGCTTGCCTTCAACAGTCAGGGCATTGAGTATAAAAGTTGACAAGTCATATTGCATCTGCATAAAACTTTAGTTAGGCCACATTTGGAGCATTATGTTGTGTTCTGGTCACCATGCTATAGGAATGATGTGGAGGTTTTGGAGAGGGAGCAAAAGAGGCTTGGAGTGTGTTAGCTCTACAAAGGGTTTGGACAAACTTGAATTGTTTTCACTAGAGAATCAGACACTGTGGGCCGACCTGATAGAAGTATATAAAATTATGAGAGGCATGGACAGGGTGGATAGTTGGAGACTTTTATCCAGAAGAGAAATGCTAAATGTTAGGTTTAAGGTGTGAGGGGAAAGTTTTAATGGAGATGTGCAAGGCAAGTTCATTTACACAGAAGGAGGTAGGTGCCGAGAACACGCTACCAGAAGAGGTGGTAGAAGAAGATATGGTAGCAATATTTAAGAGGCATTTCAACAGATACATGAGCAGGCAGGGAAGAAAGGGTGATGGACCATGTACAGGCAGACGGGATTAGTTTAAAATGATATCATGGTTTGCCCAGACTATGCAGGCCAAAGGGCCTGCTCCTGTACTATATAGTTCTGAGTTCTGTGAGGAGGAGGGGATAGGGGCATTATAAATACTGTGCTTTTAAATCTTCCTTTTTTTATAAAATTGCAGACTGAAAGGAGAAAATAACTGGTTTAAAGCAGGGATTGCAAGGATCACTGCATGATTTGAAAGCAACAAAGTTGATACACATTACAAACATTGGTTACACAGCTGCTTCTTCAACATAGAATCCCTACAGTGCAGAAAGAGGCCATTCAGCCCATTGAAAGTGCACTGATCCTCCAAAGAGCCCAAGGTAGAGATACAATAGTGATGAATCAAATAATCAACTGCAGAAGGAATATGGTAAATGGACGGTCAATACTGAAGCTCAATTTCTTCTCCCGAGACCAAGTCTCCCAAGAGTACTGAAACAGCATTTAATTAGCAGTACAACTTCGGCCACTTACCAAATTGTCACCTTCATTGAGCGATGACTGAATTACTCCAAGTTGTATCCTTTCTCAGCTACATCAAACAAATGCTGATTGTGGGTCTCCTTTACCTTACTCTCTGCAATCTACATTGAAGTGTCAATGGTTACCAGGGCTTCTCTTGAGTCCTAACCGCTTGGACTCTGGTATCGGTAACACTTGTGCTGCCTGTTTGTTTCAATAGTCTCCCATCTCCAATCTGCCACTAACACCTCTGTCAGCAAACACACAGACAATATGAAACCAGAGAACCTCTTAAGCTCCATGACAACATATTCTGCACTGATATATTCTTAACTTGACTTTAAGGTCAAGCATTTAGAACAGATTTACAGATTTACATTTTAAACTAATTATTTACAGTCTGTCCTTTGATTTGATTAAGTAAATTGTCTTCATAGCCTTTCACTGAATGTTTTTAACTTCTGTCATTTATATCAGTGATTTAGATAACAATATAGAAAGGATCGTCAGTAAGTTTGCAGATGACACCAAGATTGGTGGTATAGTGGACAGTGAAGAAAAGTATCTCAGATTACAAAGAGATCTTGATCAGTTGGGTCAGTGGGCTGAGGAGTGGCAAGTGGAGATTAATTTGGATAAATGTGAGGTATTGCATTTTGATAAAACAAACAAAGGCAAGTCTGAGATAACAAGGTGTGGAGCTGGATGAACACAGCAGGCCG
>JAHRHZ010000249.1:4699824-4719550 GCA_024137785.1 Ginglymostoma cirratum
TTATCTCGGATTCTCCAGCATCTGCAGTACCTTTTACCTCTGCTTTAGAGCCACGGTGCCATACAGCACGGAAACATAAGAACATAAGAACTAGGAGCAGGAGTAGGCCATCCGGCCCCTCGAGTCTGACCCGCCATTTAATAAGATCATGGCTGATCTTTGAGACTCAGCTCTACTTACCCGCCCACTCACCATAACCCTTAATTCCTTTACTGTTCAAAAATTTATCGAGCCTTGCCTTAAAAACATTCAGTGAGGTAGCGTCAACCGCTTCACTGGGCAGGGAATTCCACAGATTCACGACCCTTTGGGTGAAGAAGTTCCTCCTGGCCTCAGTCCTACATCTGCTTCCCTTTATTTTGAGGCAATGCCCCCTAGCCCTAGTTTCACCTGCTAGCGGGAACAACCTCCTTGCCTCCGCTTTATCTATTCCCTTCATAATCTATATGTTTCTATAAGATTTCCCCGCATTCTTCTGAATTCCAATGAATAAAATCCCAGTCTACTCAGTCTCTCCTCATAATCCAACTCTCTCAACTCTGGAATCAACCGAATGAATCTCCTCTGCACCCCCTCCAGTGCTAGTATATCTCTTCTCAAGTAAGGAGACCAAAATTGCACACAGTACTCCAGGTGTGGCCTCACCAGGACCCTATACAGCTGCAGCATAGCCTCCCTGTTTTTAAACTCCATCCCTCCAGCAATGGCAGACATAATTCCATTTGCCTTTTTAATTACCTGCTGCACCTGCAATCCCACCTTTAGTGATTCATGCAAAAGGACACCCAAGTCCCTCTGCACAGCAGTGTGCTGTAAATTTTTACCGTTTAAAACATAGTCCATTTTGCTGTTATTCCTACCAAAATGGATGACCTCACACTTATCAACATTGTACTCCATCTGCCAGACCTTTGCCCACTCACTTGGACTATCTATATCCGTCTGCAGACTTTCAGTGTCTTCTGCACACTTTGCTCTACCACTCACCTTCGTGTCATCTGCAAATTTGGACATACCACACTTAGTCCCGAACTCCAAATCATCTATGTAAATTGTAAACAATTAAGGCCCCAAAACTGATCCCTGAGGCACACCACTAGCCACTGACCGCCAACCAGAAAAACACCCATTTACCCCTACTCTTTGCTTTCTACTGGTCAACCAATCCTCTATCCATGCCAATACATTACCTGTAATACCATGCAACTTTATCTTACATAGCAGCCTTTGGTGTGGCACCTTGTCAAATGCCTTCTGGAAATCCAGATACACCACATCCACAGGTTCCCCATTGTCCACCATGCAAGTTAATGTCCTCAAAGAATTCCACCAAATTAGTTAAACACGACCTACCCGTCATGAACCCGTGCTGGGTGTTCCCAATGGGACAATTTATATCCAGATGTCTTGCTATTTCTTCCTTAATGATAGATTCAAGCATTTTCCCCACTACTGAAGTTAAGCTAACTGGCCTATAGTTACCTGCTTTCTGTCTACTTCCTTTTTTAAACAGTGGCGTCACATTGGCTGTTTTCCAATCTGCGGGCACCACCCCAGAGTCCAGTGAATTTTGGTAAATAATTACTAGTGCATTTGCTATTTCCCCCATCACCTCTTTTTGTACCCTGGGATGCATTTCATCAGAGCCAGGAGAATTGTCTACCTTTAGCCCCATTAGCTAGCCCAGCACTGCCTCCTTAGTGATTATGATAGTTTCTCGGTCCCTTCTTGCCATTAGTTTTCGACATGTTATTTGTGTCTTCCACTGTGAAGACCAACACAAAATAATTGTTTAATGTCTCGTCTATTTCCTCATTCCCAGTTATTAAATTGATCTTCTCATCCTCTAAAGGACCAATGTTTACCTTCGCCACTCTTTTATGATTTACATATTTATAGAAACTTTTGCTGCCTGTTTTTATATTCTGAGCTAGTTTACTCTCATAATCTATCTTACTTTTCTTTATAACTTTTTTTGTGGCTTTCTATTGGCCTTTAAAGATTTCCCGGTCTACTCGTTTCCCACTACTCTTTGCATTTTTGTGTGTGTTTTTTTCAATCTGATACTTTCCTTTATTTCCTTAGACATCCATGGCTGGCTCTCTCTTTTCCTACAGTTCTTCCTTATCACTGGAATATACTTCTACTGAGCACTGTGAACAATTGTTTTGAAAGTCCTCCACTGTTCCTCAGTTGACCCACCATAAAGTTTTTGCTCCCATTCTACCTTAGCTAACTCCTTCCTCATTCCTTCATAGTCTCCTTTGTTTAAGCACAGGACATAGGTACTGGATTTAAACTTCTCATGCTCCGTCTGTATTTTAAATTCGACCATACTGTGATCGCTCCTTCCGAGAGGATCCCTAACTGTGAGATCATCAATTATTCCTGTCTCATTACACAGGACTAGATCCAGGATAGCTTGCTCCATCGTAGGTTCTATTACATCTTGTTCAAGGAAATTATCGCAGATGCATTCTATGAACCCCTCCTCAAGGCTGCCGTGACCGACCTGGTTTGACCAAATGGACCCTTTGGTCCGACCACTCCACGTCGAACATAATCTCAAAGTAAACTAGTCCCACCTGCCTGCTCCTGGCCCAGATCCCTCCCAACCTTTCCTATTCATATACCCATCCAAATGTCTTTTAAACATTATAATTGTACCTCGGTCCACCACTTCATCAGGAGGTTCATTCGGCATGCAAACCATCCTCTGTGTAAAAAAATTTGTCTCTTTTTTTTTAAATTGCTCTCCTCTCACCTTAAAAATGTGTCCCCTGGTCTTGGAATTCCCCATCTTGGGAAAAAGACAACTACCATCAACTCTATCTACACCTCTCATTATTTTATAAACTTCTGTCAGGTCACTTCTCAACCTCCCACGCTCCAGTGAGAAAAGTTCCAGTCTATCCAGCCTTTCCTTCTAACTCAAACCTTCCATATGTGGTAATACCCTGTCGAATCTCTTCTGAACCCTCTCCAGCTTGATAATATCCTTCCTATAACTGGGCGACCAGAACTGTACACAATATTCCAGAAGAGGCCTCATCAATGTCCTATATAACCTTAACATAACGTCCCAACTGCTATACTCAAAGGACTGAGCAATGAAGGCAAGCGTGCTAAAAGCCTTTTTAACCACCCTGTCTATACGCAATGCAAGCTTTAAAGGATTGTGTACGTGCACCCCAGGTCCCTATGTTCTCCAACACTACCCAATTCTCCACCATTAGTTATATATAGCCCTAGCCTTGTTTGTCGTACCAAAATACAATACCTTGCATTTAACCAGTTTGAACTCCATCTACCATTTTTCAGCCCATTGACCCATTTGCTCAAGATCTATTTGTAATCTTAGAAAATCGTCATCACTGTCTCAATGCCACCAAAGTTGGTGTCATCCACAAAATTACTAACTATGCCTTCAATGTTCTTATCTAACTCATTTATAGAAATGACAAACAAAAGAGAACCCAGAACAGATCCCCATGGAACACTACTGGCCACAGGTCTCCAGTCCAAAAAGCAACATTCCACCATGACTCTAAGTATGTTTTTAAATATAAAATAATCATCCAGGCATATGTCAGACTCACTTATAATACAGTTCAACTCTTTAACACTGCACATCCTGATATCTTATATCGTCATTCTGCTGTCAGACTGCAATGCATGCAGCGAGAGGTACCATCTCTTGCATCGGAACAAGGTGCAATTCAGGGCTCTTAGCGTGCTTTCTTAGTGCTCACTCACTTTACACCTACTTGGAAATCACAGCATCTCTGCCTTTCCTTGCGTTGCCTTATATTTTTACACGTTGCTACTTCATTCAGAACTTGGAAGCTGACAGTACCGCTTAAGCAGGCACAAAATCAGTCAGCTTGTCATGTCTGCCAGCACTGATCACTCAAGTGCGTGGGCATGTTGCTGTAGGGTAGGGTTCGCACATGGCACATGCAAGCACCTGACACAGCAAACACACTGCATGTGCTTCAACCAAATAGCCAAGTCTAAAAGTTTAGGGAATGTAGTCCTTATTCAAGTCAATGGAATCATCATCTGTCAGGCTGCCACACTCAGACAAAGGAATTGTTCGATAACTGTGCAGGGACTTGGACACTATCAGTCTGCCACCTAGAGGGTTCAGGGTCAGGGTTTCGATATCATTACAGTGGGGCATTGTTAGACTGGCAGGTCTAATGCAATAGTCTAGGGGTTTTCATTCACTTATTGGTAGGATGTGGACTGCGCAGCCTAGACGAGCATATATATCCAATCCCTAACTGCCCTTGTGCAGTTAAGAGTCAGCCACATCGCTGTGCGTCTGAAGTCACATGTAGGTCAGACCAGGTAAGGATGGCAGAATTTCTCCCCTAAAGAACACAGTGAAACAGATGGTTTTAGTTTACTCCAGACAATCGACAATAGCTTCATGGTCATCATTAATCTCCATATTTTTACTTAATTCGACTTCCACCATTTGCCATGGAGGGACTCAAACGCACATCCCTTGAACATTAAGCAAAAAAAAATTCCAAAGAACTGTGCACACTGGAAATTGGGAACAAAAATAAACAGAAATTGTTTGAATTCTGAAGAAGGGTGGCTGGACCCAAAATGTTAATTCTGTCTTCCCTCCTCAGATGCTGCCAGAGCTGCTGAGATTTTCCCAGCAATTTCTGTTTTTGTCCCTAAAATTTTACCTGGGATCTCCCAATGAATGGTCCAGAGATAATATCACCAGGCCATCCCTTAGTATGTCAGTCGAGGAGGGCAGCACACATATCAGTCAGGGGTCTGGTCATTCTTCAGTTGGGGGATGTCCTTCCAAGATGGCCAGGGGTTTGGCCTCAGTCAGAACTGGTAGTCTGTCCACTGAAAGTCAACGGGGGATTGTCGTGGGCTACTGGTGTAGTGAGCATGCTGGGGAGGTCAATAGTGGGATGTGATCCAGAGGGAACAATAATTGTGAAAGAGGATAACTCAGCAATATAAGTAGGGGAGATAATAGAGCTTTAGCTGGAATGGCTTACTGTGTGAATATGGGTCACTAACAGTCAACTCAGCTTCAATGGGGAAAGAATGCATCACAATAATTGATAACAAGGTGTAGAGCTGGATGAACACAGCAGGCCAAGCAGCATCATAGGAGCAGGCCTGCTGTGTTCATTCAGCTCTACACCTTGTTATCTCGGATTCTCCAGCATTTGCAGCTCCTGCTATCTCATCACAATACTTGGCCTGGATAAGCTGAAGGTAGGGACTCAGGAGATGAAGTGGGAAGATGGATACTTAAAGAAAAGGGTTGGATGGCAGCATGGGGAAGCTCCAATCTCATGGGGTCAACTGTGAGTGCAAAGCTGAAAGGAACATGATACCCCTTTGTTTCCCATGATTCAGGGGATGCTTTCTGTGTCTTCCAAAAATCCTTTGTTTCGGAAACTCGCTCCACATTTATGACAAGCTGTTCAACGAGAGGGACAAACGCGCTAGACATTGACAAAGCTCGCCATGGAAATCAGAGCAGGTACTTGGCGAAACAAAAGCCAAAATTCCTGGAAAAGCTCAGCAGCAGGTCTGGCAGCATCTGTGGAGAGAAATTGGAGTTACCTTTTTAGGTCGAGTGAGCCTTCCACAAGAAGCTCACCATGGAAATCAGAAAATCAGAGTGGGTACCGGGCAAATTTAGCTCACTACTTGTTCTGAAGGACTTCCTTGTTCGACAGGCACAGTCATCATGTATCCCTTGTCCACGGACATTGGCATCTGGTATTTGCCCACTTCACAAGGCCACAGCTAGGGACGATCTGCCGACATGGACAGGTACCCAGTTCATAGGCTTGACCAGGCGACATCTCAGGGATGCACGAGTAGTCTATTTGCATCTGCTTACGGTATCCCTGCCTTACCAATTGTACATTGACACCTCAGCTGGAGCCAAAGGCTATCAATGCTGGCATAGTGGCATCTGGTTTTGTGGAGGTACACAGAGAGGCTCTTCAGGCAGGAGGAGAATCAGTGGCGTCACGGTAATACTATTGGAGTAGCACTTCAGCGCTTTGGGTTAATGAGTTGGGGTCATGTGTTCATGCCATATCATGGTAGGTAATGAAATATGAATCTAGTAAAATTCTGAACTTTTTTTTCAGAAATCTAGCCTATTGGCAATCATGCAACTACTGTTGATTGTCTTTAAAAAAAAACCCATGTGGTCTACTAATTTCCCATAAAGTCAGAAATCTGTTTTCCTCATCTGGTCTGGCCTACACGTAATTTCAGAGCAGCAACAGCGAGGTTGACTTTTAAATGCCTCTAGGGCAATTAGAAATGGCCAATAACTGCTGTCCCACATCCCAGGAACACATAAATACAAAAGCCAGTTTCGGTCCTTGTATTCTAATTTCCACCAAGGAGGCCTGTATCCTCTCATGGGTTGGCATGTTGGTTACTGCAGCTGCTTCTCGAAGAATACCCAGGAGCAGCAACAGGCTGTCGCAGAGGATTAGGGGCACCCAGCTCAAGCAGAGGTTGCAGTGACAAGGCCCCTCATGTTCTGCAGTGTCAACAGGACACCCAGAGATGCGCCCTTGTGACTTTGGGGTGACACGGCGACTCAGTGGTTAGCACAGTTGCCTCACTGTGCCAGGGACCCGGGTTTGATTGCAGCCTTGGGTTGACTGTCTGTGTGGAGTTGCACATTCTCTCTGTGTCTGAGTGGGTTTCCTCTGGGTGCTCCAGTTTCCTCCCACAGTCCAAAGATGTACAGGCTTGGTGCATTGGGCATGCTGTAGTGTCCAGGGGATACAGGCTAGGTGGATTAGATATGGTTAATGCAGGGTCATGGGGACAGTATGGGGGTCTGTGTCTGGATGGTATGCTCTTTGGAGGGTTGATGCAGACTCAAGGGGCCATATGGCCTCTATCTGCACTTTAGGGATTCTATGGTCCATTTCCTGGGGATGAGCAAGGCACAATGCAAATGCAAGCTCAGTAAATCCCAGGACGGTGGGATAAAACTGCTTCCTATGCTAAACCAAGACCTAAAGACTGCAGGACTGGGAGGTCACCCTCTCTCAGTCACCGTGAAGGTGCCTGCCACTTTGAGCTTCTACGCGACTGACTCCTTCCACGGGCCGATGGGTGGCTGGTGTGGGATCTCTCAGTGATGTGCACTCACAGATACATCAGACTTGTATCCAATACCATCTGTGGAAGATCATTGGCTCATTTCATTCCCCCATGACAAGGTCAGTGCTGCAGCCTGGGCAGCGGGATTCAGGAATATAGCAGGGTTACCCCTGCGTCAGGTCGACTGTGCACACGTGGCACTGAGAGGGTGGCACCACAATGCTGTGGAATCTATCAGCAGGAAGGGGTCCCACTCCATTGATGTTCAGAATCTGTGATCACTAGTTACTACATCCTGGAAGTGAGTGCCATTACCCTGGCACTACCTTGTCTCCTCCATCCTTTTGTGTTTATGGGTTGTTACTATATTGGAACGGTTAATTAGTAAAAGTTGCTGCATCTATTATTCTGTTAATTTTTCCAATAGAATTTTTCAAATTCCTTCTTTCTTTTGTTGCATTTTAACTTTCGTGTTCAAACAAGTTTTGTTTTGCTGAAGTCGAGTAGTTTGGACCAATTGAATTCTATCTGGAACAGAGCTCCATATATTTACCTTTAAAATACGAAAATGTTAGGGTCTAGGCTACCTTTGTGATATATTTTGAGGGGGTCTGGTCTGTACCATAACATCCTCAAGCACTCTCAGGTACCCCATTACTTTTGAGGGACGAGGCAGCTTACAATGCTGGCTACAGCGGGAGGATGGGTGCTGAGAGTTGGCAAGGGATGCCCCCGCATTCATGGCTGATGATAACTCTGTGTATGCCCCTGAGTGATGTGGAGGGCACATAAAGTCCTGCCCGCACTGATCAACCAGGGCCATAGCGGAGCGGATGAGGGGGTTGCTGGAGACATGCTTCTGCTACTAAGATAAGCCTGGGGAAGGAGTTCCGGAATATTCCAGAGAGATTGTGCTGCACCGCCCTGGCATGCAGCGCTCTGCATAACTGGAGCGAGGCTGGACACTGAGGAACTGAGGGAATGAAAGCAGCCCTCTGAGGAGGAGAAAGAGGGCACTGGGGAGAAGGGAAACTCTCTTTGCCCATGACAGGGCTCAGTTGCTTTGGGTGCTACACGACAGGCCAAACCTGACTGGCAGCCGCTTCTGGAAAGTGAGAGTTGGGTGCAGTAGGCAATCATGGAATGTGAAACAGTCATTGGTCATCATTCCAGAATTTATTTGTATTGTGGATGCGGTTTTGTTTGAGTTACATTTTGCTGTCTGTAAGTAAAAGCTCATGTTTGCAGTTGTCTGATTGTTTGCCTGTATGTGATGTTCCCCTATTGCACAATGTCAAGCTCTGGGTCTACAGTAGACATTAACGATGGAGTAGCAGTGAATTACAAGGTGTTTATTCAGGTTATAGCTGAGAACAGGTTAAAAATGTGTGGCCAGGTTTTTAAACAGTGAGGGGTGGTGAGAGAACAGGTTTGAACGCATGAGGGGTTGTCCGAACAGCATGACGTAGTGGGCAACACTGGATTGTCAACAATTGTCCGGGAACACAACAGTCTTCGAAGATAATGTAGGCGCAAGGCATGTCAACTTTTAGGCAGCTATCCGGTGAGTGGCGAATTGTTCCAGCAATGCTGGATGGTAAGAAGGAGCCAGAATCAGATGTTAGGAATGCCTTAGGTGTGTGGGAGGTAGTTAATGAGGCACAGTGACAAATCTGGCAGAAATTCGAGGCAAAAAAATTTTCCAAAAACTCCACAGAACTTGGGCTTAGAACTCAACTATTGAGTCATAGTGTAATGCAGCACAGAAACAGACCCTTCGGTCCAAACAGTCCATGCCGACCATGTTCCGAAATCAAAGTAACCCACCTGCCTACATTTGGCCCATATCCCTCTCAACCTTTCCTATTCATTTACTTATCCAAATGCCTTGCAAATATTGCAAATTTACCCCCATCCACAGTTCACTCCACACGTGAACTACTCTCTGTGTAAAGAAGAGATAACACTGTGTGGAGTTGGAGGAACACAGCAGGCCAGGCAGCATCAGAGGAGCGGGAAAGCTGACATTTCGGTTCAGGAGCCTTCTTCAGTGTAAAGAAGATGCCCCTCGTGTTCTTCTTAAAACTTTCTCCTTTCATCTCAAAAATATGCCCTGTCGTTTGGAACCCTCAGATTCTAGGAAAAAGACCTCAACCTATTCACCTTATCGGTAGACTTCATGATTTTATAAGATCACCTCTTTTAAGGTCACTTCTCAACTTTCTATGCTCCAGTGGAAAAAGTCATAGCCTATCCAGCCTCTCCTTATAAATGAAACCCTCCAGTCTTAGCAACATCCCGGTAAATCTTTTCTGATCCCTCTCTAATTTAGTAGTATCCTTCCAAAACAGGACAACCATCATTGGACACAGTACTCCAGAATTAGCCTCACCAATGTCCTGTACAACCTCAACATGACGTCCCAACTCCTATACTCAAAGGTCTGAGCAATGAAGGCAAGTGTGCTAAATGCTTTCATAAACATCCTGTCTACCTGTGACGCAAACTTCAAAGAATTTAAAAGCCATGCAGTATGAGAATATCAGCCTGGATTTTTAACCTAAATAAACCTTTTATGTTGAACCTACAACCTTCTGAATCAGTGTTAGAGGCTGACACATACTAGATGAAAGTAAACCTTTCTTTCTTGTCAAGTGACTTGGCACTGTGAGACATATTGAGGGCGAGAGCTTTCTTTGAGAGAGACAAACAAAGCTTTAAGTGCCTGTAGTTCATCTGTCTAGACGCGATTCCAGGCCAGGATCGGAGAAGAAAACACAGCAAAAGGATAGAATTATCACCAGGATGATTGAAAACATTGATCACATCTGGGCCAATATTGGGCTCCAACCAATGATCCAATTCAACAGGCCCCCCCACCCAGTTCCATCAGGGAGCGAAGATGATCAGTGCATCTGCTTGGCCTTGCTTTCAACTCATGTCCCAGAAGTGAATGGGCAGGAGCTCAGCTGTACTGTCCCACCCAGTTCAACCTCCTGGAGTTACGAACACACGGCTTAACTGTGCTGAGGCCAAACTTGAGTCCATACTCCAGATAACTGGAAACATTTCAAAGCACATTGAAATCCCACCAGAGAGATTAAAACCACAGGTTTGTCATTCTTTATCTGCTTAAATAGAAGCATAGAATGGACGTTATTCCAAACCTTCATCAATCATAAATTATAGACCTCAACCTGGGAAGCGTGTTCAATTGTGGACAGTGATGGACGAGTGGACCAGGGTGTTACAGAAGGAATGCTCCCTGTACAATGCAGATGCTGGAAGGGAGGGGAAGATGTGCTGATGGTGACATCTTGCTGTTTTACTTTTATTTTTGCCAATACCAATTCCAGTTTGTGGAAGAGAGTTCCAAACATCTGTCACCCATTGTATATAGAAGTGTTTCTTAACTTCAATTCCGAAAAGCTTGCCTTTAAAGTTCAGAATATGTCCCCATAGATTATCCAACCAATTTAACTCAATCGGCTATATCAGGGCTGCAAGTGTAGTTTGTTTCATATTGCCCTTGGTGTCCAGGTATCATTCTGGAAAATCTACATCACACTCATCACATCAAAGCAAATCCTTGTACTCAAGATTGTGGCCCTAATTGAAAGGAGCTCTTTGAAAGGAAAGGACTCCCCCGGATCATCTTTAGCTTTTAATTCTTCAGCAAGCAACCGTGGAATTGGTTCTTGATGGTGTGATTCAAGACCATGATTATGGATTCAGGAGAAGAGACAGTGGGGAAAAGCAAGACAGAAACTGTGGGCAAAAGACGAATAGGCCTTATTTAGAAAGTAAACCCTATTGGAGCATTCTAAACTGGTGACAACAAT
This sequence comes from Ginglymostoma cirratum, assembly GCA_024137785.1. Taxonomy (NCBI): domain Eukaryota; kingdom Metazoa; phylum Chordata; class Chondrichthyes; order Orectolobiformes; family Ginglymostomatidae; genus Ginglymostoma; species Ginglymostoma cirratum. Next base: position 4,710,798 of record JAHRHZ010000249.1, read on the forward strand.
GAGATGGATGGTAAGCACTTCTGTGCATGGCCTGACAAAGCCCTTAGCCCTGACTCATTTATTTTCCGCCTTGCACCAACAAAGGCAGTGTGAACACTATCTGACAGAAAAGGCTGCAAAAGACAATTACATTTTGTTGGGTATTGCAAATTGTACTTACCGAAAACTCTACTTCTTTCCTGTGAAACAGAAAGTGAAAGCATTGAGTCATCTCAAAGCCAAGGTCTAAGACCCAAAAGTACGTGAAGCTATTACTACAAGGATTAGAAGCAATGGCTTACATTTATATAGCACCTTTACAGCGTAGTGAACCAAGCTAAGGAGCCTCAGAAGAATGCAATCGAATCAAAAACAATACTAAGCCACATTTGTGGAATTAGTAATGTCCTTTAAGGAAGGAAGTTTCCATTTTTACTTGGTCTGGCCTACATGTGACTCCAGACCCACAGCAATGTGGTTGACTCTGAACTGCCCTCTGGGCAATTAGGGATGGGCTATAAATGCTGGACTACCCAGCCATGCCCTCATCACATGAATGAATTAAAAAAGATTGCAATATTGCAAATTGCATTATACATTTCATCCACCCGAACGTTCCACATCATGGGATTAGTTTATAATGGCACCATAGTCAGTAGAGACAACAGGAGGTGATGGCCTAGTTGTATTATTGCTGGACTGATAATTTGGCAACCCATATAATGTTCCGAGGACCTGGGTTCAAATCCTGCCATGGCAGATAGTGGAATTTGTATTTAATTTTTAAAAATCTGGAATTAGGAGTCTAATGATGTCTGTTGTCAATGTCAGGAAACATCCATCTGGTCCACTAATGTCCTTTAGGGAAGGAAACTGCCATCCTTATCTGGTCTGGCCTACATGTGACTCCAGACCCACAGCAATGCGGTTGACTCTGAGTTGCCCTCTGGGCAATAAATGCCGCCTAACCAGTGACACCCTCATCCTGTGAAAGAATAAAGAAAAAAAAAAAAGAAAAAGAAAAAGAAAGGCCAAGGGTCCAGTTCCGGTGCTTTATTGTTCTATGTCCTATACAAGAACATCATAGAGGGTGTCTTCTAGAAAGATAGAATAAAGGATCCATGTTTAACAGCTGGTGCAGTTCTAGTTCTGTTTCTAGCAGGATATACAACTGTCTCTGGGACTTCATATTTTGCAGATGGGACAGATATCAAAACCTCAAACAAAGAGATAGTTTTCAAGGATCATCTTAAAGAGAAGTGGAGACAAATAGGGTTTACAAAGGGTATGGATGCTTGAAGTTATTGCTGCCAGATATAAAGCAAGTCAAGTTGGAGATATCTAAGAAAGTAGAAATGGAGAATTACATGGCTGTCAGAGACTTACTGGGCTGGAATACATCTGAGGGATATAAAATCATAGAATCCCTACAGAATGGAAGCAGACTATTCAACCTATTGAGTCCAAACCAACTGTCCCATCCAGATCCACGTCCCAGCCTATTCCTATAACCTCGCATTTCCCATGGCTAATCCACCTACCCTACACACTGTAGGCAATTTAGCATGGCTAATCCACGTAACCTGCATATCTTTGGGCTGTGGGAAGAAACTGAAGCAAACCCATGCAGACACGGGGAGAATGTGCAAAGTCCACACAGACAATAGTCACCCAAGGGTGGAATCAACCCCCGGTCTCTGGTGCTATAAGGCAGCACTGCTAACCACTGAGCCACCGTACTGCCCCTTCAGAGAGGCCAGGGAGAGACTTGTGCACAAGTGTGAAAATTTTAAGTTTGGGGAGTTTGCTAGACCAATGATTAAAGTAAGTCAATTTGCGCAAACCCGTCTTTATTGTTCCGTGAGTGTAGTGTCTGTAAGTCACTTGTTAGACTTCGTTCTTCAGACTCCGAGCTGCTTAATAATGAATGCATTACAATAGTATGCTCCAGCAGGTTACAACAAATAATGTCAAGTGCACACAAATTTCCTTTAACGAGCTGGGTCTCAGTGGACCTGTCATTGTGTTTTTTTTTGTACAGTGATTCCACAGTTAATTTGATTACTGAAACAGGAGAAGACTGGTACAGCGTTACTGACAGCTCCTTTTTAAGTAGTTAGGCAGCTAGATATGTCCAAGTATACAAGGCAATACTACTTCAACCTGGAATACAGAGAAACCAACAATGAAGAGAGAGTTTGGCTTAGTATTATCGAGGGCCCTAGTTCTAATCCTACCATTTCAGATGTTGAAGTTTGAATTCAATCAAGTCTGGAATTAAGACCATAATGATGATCATAAAACTGTTGCCAAGAGTTGGAAAATCCATCTGGTTCACCAATGCCCTTTAGTGAAGGGAAACTGTCGGCCTCAGCTGGTCTGACTTGCATATGGCTTCAGACGCACAGCAATATTGTTGAATCTTAACTACCCTCTAGGCAATTAGGGATGGGCAAAAATGCTGGCACAGCCAGCAACACCCACATCCGGTGAATGAGCAAAAAAAGACTGTGATTTATGTTGTTAAAAGGGCAAGATGCAAAGTGAAAGTAGACGAGGTTTTCTTTGTTGCTTTGGAAGGAGAGATAAAAGGATGACCTTGCATTGGAGCAGAGATTGTGTGATTTATTCTTCAATTGAAGATTAACAATGATATAAGCTGAATATCAAAGGAAATCTTGCATTAGCCCACCATGAAAATTTGGGAACCTTTAAACTCTTAGGCCTATTCCTGTCATTCAATAAGGCCATGGTTGGTCAACATCTCAGTATTCCCATTTAGTTATGGAAAATTCTGGTTGACTCCCGGTATGATAGCCTCGTGGGGAAAAGTTTTTATTTCAGATTTCTATACTCAGCATTTGTGTGGAAATGTATTTCTCAACTTATCCCGATTCGAGCTGGTCAATTTTGAATTGACAGGGGACATAACCGCTAAACCACTTTTACATTAACTAAATGATTATAGCTGAAATGTGATTTGGCAAACATTGGCGCATAAAACGATCCTGGATCTGATTTGCATTTCTCCACAAAATAAGTGTGAATGAGGTTATTTTACCTGATATCGTCCTGACCGTGAGATTCAAATCTATCCTACAACAAGAAAAATTTAGCTCCTATCTATCATGCTCTGTGGTCACTACCTTAACCCAGTGACACTGAAGGTTCAAACTTTCAAAAACTTTCTGTGGAATATCATTTTCTTTCATGGGACATTGGCATCACTGGCAAGGCCAGATTTGTTGTCCATCTCTAAATGCCCCTGAACTGAGTGACTTGCAGAGGGAAGTCACATTGAGAGGCATGATAGCGTGGACAGTCAGACTATCTTTCCCTGGATAAAAATGACAAATGCTCAGGGACATAGGTTTAATTTAAAAGGGGGGACGTTTAAAGGAGATACAAAAGGCAAGTTTTTTTACACAGGCTGTTGTAAGTGCCTGGAATGCAGTGTCAGAGGAGGTGGTGGACCCAGATACCACAACCACATTTAAGAAACATCCTGACAGATACATTGATAGGCAGGGAACAGGGGGAATATGGACCATGTAAGTGCAAAAGCTTTTCAGTTTAGAAAGGTGTCATATAAAACATAGAAAAAACATAGAACAGCACAGCACAGTACAGGCCCTTCAGCCCACGATATTGTGTTGACCTATTATCCTACAAAGATCAAACTACCCTACATTTTACTATCTTCCATGTGCCAATCCAAGAGTCATTTAAAAGTCTCTAAAGTATCTGACAAATAAGTCATACGTCGGCACAGGTTTGATGGGCCGAAGGGCCTGTTCCTGTTCTGTACTTTTCTTTCTTTATTGCAGTGGGCCTGGAGTCTTGCGCAGGCTAGACTGGGTGTGGATGGAAGATTTCCTTTTGTAAAGGCCATTCAACCATGATAGATTTTTGACATCAATCAATAACAGTTTTCCTGATATCATTACTGACACGAGCTTTCAATTTTAGATTTAAAAATTGAATTTAAATTCTTTCAACTATCTTGATGGATTTTAAACCCTTGAGGCTAAGGTCATGTTTGGTTCACTGTGATAGAGGGTGAACTATGTTAAGGATGAGTCAAAACAGGAAGAGTCACTTGTCTTAAAAAAACGCGATGTAGTTTTTTGCTTGATAAGAGTACAAGTTACATTGGTTAGTTGAAGACAATCACTGATACCTATCAGAAGGAAGGATGAGGTGACGGCCCCATTGGAACTTGGGTCAGGCCCCTCAAATTCCACCCTGGGCCTTGGGCGGAGCCTAATGCAGCTTCTCTTTCTGAATGGTTAGCTTTTACAATAGGAAACTGCTCTACAGGAAGCATTGAGTAAATGATTAAATGAATAAGATTGTCATCATCATCAAATTAGTTTAAGGACTGAGGAGATTCAAGCTGATTGTGCACTCTGTCGGAAAGGCTTGCATTAATTCATGACCTTTCATTGCCACAAGCTGTCCCAAAGCACTTCTTATGCAGTGATTTTTTTTTAAAAATCATTTTAGAAGTGTAGTCTGAAATAAGCCCACAGAGGCTGGTATCCTGTCACCAAGTCAGCCTTTATTTACCTGTAGAGAGTCCTTCAACACTGATCCAGCTCCCTCAGAGCCAGCTCTCAGAGTGAACAGAACCACCAGCCAGAGCTCCCTGATTAGATCAGGTTAACAGCCCCAATCACAGAACTCATATTCCATGTGGCCCACCTGGCTGACCTTGTTACAATCACTACACCTCTCCCGCTCTGAGACTAAGGATGTAGGCCAGTTATGTTTTTTTGTAGCTCCTCTTGGAGCGTTTTAGCACCAGACCACACAGACTTTGTGAGTTTGCAGCTTTCATATGGTCCACGTGGTTGTTTAGAACCTTTGTTGCTACCCCAACTTTATACAGCACTGGACCTGACCTCACATCAACCATGCCTCTTATACATGCAGGGCCATTCCGGTGGTTCCTACACCAAACTTTGTCCCCTGAAGTAAACTATCTCTCTCATTTAGTAGAGTCTTGTGTCTGGCATTGGCGTTCCTGATGCTATTTCACCCTTACCCCCAGGCCCAGGAAGATCAGATTTAACCTGATACACAGCGTTTTCTCCCCATGAGCAACTCTGCTGGAGCTATCGCTGTAGTTGTATGGGGGGGGGGAGGTGGTCCTGTAACCACATAGGAACTGAGACAGCTTGGCATCTAGTGGAGGTGTAGGCTGTTTCTTTCAAACTGCCTTCAAAGATTGGGCTGTTCTTTCTGCCAGACCTTTGGAAGATGGATGGTATGGAGCTGTCCTTAGATGTCAAGTACCATTCACCCTTAGGAAATACTCAAACTCCTTGTTGGGAGACAATGGCCCGTTATTTGTGATTAACACTTCTAAGAGTCTGTGGGTTTCCAAAGATATGCACATTATTTCTATCATTGCCCCTCTGTTTGATGAGTGAACTCTGTGCACATCCAGTCACTTTGAATGGGCATCTACAACAACTAAGAACATTGAGCCCATGAAAGGACCATGATAGTCAACATGTAACCGAGTCCAATGCTTACCCAGCCTTTCCCATGAATGTGGGGAAGCTGCTGGTGGTAATTTTTGACCTTGATGGCACCCTGGGAACTGCCCCACTGACACAGCTATGTTGGCATCTAGTCCCGGCCACCCGACATGACGTCTCACCAACATCTTAATTTTGGAAACCACTGGATGACCCTGGTAGAGTGCAGGCGGTGACCTTTGCTCAGGACAATCACTCTTGCTCCCTATAATAATATGTCATCAGGTAGCATCAGAGGAGCAGGAAAGTTGACGTTTCAGGGTTGGGACCCTTCTTCAGAAAGACTTCACTCAGGCAGCCATTTTCTAATCGAAAAATGTTGAGCCAATCGAGGTGAATCTTTCTCAACCAATTTCACCCCATCAAGCTTAGGCCCGAGCCTTTTACTACAATCAATGGTCATTAAGTTTTACCCTTAATCTGTGATGTTCCCTGGTATAATTTCTCAGTCTAGCTGAAGTCTTGCACAAAGTTAAGGGTTGGAGTCCAGAGTGAATTAGACTATTTAACCAGACATTTATTTTGATTGGTTCTGATTCGGATGTTGCTAGGCAATTTAACTGCTCCAAACAAAATTCCAGGGGTTGCATTCTCCTGGTTACTGGTTGATGACTCTTACTCATCTTAGGCCTAGTGGGACTCCTTTGCTGTCTCAAGTCCATGTATCTGCAGCAACTACGATGGCTTGCTGGCCTGGATCCTAAGAAAACTTTAACTGTTTGGCTGAGGCTTGGCTATGTGTTAGAGTTTTGTTGCGGCCTGACCCAGAGTCCCTCTGTTCAGACTATGTCCTGACTGAAGTTCCGCAATTGATTAGAATTGTATTCGCTGGGATGTACAAGGATTGGGGGACATTTTGTAGAGGTCTGTAAAATTCTAACAGGACTAGACAGGTTAAATTCAGGAAGGCTGGTGGGGGAGTACAGAACTAGTCATCATAGTTTAAGGAGAAGCAAATTACCATTCCTCCCCTGTACATTGCCTTATACTTCCTCTGGGATGATGTGATGAGTTATTACATCCATCACCATGTTCTCAGATGCCGCCCACAGCACCACCACTTGGCCACCCAGAGCACACAATGTCAACATAAGTCTCTCATTCCAAGCAACCAAAACCCTGTGCGAAAACAAGTCAGGATATATTGAAAGACTAAAAGCTGAATCTAATGGAGTTTTCTTTTGGCTATCCATGTTGTGTTAATTCTTCTGAAAGGCTTTTCACCACTAGGCCTCACGACCTTTCTCTTGCCAACACACCTCGGTGGCTGTCTAGTCTGCTGTAATGGAGCTCTTCTGTCCATTTCTGGCTCTAGCTTCCCAAACACCATTCCTGGAACAACACGCTGCTCAGTGGATATCCTCCCAAGAGACTGGTATACCATGTGTCCATTCCATCTCAAAAAGCCCATTGTGCACCTGGATACACACTTCCAGCCCTGAGCTGCCCTGCACGGTTCCTGCCATTATCGCCGGACATGGAATATTATTGAATCTGATTGATTGATGTGATTTTGAGAAAGTTTCTACCCATGGGTCTTCCAGAGATCCTTCAGCCATCTTGGAAAAGGAATACCACTGTTCACCTCTGTGTGCACGCCATATTGGTGAAGGGACACTGAACAGTACATTGAAAAGAGTATTTAGAACATCAAAAGCTTTCAGTTTTGGTACCACATCACAGCAATCTTCACAACAACAAAGATTCAACAACTTTAATTCACAAAGTTTACAACAAGAATGCATGCATACCAATCTTTTGACCAGAACAGTTTTAACTGTCAGATCCACTTGATAAAACTATAAAAGGTAGGAACAGGATTTGGTCATTCAGCTCATCTAGTCGTTTCCACCATTCAATGAGATCATAGCTGATCTGGTAATCTCCTTCCTTTTCCCTATTAATCTTGATTCCCTTGCTGGTTAAAAATCTGCCTATCTCAGCCCTGAATATTCTTCATGACCCAGCCTCTATAACCCTCTGTGGGAAAGAATCACTTACCCTATGAAAAATTATATTCCTCCTCCCTTCTGTCTTAAATATGCAGCCCTTCCTTCTGAGATGATGCCCACTGGTCTTAGACTCTCCCATAAGAGGAAACATCTAATGCTAACAGACCAGCACATTGGCAAACGGTGAAAGCAGAAATCCTAAGATTTCAAATAGCTTCAGGATTGCACAACACTTCAAAGGTAGAACAGGTTAGCATACTTTCTTAGTGAAGATCATTGAATATTGATATTCCATTGAACATCAGATCACATATTACATCAAAAACAGATTGAGAAGAAACAAGTTACATTTGACAACCTCCTTGAATTTCACTTCAATATTTCACTTCAAAAACAAATAGGACGCTGGTAAGAGCATACTTTAAAAGCAGATGCCAATTCATAGAAGAGTATGTAGATAGCTTCATGAATGACCAGCATGCACTATTTGAAGCTTGTTGACTGTGGAAAATTACAAGAGCTCATTTACATCAACATTGCCATTGATCTCTAAGATCATTCATCCTGGTGCTGGCTCTGTGACAGATTCAAAGGTCTTGCTCTTTCCCTTGTGGAATAACTCCACAGAGGCCACCTAGTCACCCTTTTGTTTACATGTGGAGAGTCCTTGACACTGATTCAGCTCCATCAGAGCCAGCTTTCAGAGTCTAACACTCCTGTGTTAATCTGTCAGCCAGGGGTCCCTGATTGGATGAGATTATCTGCCCCAATCAGGGAACTCCTATTCTATGAGGTCCACCTGGAGACCTTGTTACAATCACTGCACCTTGGTCCTGCACATTTCAGTCCTCCCAGTACTGTCTTGAAAGTCACTGTTCAGTCTGTCTCCACAGCCTCTTTAGTTGATGCATCTCCTAGGAAATTGCAGCCTGGCGTCTTCAGTAGCTTTTAGATGCATAATTGATATGCCCTTGGTGATTGATATGTGCTTTTAAAGTCTTCTGTGGAGGCCAAAAAAATAGGGAACTCCACAGATTTAACAGCTAATCAATGTCGGTGCAGATTGGCCAACATCTCTGTCTCAGGCTTGTTGCAGTTCTCCTGCGAAGCTCAGCACAAGCTGGAAGAACAACACCATATTTTGCACTTGGGGACCCTGCAGCCTTCTGGACTCAATATCAAGTTCAATAAATGTAGGGCTTGAGCTCTTCCATGTCCTTACCCCAACCTGTACACACCAGGATAACAAGGTGTGGGGCTGGATGAACACAGCAGG
>JAHRHZ010000249.1:4719950-4731920 GCA_024137785.1 Ginglymostoma cirratum
CCTGCTGTGTTCATCCAGCCCCACACCTTGTTATCTCGGATTCTCCAGCATCTGCGGTACCTTTTATCTCTGTACACACCAGGCCTTGTTATCACACAGTCTGCTATTACACGCAGCCCATTGTTAGCCACTAACAATATCCATTAATAGCTATTCACCCTCCTAGCCATATCATTATCCACTCCTTTTTCTGTCTACCTGTTCTTCTCTCTCTTTGGGGTCTATCTGCACCTATCATTTATTCCTTGCCTCCTCCCCTCACCCTGTCTCCTGCAAATAAACCAACATTTTCCAAGCTACGATCAGTTCTGAGGAAGGGTCGCCAGACCAGAAACGTTAACCCTGATTTCTCTCCACAGATGTTGCCAGGCCTGCAGACCTTTTCCAGTTACTTCTGTTTTCATTTCTGATTTACAGCGTCCACAGTTCTTTTGGTTTTTTTGAATATAATGAGTTGTTTCAAGTTGGAGCTCAGTATCTGAAAGGATAATGAAAACAGACCCGGTAATAAATGTCAAAAGAAAACTAATAAATGTTTAAAGGAAAATTATGTTTTTTGCAGAGGTTCGGAAAAAGGAAAGCAACTCGTTCTGAAGAAGGGTCCTGACCTGAAACGTCAGCTTTCGTGTTCCTCTGATGCTGCCTGGCCTGCTGTGTTCCTCCAGCTCTACACTGTGTTATCTCTGACTTGAGCATCTGCAGTTCTTACTATCTCCAAACCATTAGATAGTTCTTTCAAAGAGCCAGCACGACCTGCGATGGAAAGAATGGCTTCCTAACATGCTGTGTGATTGCTTCTAAATGCGCAGTGGTGGCAAAATGCTGACTATCAATCTCTGGCCTCGTACTCCATTTGGAGTCAGGAAGTGAATGCCTTGGATGTTGGCACGCTGGGGGTCAACAGGAGGTCAGCACATGTTCCAAAATGAAAGGATTCAGACACCCTCCTGGTTCCTGAGCGGCTGTCCGAGCAGTGGGTGGTCTGTCAACTCTGTCTGGCCATGGCCTGTCAGCTTCAGATATGTTAAAACGGAGGGGGCTTGTTATTTCAGTGTAACGATTGATGCCTCGATGTTACATTATTTTTCCTTCCTTTGTGATTTCTTTGTTGACAGTTGATGCTGTGGTTGAGGTTTTAACCCTTTCACTGGCTCCTACCCAGAAGAAAGTTACACAGTCAAAGGAGAGAGGGAACTGTATCTCTGGAGAACAAAAAAGGAAATATAATGCACATTGATAAGCACCTTCAGTGACCATGGGCTGTACCAAAGCATCTTGCAGACACGTGAAGCGATATCATCAATTCAATGTAGTAAAACCAAGAAACATATTGCTTACAGTAAGTTCTCACAAATATCCAGGGTGCTTTTTTGTTTAAATGCTTCATTTATGGGATAAGGGCATCACTGGCCAGGCAGCATTTATTACCCATCCCTAATTGCTCAGAATCAACCACATGGTGTCACATACAGGCCAGACCAGGTAAGGAGGGTAGTTTCCTTCCCTAAAGGACATCAGTGAACCAGGTTTTTCCCCAACCAATCGATTCACAATTCCAGATATTTTATTGAATTCAAATTCCACCATCTACTGCGGCAGGGCTTGAACCTGGGTCCACAGAATGTTATCTGGGTCTCTGGATTTACAGTCCAGCAATAATACCGCTAGGCCATCATCTTCCATTGCCATGATGTAAATTAATTTAATCAAGTATCTGAATATAGGCAGAAGTGGAAACAGTATAAAAGGTAGTGAAGATAAGAGTTACAGAGTTGTATAGTATTCAGCCCAACGAGCCATGCTAACCCCACGCTTCAGCCCTTGTCCCACAGCCTTGGATATTGTGACATTTCAAGTGCTCATTGATGTATTTTTTAAAGACTGTGAGGTTTCCCACCTCGATAACCCTTCCAGGCAGTGCAATCCAGATTCCCATAACTCTCTGGGTGAAAGGAAGTTTTCCTCAAATCCCCTCTAAACCTCCTGTCTTACACCTGAATGATGCCCCCTCTTTACTGATCCTCCAGTCAAGGGGAACTGCGCTCCCTATCCACCCCATCCATGCCTTTCATAATCTTAATTCCCAAAGCGTTTTCAGGGAAATTTTCCAGCTTTGTATATCATATGGCAGGAAGGAAACATTGCTGGATCTGATTCCAGGGAATGAGATGATTCAAGTATCCGTAGATGAATATCCAAGTGATTGTAACATTTTAAAAGTAATACATATTATCATTGCTAACCCTCTGGACTCTCTTCCTGACTTTCCCCAATATGACCTTTGCAGCAATTACCAGTGGTTGGTAACACCCTGGGAACCTGGCATGTAGATTGAACTTAACTCTTGTCATTGTCCCGTCCTCAGAATTAATATGCAGTGATGTCTGGGTGTACAGGTCCACAGTTCCCTGAAAGGGACAACACAAGTGGATAAGATGGTCAAAAAGGCATATGGCATGTTTATCTACATTGCTTGGTCCATAGAATAAAAAAACTAGCAAGACATGTTCCAACTGTATAGAACTTTAGTTAGACCACATTTCATAGAATCCCTACAATGTGGAAGCAGGCCATTCAGCCCATTGAGTCCACACCAACCCACTGAAGAATATCCCACCCAGATCCATGCCCCCTACCCTATCCCTGTAAGCCTGCATTTCCATGGCCAATTTGCACATCTTTGGACTGTGGGAAGAAATCCACACAGATGGCGAGAATTTGTAAACTCCTCACAAATAATTGCCCAAGGGTGGTATTGAACCCAGGTCCCTGGTGGTGTGAGGCAGCAATGCTAACCACTGAGCCCCTGTGCTACCCCATTTGGACTAGTGCGTACGGTTCTGGCTGCCATGCTATCAGAACCATGTGGAGTTTTTGGAGAGGGTATAGAAAGGTTTACAAGACTGTCACCTGGTTTGGAAGGTATTAGATATGAGGAGAGATTCGATAAACTTGGTTTGTTTTCACTTGAATATTAGAGGCTGAGAGGCAACTAGCTAGAAGCTTACAAAGTTATGAGAGGCATGGGTAGAATGGATAATCGGAGTTTTCTCCCCAGAGTAGAAATGTCAATTACGAGGGGAAAAAGGTTTAAGGTAAAAGGGGGGAAGCCTAAATGGATATGAGAGGAAACTTTTTACACAGAGGATGGGTAAGTGTGGAATGAACTGCCAGAGGAGGTGGTAGAGATAGATACAAAAACAATGTTTAAGAGGCATCTTGACAGATCCATGAATAAGCAAGGAGTAGAGGGATACGGACTGCATAGGGGCACAAGTTTTTAAGTTTAGAAAAGCACTATGTGTCGGTGCAGGCTTGGTGGGGCCAAAGGACCCATCCATGTGTTGTACAGTTCTTTGTACTCTGTTCTTTAGAATCTAGCCTAACAATCCAGGGCAAAATTAACAGTCACTTGGACCAAAGGAGGTAATGGCGTAGTGGAATTATCACTGAAATAGCTGTAATGTCCTGGGGATCAGTGTTCATGGAAGATGGTGGAATCTTGACGCAAATAAATCTGGAATTAAAAATCTAATAAGGGCTATGAAACCATTGTCAAACAGAGCGGAAATGACTATTACAAGGGGGTATAATTTTAAGGCGATTGGCGGGAGGTATAGGGGAGATGTCAGAGGTAGGTTCTTTACACAGAGAGTGGTGGGTGCGTGGAATGCATTGCCGGCGGTGATAGTAGAGTCAGATACTTTAGGGATATTTAAGCGACTCTTGGTTAGGCACATGGATGATAGTAAAATGTAGGGTATGCAGGTTAGTTTGATTTTAGAGTAGAATAATAGTTGGGCACAACATCATGGGTGGAAGGGCCTGTACTATGCTGTTCTATGTTCCACGTTCTAATCGTCACACAAACCTATCCTATATGATCGAAAACTGTTGCCCTTATTTAGACTTTCCTTCATGTGATTCCAGACCCACTGTGATGTGTTGCCTCTTAACTGCACTGGGAAGTGGCCTAACTAGCCATTGAGTTGTACCAGAGATAAAAGGTACTGCAGATGCTGGAGAATCCGAGACAACAAGCATGGGGCTGGATGAACACAGCAGGTCAAGCAGCATCATAGGAGCAGGAAAGCTTGACGTTTCGGGCCTAAACCCTTCATCAGAAATGGGGGAGGGGAAGGGGGTTCTGAAATAAATAGGGAGAGGGGGGAGGCGGATAGAGGATGGATAGAGGAGAGGGTAGGTGGAGAGGAGGCAGACAAGTCGAAGAGGCGGGGATGGAGCCAGTAAAGGTGAGTGTAGGTAGGGGGGGTAGGGAGGAGATAGGTCAGTCCAGGGAGGACGGACAGGTCAAGGGGGTGGGATGATGTTAGTAGATAGGCGATGGGGGTTGTACCAAACTGCTAAAAATTCTGAAAAAAGAATTAGATCAGATGGAACACCTAGCATCAATTAAGCCACTGGAAATGACAACGAACACAATCCTGACAATCTTGCAAAGTCCTCCTTACCTCCATTTGGGGCTACTGCCGAAATTGGGAACAATGCCTCAAAGACCAGGCAAGCAACAGCCTGACATAGTCATATTCACAGAAATCATACCTTACAGACAAAGTCCCAGACACCATCAACACCGTTCCTTGATATGCTGTGTTCCTCTGGCAGGGAGGACCCAGAAGAAGTGGTGGCACAGTGGTAATACTGTTGGGAGGGAGTTAAACTAGGAGCCCTCGACATTTACTCTACACCCCTTAAAGTCTCCGGAATGTACTCTGGGTGGGGGATTCCAATGTCCACCACCAAGAGTGGCTCGGCAGCAGCACTACAGATCGAGCTGGTTAGGTCCTAAAGGATATAGCTGCCAGACTGGGTCTACAGCAAGGGGTGAGAGAGCCAACAAGACAGAAACACATACTTGACCTCATCCTTACCACTCTGCCAGCTGGAGATGCAGCTGTCCATGACAGTATGACCACCACAAGTGCTTGTGGAGATGAAATCCAGCTTTCACAGAATAACCGCCCATCATATTGTGTGGCACTATCACCATGCTAATTGGGACAGACTTCACACAGATCTAACAACTCAAGACTGGGCATTCATGAGGCACTGTGGGCCAGCAACAGCAGCAGAATTGCAGTCCAGCACAATCTGCAACCTCATGGCCCGGCATATCCCCCACTCAACCGTTACCATCAAGCCAGGGGATCGACACTGGTTCAATGCAGAGTGCAGGAGGGCATGCCAGGAGCAGCAGCAGGCGTACCTGAAGATGAGGTATCAACCTAGTGAAGCCACCAAACAGGACTACTTGCACACCAAACTGCGAAAGCAGCAAGTGACAGACAGAACTAAGCGATCCCATAACCAACGGATCAGATCTAAGCTCTGCAGTCCTGCCACATCCAGTTGTGAATGGTGGTGGACAATTAAACAACTCACTGGAGGAAGAGGCCCCACAAATATCCCCATCCTCAATGATGGAAACACCTAGCATATTAGTACAAAATACAAGGCTGAAGCTTTCACAGCAATCTTCAGCCAGAAGTGCCAGGTGGATGATCCATCTCAGCCTCATCCATTTCTCCCCAGCATTAGATACCAATCTTCAGCCAATTCATTGGAACATAGGAATGGGAGTAGGCCATTCAGTCCCCTCAAGTCTGCTCTGCCATTCAATTAGATCTTAGCTAATCTGTTGTTTAGCTCCACATGCCTCCTTTGAGCTCATATCCCTTGATACCCACGCTTCACGAATATTTGTCTATCTCAAACTTAACTTTAACAATTGAATTAACTTTGACTGCCATTGGAGGAAGAGAGTACCAAACCCAGCCCTGGTTCTCAAATCTTCAAACAGTGGAAATAGTTTATCATTATCTACCGAAAGAACTGTGGATGCTGGAATCCAGAGATATAAATAAAAATTGCTGCAAAATCTCAGCAGGTTCAGCATGGAGAGATCTATGGAGAGAAATCAGAGATAAAGGTTTAGGATTGAGTGACCCTTCCTCAGAATTTTATCTACCCTGTCTATTGCTGCTAATATCCTGAAGGCCTTGATTAGACAACCCTTTAATGTTCTAAACTCGAAAGAGTAGAGGCTTCGAGATAACAAGGCGTGGGGCTGGATGAACACACCAGGCCAAGCAGCATCATAGGAGCAGGAAAACTTGACGTTTCGGGCCTAGACCCTTCATCAGAAACGGCCTGAAAAGGAATCCCACATAGATGCGACAGCAAAGAAGGCACAATGACGCCTCTTCTTCCCCAGGTGGCTCAGGAAATTTGGCATGTCCTTAAGGTTCCTCACCAACGTCTATAGATGCAACATTGAAAGCAAACTGTCCAGGTGCATGACGGCCTGGTACGGCAACTGCTCTGCCCAGGACCGTAAGAAACTACAGAAGGTGGTGTGCACAGCCCGGACTATCACGGAATCCAACCTTCCATCCATGGACTCCATTTACACAGCTCGCTGCCACGGAAAGGCGGTCAACATCATCAAAGACCCATTGCACCCTGTTCACGACCCCCTACAACCTCTTCCATCAGGCAGAAGGTACAGAAGCCTGAACACATGCACCAGCAGGTTCAGGAACAACTTCTTTCTGTCTGTTATCAGGCTGTTGAATGGACTCTAGCCTCAAATAATGTAACCTGCAATGTAACCTGTATGCCGCTAAGTCTTTTTGATTTGTACATCAGTTCCTTGCTGTGATCTGCCTGTACTGCTCGTAAACAAAGCTTTTCACTGTATTTCAGTACACGTGACAATAAAATCAGTCAATCAATCTGCTCATAGTGCTCTGAGTGAGGTCTACCTGGGATTTATTTAACTACAGCCTAATGCCTGTATCCCTATTCTCCAGCCTTTTGGATATGAAGGCCAGCATTCTATTAGCTTTCTTGACTATTTCCTGTACTTGTTTATGGCATTTTAAAGCACTGTGCACATGAACCCCTAAATCTCGTTGGACATCCACTCTATTTAACTTTGCGTCTTCTAAATAATACCGTGATCTATCCATTTTTGGTCCAAAATGACTAACCTCACACTTGCTTATATTAAAATCCCTCTGCCACAGCTTTGCTCATTCACCTCATTTATCAATACTCGTCAATATCAATTTGAATCACTCCATGCGATAGCAAGAAAACCCTCCAAACGCCGGATGCTAGAAAGGCTCTGACAAATTTCCAGCAATAGTCCAAAAGACTTTTCCTCCAGAATTATCCATGTCCCTAACCAAGTTGTTCCAGTTCATCGAAATACTGACAACTACTCGACAATGTGGAAAATTTCCAAGCTATGTTCTGTACGAAGCTGGACAACCGTAATCTGTTCAATTAGAGTCCTGCCTGTCGAAGTTTGATCATCGATAAAGTGATGAAAGTGTTCATCGACAGTACTATCAAGTAGGTTTTGCTTAGCAATAATCTGCTCACTGTTTGGGTTTGGCTCGTGTATTAGAACATTGCTAATGTTGATTTTACATGTGTCGAGCATAACTCACTTGTTTTAGCTGACACAAAACTAGGAAGTATTGTGGTCTGTGAGGAGAATAGTAATAGATTTCAAGAGGTGAAATCTAGAATGATAGAGTTATACGGCAAGGTAACAGATCCATTGGTCCAACTTGTCCATGCCGACCAGATATACTGGATAAATCTGATTCCATTTGGCCCAATCCCTCTAAACCGTTCCTATTCATGTACCTATCCAGACGCCTTTTAAATGTTGCAATTATACCAGCCTCCACCACTTCCTCTGGCAGCTCATTCCATACTCGCACCATGCTCTGAATGAAAAGATTACCCCTTAGGTCCCTTTTAAATCTTTCCCCCTCACTTTAAACCCATCCCCTCAAGTTTTGGACTCTCCCACCCCAGGGATAAGACCTTGTCTATTTACTCTATCCATACCCCTCATGATTTTATAAACCTCTATAAGGTCATCCCTCAGCTTACGAAGCTCCAGAGAAAATAGACCCAGCTCATTCAGTCTCTCCCTACAGCTGAAACCCACCAAACCTGGTAACATCTTATTTAATCTTTTCCAAACCCTTTCAAGTTTCATAACATCCTTCCTATAGCAAAGAGACCGGAATTGCACACAGTATTCCAAAAGTGGCCGAACCAATGTCCTGTACAGCCATAACATGACTTCCCGACTCCTAAACTCAGTACACTGACCAATAAATACAAGCATACCAAATCCCTTGTTCACTATCCTATATACCTGTGGCTCCAATTTTAAGGAACTTTGAACCTGCACCCCAGGATCTCTTTGCTCAGCAACACTCTCCAGGACATTATCATTAAGTTTATAAGCCCTGCCTTGGTTTGCCTTTCTAAAATGCAGCATCTCACATTTATCTAAACTCCATCCGTCACACCTTGGCCCCTTTGTCCATCTGATCAAGACCCCATTGTGCTCTTCGCTGTCCACTGCACCTCCAATTTTGGTGTCATCTGCAAACTTACCAACCATATCTCCTATATTCATTACCAAATCTTTTATATAAATGACAAAAAGCAGTGGGCCCACACTGATCCTTGTGGCACACCACTGGCCACAGGCTCCAGTCTGAAAAGCAACCCTCCACCACCACACTCTGTCTTCTACCTTTGAGCCAGTTCTGCATCCAAATGATTGGTTCTTCCTGTATTCTAACCTTTCTAGCCTGAAATTTAATGCAGAGAAGTGATATATTTTGCTCAGAAGAAGAAGACGGAGCATTGATCCAAAATAAAGGGGACAATTCTTTTGGGAATGCAGGAATGGAGAGACCTGTTGGGTATTTGGGCACAGATCCTTCAAGGTGACAGGATAAACAGCAGAACATAAGTTTATGAAACGCAAAAGGGAAAACAAGCATTAAGCTGAAGCTGTATATATAAGTCAGAAAGATCTTAAAACAAAAAGCAAAATAAAGTTTCAACCTGTTCCCCAATGATATCATATTGCAGATATTCAATTCCAAAGAAATGTCACTCCTATCGCAAACCTAACTTTTTACCATAACTGACTTCTCCAGGATTTATTTATCGTAAGTTGCACAGCCACTTTTACAATTTCTGTCCATGATTTTTGGCATGAATATTTCACAATGCTGCTGATCTAAACTTTTCTAACAACTTGAAGACTTCTATACCATAAGCCCATAAGACCGTAAGACATTGCGGCAGAAATAGGTCATTCAGCCCATCAAGCCCTGCTCCATCATCCAAGGAGATTATGGCTGATCTGGTAATCCTTAAGTTCACAATCCTGCCTTCTCCCCATAACCCTTGATTCCCTCACTGATTAGAAATCTGTCTATCTTAGCCTTATGGATGACCTTATAGAGGTGTATCAACTAATGAGGAGTACAGATAAGGGGAATGGCAAGTGTCCTAAGATAGGGGGTTTCAAAACTAGAGGCCATATTTTTAAGGTGAGAAGAGAAATATTTGCAAAAAGGCACGAGGGGCAATTTTTTTGCAGAGAGTGGTTCATGTGTGGAACGAACCTCCAGAGGAAGTGGTGGATGCCGTCACAGTTACAACGTTTAAAAGACATTTAGGTAAGCACGTGAATAAGAAATGTTTGGAAGGATACAGACCAAGCGCAGGCAGATGGGACTAGTTCAGTTCAGGATTCTGGTCAGCATGAACTGGCTGGACCGAAGGGTCTGCTTCCATGCTGTATGGCTCTATGGCTCTATTCTGAACCCACACCAGTCTACGGACTTAGGGAGGATCGAAGCTGCGGAAGAATTTGACAAAGAAGGACAGTAAAGATGAGCACTGTAAAAATGTGATCCTGTCGGCTTGGGAGCAACATGCATATTCTGTAGGTTGCTGATGTGTTTATTTACAGTGATTGACCATGCAGCTAGTGTTGGCTGTGTGTTTTTGATCTGCTAGCTGGATGGGTCCCCATCACTGTGACAATCAGCCATGCACACATATCTGCCTATATGCTGCCCCTAGTTCAGTCAATAGAGGGCACTGGTGACCACTGTAGAGATAAGCAGGACAACACCAGCGAGCACATATTGAAAACGGGTAACCATTCGATGCTAGCTGCATCTCCCAGATATTACTGATAGTGAGCTGCCGAGCACGTTGAGATAAAATTATTTCTTGTTGGTTCAAGACAGCCAGCATCTCATTGAGAAACAATGTCCCAGTTTCTTTGCATTGGTTGCTTGTATTTCAGCACCACACAGCATTGTGAGTATTTTGTACTGTTTGGTATCCCTCTGCCTAGGTCACAGACTCCCAGAAGTGCTTCAGTGCAAAAGGAAGCCATTCAGCCCATTGTGTCTGCCCTAGCTTACCATTGAGCATCACGACTGAATGTTATTCTTCAGTCTTTATCCACATCTTTGTACATTGTTTCTATATAACTAATCGTTTAATTCCCTCTCGAATGCCTCCATCACATTTTCAGGCCAGAAGTCATTGTGTGAAAAGAATTCCTCTTGCCATTACATTCTGTCCTTTTTTCAGATCACTATAAATCTATGCCCTCTCATTCTTGATCCTTTACCTGCAGAAGTTCCTCCTGACCTACTGTGACTCACAGATTGATTTTGAAATTTTGTATCAGATCCCTACTTAACCTCCTTCACTCCAAAGAGAATTGTTCCAAGCTTCTTCGTTTACCCTTACAACTGAAGTTTCTCATCCCTGGAAATGTTCTTGTAAATCTCTTCTGCTCTCTCTCCAACAAATTCATATCCTTCCTATAGTGTGGTCCATAGAACTCCGCACAATACTCCAGCTGAGTTTTAACAGGTGTCTCATACAGGTTTAGCATAATCTCCTTGCCTTTGTAGTCTATGGTCTTATTACTAAAGCTGAGAACATTGTACGCTTTTTGAGCTGCACGTCCACTTGTCATAACACCTTCAGTGATCTGTGCACAGAGGTCACTCTGCCCCTTGCAACCCATTTAGAATTGGACCCCTTACTTTATATTGTCAGTCACTTGTGTGAGTGGTCAATTTAGCTCAGTTAGCTGGACAGTTGGTTTGCAAAATAGCATGAACAAACAGTGTGGGTTCAATTTCCACACCAGCTGAGATAACCATGAAGGATTCCCCTTCTCAAACTCTCTCCCCTTACCTGAGATATAGGGGCTCTCTGGTTAGTGAGATGACTGGGGGCAATTTGATGAGAGAGCAGCCCTACGGTCTGTTAAGGCAATGGCAACACAGTGGATATGCCTAAATGCATCACCACATACATCCTTTTGCATTGAGCCTCATCTGCCAACTATATATCCCGTCCACCAACTTGTCAATGCCCTTTTGGAGCTCAACACTATCCTTGTCAAAGTTTACAGTCCTTGTAGGTTTGTTTTTCTCATCTGCAGTCTTTGAAATCTCTGCACCAGTGTAGGTGTTGTTGTTTCGGGTGGTCACTGAATTCAGTGTTTTTACCACATCCATTCTATCTGTGCCCTCAATTTGAGCTGCTACTTCTCACAAAGTCAGAGTTGGAGTTAGCTTTGTGTTTGAAAATGTGAGGAACAGACAGCAGCAACAGAGAGAGCAGCTGGGATTAGGATCATTGCTTTTGTGGACAATAAAGACCTACTTAAACTAGATGGATCGAAGGGAATATTTTAATGTTGTCGTCTCAAGAATCCAGAAGACTGGGGTGAAAACGAAGTGAGGGAATCAATATGGAGGAATTTAACCTGTACCATTTCCAAGCAAAAGCAAACGTTAATCCTGTATTCAATACAAATGGTTAAGATAAAGGTTGGAATTTAAAGACATTCAAGAGGGCATTGGATAATTATTAACATTCATGCCACTCAAATGCTAGGCTATGACTATGACCAATGAGAGAGAATCGAAACACCACTCCTTGACATTCAATGGTGTTACTATCACTGAATCTCCCATTACCAACATCCTGGGAGTTATCATTGGTCAGAAGCTCAACTGGACTCACTACACAAACACAGCGGCTACAAAAGCAGGCCATAGACTTGGGACAACAAGGTGT
>JAHRHZ010000249.1:4746435-4768789 GCA_024137785.1 Ginglymostoma cirratum
CAGCTCCACACTGTGTTGTCTCATGATTTACATTGACCTTGATTGTGTCAACACCTTGGGTTCGGTCTCTATACCAATAGACTTTTTGGTTCTCTTACCAGGATGTGTGTGCTGTTAAGTCTTCCCAGCAAACTTCAACAACCCACGCTTAATGTTTTGCCATTTTCTGTGCCTAATTCTGTGCCATTCTTAACGTCTTCTGTATCTTTTATCTGCCTCAGTATGGGCTAGGAGCTGCAGTTGGATGGTGTCCATTGAGTGTTGTTTTCAACCACGTCCAAGCTGTTAAAGCTGAGGAACGGAAGATCAATTTTGATTGTGGATTGAGGTGGGGGATGGGTGCAATGGATGCCAGCATAAAAGACATAATGAATTTGTCCGATTTTTTGACACTTTCCTATCACCAGTCTTTATTTTTCTCACTGAAGCAGAGACACTCAGGCTACAGACCCCCTGCTGACTAGATAATCACCCACTCCCATGCAATCCCCTGTTTGCAAAATGTGATTCTGAACTCTTATTTTTAAATCAGTCCAGGAGGCTGGAGAAATAAGTCAGAAAGCGGTAATTATTTCCATCTTTAACCCTAGACGTTGCCACGGTTCTGAATTGGTGCGTGATGTCCCATCTTTTTACATATGTATAAGTTCGATAAGAAAGTAAGCTTCAAACACACAGCGACCAGAGTGAGCCTCACAAATCCTCACAGCACACAGCAGGATAGCTAAGGAAATTACAGAATTCATCCAACCAACTCACCCTCCCCTCCCCACCCCACCACCTCCACACTCTTTGTCCCACTAAACCACTCCCCCACCCAACAATTGTCATCAAATCTTAAAGGGAAGGAAGAAACTATAGATTATATTTAGAGAAGGAAACATTGCATTCATATAGCAACTTTTAACTTTCATTCTTTCAGCACCTAACATGCTTGTTAGCCAACAAAAGTTTTTGAACCTTTGTCACTGCTGCAATGGTGGAACTATATAGCAGTTAATTTGTACACAACAGATTCCCAAAACAGCAATATTGCAATGACTAGACTTTCTGAGCGATGAACATTGTCTAGAACAACAGGATTGGCATGTTTTAGATACATATTTTTTGATGGGATCTGGACGCTGCTGGCTAGGCCCAGCATTTGTTATCTAATTGTAATTGTCCTCTATAAGGTAATGATGAGCTGCCTTTTTGAGCTGCTGATGTCTGAGGTCCTTGGTACGTGGAGGCATCTGTACTGTTGTTGGGGAGGGACTTCCAGGATTTCCCATTTACACTCAACAACAGTGACAGGTACAGTGTTATAGTTCCAGGTCACTATCAGGTGTGGTGAACATAGAGAATGGGGAAACACAGCTGGTCTGGCAGCATATGTGGAGAGAGTAAAACAGAGTTAATGTTTCGAGTCCAGAATGACTCTTCTTCAGAACTGCTAGATGTTGGAGAATATCTATTCATATAGCTTTGATAGGTCAGAGAGCAGGTGGTAGAGAGGCCCAATGCAAAAGTCAAAGGAGTTGTTAATGGTAGCACAAGAGATGAAAAATTAGTGTGGATTAGAATTAATTTTATTGTCACATACCTTCATTGGTCAGAGCATTGAGTCTCAGAGTTGGGACACCATGTTCAGGCTGTACAGGACATTGGCGAGGTCACTTTGGAATACTGTGTACAATTCTGGTTGCTCTCCCTCAGGAAGGATGTCATTAAACTGGAAAGGGTACAAAAAGCTTCACAAGGTTGTTACCGAGACGTGGAGGGTTTGATTTGGAAGGAGAGGCTGGATAGGTTGGAACTTCTTTCATTGAAGTGTACGAGGCTGAGGGGTGACCTTATAGAGGTTTGTAAAATCATGAGGGGCATAGATAAGTTGAATAACCAATGTGTCTTCACTGGGCTGGGGGTGTAAGCTCAAAACCAGAGAGTATAGGTTTAAGGTGAGGGGGGTGGAAAGATTTAGAAAGCACCTGAGGGTTAACATATTTACACAGAGGGTGGTTCTTGTATAGAACAAGCTGGCAGAGGATTAGGTCAGATTGGAATATCTGGTCAGTGTAGATGAGTTGGACCATGCCGCATAATTCTATACAGGGTTGTGAGTCTTTGAAACTTCTTGCCACAGAGAGCTGTGGGGTTAGAGTCCTTGTGTATATATAACACTGATACAGGTAGATTCTTGATCAGTCGGGGAATCAAGGGTTACAGGGAAAGGATGGGAAAATAGATGTGAGGAATTTTGGATCAGGATGATCCCACTGAATAGTGACACAGGCTTGAGGGGCTTTCTGTTCCTATTTCTAATTGTCTTTTTGTTTCAAATCTCTCCGGATGTGACACTAGTTTCTATGTGGGCGAGAACCTGACTAACAATGTTTTAAAATAATCTCCACAAAATATCTGCACTCATGCTTACAGCTCAGGTCTATCTACAGTCTTGTTTTTTGCTTCTGAGTCTTCACCCAGGCTTAACCAATCAAACACAGTGAGCAGTAATAGTAAGCAGACAAACACAGTCGAGCACAGGACAATTGAACAGTACATCAGCCACTCACACTTCTGACTCGACCTTTCCGAAGCCAGACCCACCACCAGTCCCATCATCATTGGACTTTGAAGATCCAGCCCCTCATTTCATTATTCCTTAGTGTTTCCCTTACAGCAAGAGGAGACTAAGATAGGGCATGGTTGAGATATATAAAATTATGAGGAGCATGGATAGAGTGGACAGGAAGAGTGTTTTCCTCTTGATGGAGGGATCACTCACCAGACAGCATGGACTTAAGGTAAGGGGCAGAGGAGATGTGAGGCAAAACTTTCTCACCCAGAGGATGGTGGGAGTCTGAAAATCACTGCCTGTAAGGGTGGGAGAGGCAGAAGCCTGCATAACTTTTAAGAAGTATTTAGGTGTGTACTTGCAATGCCAAGGCATACAAGACTATGGACAAGAGATGAAAAATAGGAATAGAGTAGTTAAGTGGTTGTTTTTGTCCAGCGTGGATACGATAATCTAAAGTGCCTTATCCTGGTGTTGTAGATCCCCAAGTGACCAGTGCTCCATAACAGCTTAAATGTTGACCCATTCATGATTTTGTATGTCATTCTTGCTCAACAACTTTGCTAACCTTTTCAGTATCATATCAATTTTAATGTATGTGTTGCCAAAGCTTCCCAGGAATGCTGAATACCAATGTCAATGCAAAGTATCAGATGGAGCAAGCCCTAATTCTATCTTCCTTATTCAAATTTTGATTTAATATCTGCTCATTAGAGGATGTTATGGTTTCAAGTCTTCATCTAAATAGATCTGAAATGTCTGGAGGGTTCTTGCCTCAAATTTCTGTTTGGGCAGTGAGTTCCAGATACCTACCACCCTCTGCATCTTTTTTCCTCAAAATCCTAACCCTAACCCTTGTAATCCTCATGCTCTTTACCGTTAAAACTGTTTCCCCTGGTTATTGACCCCTAGACTAAGGGGAAACATTTCCCCTTGTCTACCCTGTCTATGTGCCTCAGAACTTTGTACACCTCAATCAGAGTCCAACCCTGAGCCTTCTCTACTCTAAGCTGTGAGAATTTTTTGGTCATACCAATACATGCTACTCATCCCAAATTGTCCTTGAGAAGGTGGCAGTGAGCCAAATTCTTGAGTCGTTGTAGTCCACATGTTGTAGGAATACCCAAGGTGCTGCTAGAGAGGGAGTTCTAGAGTTTTGACCCAGCGACTGTGATGGAATGGGGATATAGTTCCAAGTCGGGATGGTGTGTTGCTTGGAGGAATCATACTGATGGTGCTGTTCCCAGGTGCCTGCTGGCTTCCAAAAGAACAGAATTCTTGCATTTGCACGGTGTTGTTTGGGAGTTTTGGTGAGTTACAGCAATACATCTAGTAGATGGTTATTACTGCTGCTATTGTATGTTTGCACTCATCCAGGCAAGTCGGGAAGATTCCACAAAACCCTTGACTTATCACTTGTAGATGGTGGACAGCATAGAGGGAGACAGAAGGTAAGTTACTTGCTATGAAATTCCTTAGCATCTGACCTGTTCTTCTGGCTGCAGTATTTACTTGTCTGGTGCAGTTCAGTTGCTGGTTAATTTCCATCTCAGTGGAGACCTCTACAAATTACAATCACAGAATTATACAATTATTGCAATGTAGAAGAAGGCTATTCAGCCTACCACGTGTGCACCAGCTCTCCTAATTGCTGAGTAGCATGCTTCCAGCCTTCAACTATAACCCTGCAGTTCACTTCTTTCTTTTGTATTATTCATGTATATGAGCATTTATTGCCTGTCCCTGGTTTCCCTTGAGAAAGTGGCGGGGAGCTGCTTTCTTGAATAATCTCAGTCCATTTATTACAGACACGTCCACAAAACCATTAGGAAGGGGGATCCAGGATTTTGACCCAGCAACACTGAAGGAAAGGTGATATATTTCCATGTGAGGATGGTGAGTGGCTTGGATTAATTGATGCACTCAGGCACTGTGGGCTTTCTGCTCCTGCATATTGCTTAGGATTGTACGCTTTGTGTTGGACTGTCTCTCCATGTTCTTTCCACCAAAATAGATCACAATGAAATTCATTTAAATGGCAGGTGAAAACAGAAACTGCTGGAAATTACAGCGGGTCAGGCAGCATCCATGGAGAGAAAGCAAGCTAATGTTTTACGTCTAGATTACTCTTCATCATGAAGTGTGGAGGGGGCAGCACTATGCAATAGTGGCTGCACTGGGGGTGGGAGTGCTGTGGGAGAAGTTATCTTGATAGTTCAGATTAAGTGACCATCGTCCTTCCATTCTCACATTTCGATACCCAATCTGAACTATCAACACCCTTTCTCCCCCAGCACTCCAGTCCCACACTACTGCATAAGGGCTGCTCCCCCCTCCACACTTCACATCAGCTCTGATGAAGAATTGTCTAGATGCGAAATGTTAGCTTGCTCTCTCCCTCTCTCTCGCTGTCTCTGTCTCTGTCTCTCTCTGTGAATGCTGCCTGACCCTCTGTGATCTCCAGCATTTCCTGTTTTCAGTCCAGATTCCGGGATCTGCGGTAATTTACTCTTAAATGGCAGGCGTTATTCACAAATATTAAAATATAACAAAGCAGCTGACTCAAAATGGAAACAAATAAATGGCAAAATCTAAATCTGCAACTTGCAACTATTTCAGAAACGCATCATCCCCTCCTTGGCACATTGCCTGTTTAATGCACAGATCAGGACGATGCTGGGTTGAAGCAGTGGGAAATGTGGGAAGGAATAGATCACGAGCATTATCTTTCCCCAAAGATTTGAATGATGCCACTTCATGCAGCACAATGACTATAGGTTTAGAATTGAAGTTCAAATGTAAGGGCAATTTTCATCTAAAACCTCAGTAAGACCATTGTTTAAGCAATGTGCATGATTTCAGTTCCACGCTGTAGAAAGTCTGCTGAAGGAATTACATAAGGCACAGTGCAGATTCACAGTGACTCTGTCTAATGTGAATGTTGTAGTAACCTCTATTAATCAAACACTGGAAACTGGGTTCAGGGCTAAATTTTCTTTATTCAAATGACACAGGAAGAGCATCTCTCCAGTTACACTGAAATAATATTCTGAAGAGCATAATATTCGGAAGAACACAGTAAAAATGAATACTTCGATACCTTGCATTATCCAAATTCCAACGCTTCTTCTGAGGAATGGAATGTCTATTCTAGTCATAGGTTAATCTCATTAACATCACCTTCACCCAGTCAGGGAACAATTAATTTTACGCTAAATGTTATTGTTTTTCCCAAGCCCTATCCATGTCTGTCACCTCCCTGTCTCTAAAACTCCCCTTGCTCCAAGGCCTTTTTGCAAAGTTTTTGTTAACTTTACCTTGTATTTGTACAAGGTTGATTACTGATTCCTACTGAGACTAACCTTTAGGATACATAAGGTTCATCTAATACACGGTTCACTAATTGAAGTCTACTGTTTATTTTAACCATACCAATCTTCATTTTGCCCTTGCAATCAAAATTCGCAATAACATGAGCAAAGAGTAGCAGGGAGAAAGAATGAAAAAGTTACAAGATTTCGCGAGAAAAAATGAATTTAAGGATCAGTTCTTGAGGTGTTTAAAATAAAAAAGGAGGAGACAGAGTAGATGGAATTACTTAGTTAATGAGCTAGAAAGCCAAAATTCTAGTGTTTTGCTGATAAGCTGCATTGTAAGCATAGCAGAGTCATAGATTCATACAGCACAGAAACAGACCCTTTGGTCCAATCAGTCCATGCCAACCAGAGTCCCCAACCTACTTGCACTTGGCCCATATCCCTCCAAACCTTTCCTGTTCATGAACTTATCCAAATGTCTTTTAAATGTTGTCACTGTGCCTGCGTCCATCACTTTCTCTGGCATTTCATTCCACACACAAACCACTCTTTGTGTAAAAAGGTTGCTCCTCATGTCCTTTTTAAATCTTTCCCTCTCACCTTAAAAGTGTGCCCCCTAGTTTAGAACTCTCCCAGTTTAGGATAAAGGTCCTCATCATTCACCTTATCTATGCCCCTCAAGCCTCAACAAAGTTACCCTTCAACTTCCCATGCTCCAGTGAAAGAAGTCCCAGCCTATCCAGTCTATTTTTATCTCTCAAATCCATATATTTATTTATAAAAAAAGTTAAATGCTTAAACAAATGGGCAAGGTTATGCTTTCCTCTAAGTAGTGTTCAGCATGGAGGCGTACAGATTCATCAGCTGACGTGAGTGGGTTTCGTGAGAGGTCACAATCTGCAGGATAATGAAAGCAAAATACTGTGGATACTTTGAAGAGTTATACGGTAACTGAAACATTAACCCTGTTTCTTTCTGCACAGACACTGCCACATCTGCTGAGCTTCTCTGGCACTTTTTGTGTTTGTTGTTGACAATCCCCCATCAGGAGATTTCCTAGTCTGTGTTTCACCTCACACAATGAGAATTGGACAAGGAATCTGGTATCAATGTTGAGGACCCCCAGGGCAACTCATTCCTACTTATACTACTGTACTCCAGCTCTAGTGGTCAGTAGGATGGGGCAAATCCAGGGATGAGATGTTGGTGTCTGCGACAGTTGTGTGTATGTTACAACTCCATGAGAATGACTATATCAGCCTGTTCCTTAACTCATCTATGAGGCAGCTTTCCTCACTTTGGCACAGGGAGATCAGGACACCTTTGGATTTTCCACTAGGTAAGACCCTATCCACTCCTAAGTCAACCTATAGGTCCATTCCTTTCATCAGACATTTTATAGCAGTTTGACACAACTGAATGGCTATTTCAGTGGAGAGTTAAGCATCAACCACATTGCTGTGAGCCTGGTGTTCCATGTTGGCCAGACTAGATGTAAATCTCTGGATTACTAGTCCTAATACCACTGCACCTTTATCTACCCTTAGGTAACATTTGTTAAGGGAGTAAAGAACCGGGAAAATATCATCTTGTTCTCCCAACAGTTCCAGGTTGGTTGATATTTCCTCAGGCAGATGACATCAAGACATCTAGTTTTGTCGAAAATCTATTGCCCCCATCAATGCTGGACTCACTCAGTATTGCCCTTGATAACAGATTGGATCATAAATGTGAAGTGAACTCACAATATTGGAGGTAGATTTCTTTCTTTATTCATTCTGTGGATGCAGGCATTGATGGCAAGACCAAACTTTTTTGTCAGTGGTTAGTTGCCGTGGTAGTAAAGGGTCTTGGTTTGTAAATACTGATAGCAGTTTGAGTGGTTTACTGAAGACGCAGATGAGATTGGGAAGGCAGGTTTAATTCTTGAAGGGCAATAGTGAACTATTTGGCTTTCTAACCATTCTAACCTGTTTCCTTTCATTTCTTAAAAACCAAAAGATCTGCAGATGCTGTAAATCACAAACAAAAACAAAGTTGCTGGAAAAGCCCAGCAGGTCTGGCAGCATCTGTGAAGGACAAAAACAGAGTTAACGTTTCGGGTCCGGTGACCTTTCCACAGTTCTGAGAAAGGGTCGCCGGACCCGAAATGTTAATTCTGTTTTTTCCTTTACAGATGCTGCCAGACCTGCTGGGCTTTTCCAGCAACTTTGTTTTTGCTCCTTTCATTTCTTCTTGAGCTGTATTCAAATTCTCGAATGGGCAGTGGTGTGATTTGAACAAAATTTATCATAACCGTGTGAAGGTGCTGTCAAGTATTCTTAGCTATTGTTATAAAATACTGACCTTTGAGATATGGGCAGCATTACAAAGATTGAATTGAGAGTAATTGAGACACAAAAGGAGGGCACTCAGCCCATCACTTCCATGTAGGTTTTCTGTAAAGCAATAAACTCCAATCCCCGACTATATGAAATAGGGGATGCTATGGCCGAGTGGTATTATTGCTGGACTGTTAATCGGGGGACCTGGATTTGAATACCCCCATGGCAGATAGTGGGATTTTAATTCAGTAAAGTATCTGGAATTGAGAATCTAATGTTGACCATGAATCCATTGTCAGTTGTCGGAAAAATCCATCTGACTCACTGATGTCCTTTAGGGAAGGAAATTGCCATCCTCACCTGGTGTGGCCTACATGTGACTCCAGACCCACAGCAATATTGTTGACTCTGAACTGCCATCTGGGCAATTAGGGATGGGCAATAAATGCTGCCGAGTCAACGACGCCCTCATCTTGTGAATGAATAAGGGAAGAAAGATCTCAATTTATTGATCAGTTACCCTGAGATGCCTTCTCCTTAAACCTACACTCTTAGTGCTGAAAGAATTGTCACACCATCTTGGGATTTCCATGATATAGGCGAGGTAACGACCTAGTGATATTACCACTGGACTGTTATTCCACAGACCTAGGTAATGTTCTGGGGATCTGGGTCAGAATCCTGCCATGATAGACAGTGGAATTTGAATTTGTTAAAAATCTGGAATTAGGAGTCAAATGATGACCGTGAATCCACAGTTGAGGAAAAAGCCATGTGGTTCACTAAAGCCCTTTAGGGAAGGAAATCTGCCATCCTTACCTGACTCCAGACCCACAGCAATGTGGTTGACTCTTAACTACCCTCTAGGCAATTAGGGATGGACAATAAATACTGGCCTGGCCAGTGATGCCCTCATCCCCATAAATGAATAAATAAAAATATACAGCCAGAGAAGATAGGAGAAGAATTGTGTTTATTTTGATTTGATTTAGTATAATCTCGTACTGAGATACAGTGAAAAGTTTTGTGTGCTATCTTAGAAAAGTACATCAGGATAATAGAACAGAGTACAGAATATAGTGTTACAGCTGCAGAGAAAGATCATCTCTAATATATGAGAGGTCTGTTCCTCAGACTGATAATAGGTGCTGTTCTTAAATCTGTTGGTATGTGTTTTCAAACTTTTATATTTTTTGCCCAATGGAAGAGGTTGGGAGAGTATAACGGGGTGGGAGGGGTCTTTGATTACTTTGTCTGCTTTCCCGAGGCAGCGGGAAGTATAGATGGAGTTAATGCAAGGAAGTCTGATGGACTGAGCTGCTTTCACAATTCTTTGCAATTTCTTGCTGTTTTGGGCAGAGCAGTTGCCATACCAAGCTGTGGTACATCCTGATAGGATCCCTTCTATGGTGCATCTATAAATATTGGTAAGAGTCATTGTGGACATGGCAAATTTCCTTAGCGTTCTGAGGAAGTAGAGGATTTAGTGTGTTTTCTTGATCATAGAAGCGACATAGATGGACCAGGACAGATTGTTGGTGATATTTACCGCAAGGAACTCAAAGCTCTTGAGCACCTCCACTCATTGATATAGACAGGGCTGTGTCCTCCACTCTGCTTACTGAAGTCAATGACCAGTTCCTTCATTTTGCTGGCAGGGAGACATTCCTGTCTTTACACCATGACGTTAAGCTATCTCTTTCTTGTACTCTGTCTTGTTGTTTATCAGGACGGTGCCTGGTTTAGAAATTCAACATGGTAGTGTTCCCGTGAAATTGCTGCTTGATGTTCTGAGTAAGAGATGAAGGTGGACCCAGGATCACAATTTAATTCTGTGGAAGGCTGGACCTTGGTGAGATCTCATACGGTGCTTCTCTTCCCAGAGAGTGATGAACATTTGGCTCATGGAGCTGATGTACGCAATGGATATTAATTCCCTGAATTCTGAAAAACAAGAAATGGATCTGATTCTCGGCTGGTAGGAAAGTCAATGCTCCCATAGAATTATCAAGGCCAGAATGATCCCTTATACTGGATGGGCTTGAGGGAGCTTACCATGATTGTACCTTTGTCCATCGCTGTTAAAAGGATGCTACCAGAGGAATGTCATGGTTCTTTGATCATTCGTTCAGAAACTATTCCGACCCCAGTTGTTGGTAAGATTTGAATTCCAAGCTGTCTGTCCATAGCACTAATGTTAGGCATTTACAAAGGTTCATTGACATTATAGTGTCCAGTGCATTTGACAATTTCACATAGTGTTGCAGGTAAGACAGGCATTTACCTTGTCATGGTCTTCAGTTGACCTTCCTCAGATCATGATTTTATTGCCTCGTTCTGTTCTTCAGTACTTGGTGGAAGCACTTGCTGTATAAAGGCAGTAAAACAGCTGTTCCTGTGAAACTTTATTGTTGAGCATGGTTTGGTTTTAAGGTTTTCATGAAAGGCATAATTTTGTTTTGATTGACATCTAATTTGTAATCTCGATGTCACCAACCGTTGTAATTGCCACAGGGAACTCCCAATGCATCATTAAAACTGGAGACTCAAGGTAATGTTGGAACAGAGTAAAAGAAATGCTTTAGGCAGTCTTCAAATCTCACTTTCAGGGCAGTGAGGGACATCAGGCTTGTATCGCAGATACTGAGGAAGGGTCCTGACCCAAAACGTCAACTTTCCTGTCTCCTGGTGATGACGGCGATGGCAGAGTAGACAGCTCCTCGGCCCAGGGCGCGTCCATCCCATGGGCTATTTCTTTTTCTTTTCTTTTTCTTCTCCTTCTCCCTAAGTTTTTTTTTGTGTGTTGTTTTCAAAACAAACGCTTTCCTTGTGGAGAAGGCAGTGGTGACGTCATTGAAGTGGCTGAGAGCTGGAACGGAGCTGGCTGGAGGCACGAAGCAGGGATGGCTAATACGCCCAGAGCAGGGATGGATTGGTTATTGGATTGGAGAGCGGTGCAGCTGGCAGGCGGTCTTCGGCTTGCGAGCCTGGTCAGACCATGCGTGGAAGTCCTCTGCATTGATCTACCACAGGCCCTTTATTGGAAGACTGTAATGTTTATCTTTTTAACTTTATATCTTATTTTTCTAGTTAATAATTACGCTATGAATAACTGTCAGATGATGTAATTTTATTTTCATTATTTCTCTATTTTTGCACCTAAGATTTGTGCCTAGGTACTTTGTACCTAAGGTGGCGCATATGTGGCAAAGTTGTGAAGTTTTGACAGTACTCCCGTACTTTAAAAATCACCAGATTGTCAATGTACACCACATAGTTGAGTAATGACTTTATTAGTTCATCTTTGAAATGTGGCTGGCACATTCTTCATACCAAATGGCTTGACTTTAAACTCAAAAAGTCCATTTCGTGTCATGAAAGTCAAAATTTCCTTCTTTCTTTCAGATAAAGATAGCTGCCAGTATCCTCTGAGTAAGCCCAACTTAGGAATATAACTTGCTTGTCCCACCTTCTCAATATAGTTTTCCAAACGTGCGATAGGGTATGAGTTAGATTTTGTCAGTGCGTTGATGGTCCACACATCTGGGTTGGGTACTATCAGGATTTGGTACCGTTATTATGGGTGAGCTCCAGTTGCTGCCGCTCACTTTGACTATGTCATCACTGAGCATGTTCTCAATCTCCTTTCAAACTGCTGCCTATTTTAGAGGGTTAAGTCTATGAGGATGTTGCTTAACTGGAACAGCATTTCCTATATCTACATCATGTGTGATCAGATTATTCCCACCTATCTCCCCAATGTGATTGTAATAACTCTTTCAGATCATTTTGATTTTCCTCTAGAAGGTAACTCTATAATTTATCCCAAATTTTAAGAACTTCCTTTATTATTTTATAAAATAGCGGTTGACCCCACCCCTCAAGAATGAAAACTGAAACACCCAAAGAGGAGTACCTCACCCTGTAATCGGGAAAATGAGTGTGAAAAGTAGTTTAATTTGCCTTTCAGCAACTTCTCCTAATTAAATAAGCCCCTGATACTCACTTTAAAATGAGCAAGTAACAATTTATTTATCTTACAGTGAATAAATTAACTGAACTATTAGCAAACCGAATAAACCCTTTCTAACTACTAACCATTCCCAAATAAAACAAATGTCTAATGGTATGCAGTTCCAATAAATACATACCCCAGTTATATAAATTAAAAAATAGAATTTAGTCACTGAAAATTACAGCCAGATTACGCGTCTTCCAGAACGTTCTGTGCCTTCTCCGTCAATTCTTCTGTCAGGAATACCTTGTCCTTTGAATCTACAATTATGAATATTAACTAGTTGTGCAGTGGGTACCTTTGTTATTTAGATGGTGCTTTCTCTAAAGCATAGAGGAGGCTGTGAGAACCAATGACCCTCTCTTGAGAGCTGAGGGCTGTTAGCACTGGCGGATAGTGGTTAGCACTGGAGTTTTGTCCAACTGCCCCCTTATTTTATGCCCTTGATGACATATCAATGTTTCTTACAATAGGATTGATCCCACGTTTAAATTTAGGTTTAAATTTACTTTTTTTTGCCATTTAAGTACCTAGTTCAAACTGATTGGCAAAATTCAAAAACCTGTTGTCTTGTTTAAAAAAATTCTGCTGTTAGCGCGCTAACTTTATAGCCTTTTGATACAAATGTTTCAATTCAGGTGCTGTCTGTGTGCTTGCAAACTTTCAAGCTGCTGCTCGCAGACATCCACTTTAAGTCTCTAGGCACGGAAAAAGCACATCATCTTTTAAAGGGACCACGCAAGACTTCTCCCCCTAGCATTTTACAAACACCAAATTCTAACCTCCTGCCTTCCAATCCATGAGTATTTTACCCAACTTTGTAACAATTATCCAATTTAATTTGAGGAATGTCCGATTCAGAGTCATCTGAGCTTGGTTCTTTGTTCTGCCTTTTAACCAGTATCACACTGTGCTTATGCATTCCTTCCCCATCAAAATACTTTATGAGCACATTCACATGACACACTCTGTGAGCTTTCTATCTGGCAATCTTATCAAATAATTCATCTCACTCAATTTCTTTTTGAATTTTTAAAAGCACTAAACCTTGCTCTTAAAGATTCACTTATCACTGGGAGTAACAGTAACACTTTTTCCCTACTATCAAAATTCCAAATTTTTGAGCTCCAGTCTGCTTCCTGTTTCATCATATTCTGTGCTGCTTTGAACTCTGACTCTCCAATTTCTCCTTAATTAATTTCAGTGATGCTCTCAACTTCGGCCCAAAAACTGATTCAAATGGACTGAATTTGGTAGATTCATTTGGTGCATCCCTAATTGTAGGAAAAAGTACAAATGGAATTCCGTTACCCCAATTTTCTGGATAGGCTTGACTATAAGCCCTCATCATGGTTTAAAGTTTGATGTCACCAATCTAATGATCCCTGAGATTCTGGCTGATATGCAGTGGACTTGAATTGTTTCATTTATGAGCTGTCCGTAACTTCCTTAAATAAATTTGATGTAAAATTTGAATCTTGATCTAGTTGTATTTCTGTGGGTAGTCCTTATCTAATAAAAGATTTGAATGATTCTTCTGTAATCTTTTTAGCCTGGATATTGTGTAATGGAATGGCCTCTGGAAATCTAGTAGGTACATCCATTATGGTCATCAAATACCGATATCCATTTTTTTGTTTTAGTCAGGGGTCCCACACAATCAATTAAAATTCTTGTAAAAGGTTCCACAAATGTGTGGGAATGAGTATTAAGAGTGCTGGTTCTACTACTGCCTGAGGTTTATCAATTACATGTCCAGCAAAATTCAACCACATCTCTGTGCAAACATTTCTATATTTTGGCTTGAGATTTCCTTGTCCCAAATGATCTCCAATTGGTAATTCATGTGCTACCCACAATGCCTCCCTTCTATAACCCACTGATAATACAACTTGATGAACTTCTACACGTTTCGTTCGTCTGAACATGTGATGGTCTCCATTTCCTCATCAAGACTTCATTTTTAAGATAGTATGTTCAGATCCTGGCCTATGATAATTGCCAAAATGTTGATAGCGGGGGGTTCAGTGATAGTAACACCACTGAATGTCAAGGTTCTATGGTTATTCTCCCTCTTCTTGGAGTTAGTCAGTGCCTGGCACATGTGTGTTGCTAATATTACTAAACAGTTGTTAGCCCAAACTTCAATATTGACCAGATATGGCTACATTCGGACATGGACTGTTTCAGTATCTGAGGAGTCGTGAATGGCACTGAACATTGTGCAATCATCGGCGAACATCCCCACTTCTGATCTTACGATGGAGGGAAGGTCATTGGTGAAGCAGCTAAAGATGGTTAGGGCCTGGGACACTACCTTGAGGAACTCCTGCAGAGATGTCCTGGAGCTGAGATGATTGACCTCCAACAACCATGGCTGTCTTCCTATGTGTCAGGTATGACTCCAACCAGCTGAGAGTTTTCTCTTTGACACTGTTTGTTTCCAGTTTTGCTAGGTCTCCTTGATGCCATGCTCAGTTGAATGTAGCTTTGATATCAAGGGCTGTCTCTCTCACCTCCCCTCTGGAATTCAACTCTTTTGTCCATGTTTGAACCAAGGTTGTAATGAGGTCAGGAGCTGAGTGGCCCTGGTGGAAACCAAATAGGGCATCACTGAGCAGGTTATTGCTGAGCAGGTGCTGCTTGATCGCACCATTGATGACGGCTTCCGTAACTGCTGTAATGTAGGGAATGCAGCACCCATTTTGAGCACAGCAAACTCTCACAAGCAAAATATGTGATAATAATAATCAGATAATCTGTTTTTGTAATGTCTTTTGGAGGATAAATACAAGCCAGGGCATCTGGAGAGCCCCCTCTGCTCTTCTTCAAGATAGTGCCATAGGGTTTGTTCCCTTTAGAAGGCAGATATAGCCTTGGTTTAATGGAAAATCTGAGAGACAGCCTTTCTGACAGAGCAGCACACTCTCAATATTGCACATGAATACTGATTTTTTGAGTTCAGGCCCTGGGGAGTAGGATTAACGTCAATTAGGAAACCATGCCTGCCCTTCTTCTAGAGACACAGAATTCTTTTAACTCTGTTTGAAGAGAGGCCTTAGATTAATATCTTATCAGCCCCTCAGACAACGCAATACTCCCTACCACTGCAATGGTAGAGGCTGACTCACAATGTGTATTTAAATTCCTAGGACAGGCCTTGAACCTACATCTGGTTCAAAAGCAAGTACGTATCTTTTAGCCCCATGACAGCAGAGACAGTGAACACAGCAGCACAGGCACCATTTTAACAATCTGTTAGCTGTGACTCATCCAGAAAAGTGCCACAGCATAGCCTTGTAAGACTGGAATTGGAAATGTGCATACTTGTTCAGTTTGCGTGTTACATGTACAGGAATCTCAATGATATGAAATGAATAATAGGAACTGCATTCGGTGGAAGAATAGCAGGTGGGGAATGGGATTGAAAGTTAACAGTGATAAGTATAGATTCTGATGAATTAATACTCTACGGAGCTCGAAGGCTTCATTCCATGAGCCATGGGAATACTCAGTCTGTCTAATGCATCCAGCCACGGTTGAATAATCTCAATGATAATGTGAGATTGATATTCTACACTTTCACTCGATTACCTTTGGGAGTCAGAGAGCTGTTGGGCTGTATTCCCTATTGTTTCTCACACCATCAAGAGATTAAATAAGTTGAGAAGTGTATATAACTGTTCAAATAGTTCCCTGAAGTTCTCACTCATGCAAAGTTTTTCGACTTCCAAGAGCACCATCCAACATGTTATTTTCTTTTTTCAGTTCTGCTTCCTACGTAGAGGTGAAAAGAAAGAAAGAGCCTCCATTTCTGTTGCATCTTGCTCACCGTCAGGGAGTCCCAGGAGCTTTGAGAAGCCTGGCCAGCATCACAATGCACAGAAATGTGAAACAATTTTTCATCAAACAGTGAAAAAATGACCTGATGGTTTGAATGATGCAGAAGAACAAATATTGGCCAGAACGCTGGGGATAACTCTCATCGCAATTGAATGTTTCATTTGAAAGATGGTACGTCCAGCATTTCAGCAATTTCTCTATCTGTGTTGCCTTGTTGAATCTGTATCGCCCATTTTGTTCTATCAGCTCCAAGCAAATCTCTGCACTCCAACCCTCCACAAACCATCCACTTTCTCCTTTATCCATTGAATATTTTATAGGAAATAGATAGAGCTCTTCGAGTTAAAGGATATGGAGGGAAATGACGACAGGGGACAAAGTTGGATGATCAACCATAACCATTCTGAATGGCAGAGCAGGTTCAAATGGCGGAATGGCCTACTCCTGCTCCTATTTTCTGTGGTTACTTGTAAAATAACTCCACAGAGGCTGGTATCCCATTACCTTCTCATCCTTTATTTACATATGCAGCGTTCTTAACACTGATCCAGTTTCCTCAGATCCAGCTCTCAGAGTGAACAGAACCTCTGAGACTCCTGTTTATATCTGTCAGCCAGGGCTCCCTGATAGGACCAGATTAACAGCCCCAATCAGGGAACTCATTCTTGAAGTCAATTTGGCTGACCTCGTTACAATCACTACATCTCACCCACCCTGATTCCGAGGCCATAGGCTGGTTCTTTTATTTGTAGCTCTTCCTGGGACATTTTAGTATCAGGCCTGGTTCCTCCAATTCTGCCTCTCATACGGGTGGTGCATAATGCACAGGAGCTCACTGCTTGTGCCCAGAGTGTCTCAGAAGAAATTCATTCTCCCCTTCAGGTAGGAGGCAGTGACATCCATCACGTCCAACTCTGATTCCAAGGTATCTTCAGTGCCGGACAGAGAGAGAGAACCCACAAGGTTCCGGAACAGTCGGAAAGGTAGTTGAGGAGCTGTGCATGCTTTGCTTCCGTACTGTTTGTGAGTTTGCAGCTTTCAAATGGTCCACGTGCTTGTTCAGGACCATTGCTGCTACCTGAACTTTATACATCACTAGATCTGACCTCACATCGGCCATGCCTCTTACTCATGCAGGGCTGTTCCTGTGGTTCCTACACCAAACTTTGCCCCCTGAAGTAAACTGTCTCTTTCGCTGAGTGGAGCCTTGTGTCAGGTATTGGCATTTCTGATGCCATTTCACCCTTGACTACTACTTCCCGCTTCAGTGCCAGGAGGATCAGATTTAACCTGGCATTGTGTCTTCTCTCCATTAGTAACTCAGCTGGAGCTACCTCTGTACTTGCATGAGAGGTGATCCAATAATCAAGTAGGATCTAGGACAGTTTTGAATCTGGTATATGATGGTCCATTATCTGTGACCGACACGTCTGCAGTTTTTCTATCTTCGGCCCAGTGCTTGGTGAACGAATTCTATGCATGTCCAGCCACTTTGAGTCTGTGTCCATAATGACTAAGAACATTGAGCCTATGAAAAGACCTAAGTAGTCAACATGTAATCGAGTCCAGGGTTTTCCTCGATATTTCCGCGAATGTGGTCGAGCGGCTGGCGGTATGTTTTGTCCCTGTTGGCACTCTGGGCACTGGCCCATCAATGCAGCTATGTCAATATCCAATCCTGGATACCTACCATAACTTCTCATCAACATCTTCATTTTGGGAACCCCTGGATGACCCTGGTGGAGTTCAACCAGTATCTGGCAGCGACCTTTGCTCAGGTCAATCATGCTTGCTCCCCATAATAACATACCATCCTCTACTGTGATCTAGTCTCTCCGGGTCCAAAAAAATTTCAGTTCTGGTTGTGATGGCCCTTTGGTTTCCCCCATCACCACCAGCTGGTTCAGTTTTGCCAGGATGGGGTCTTTCTGCATCCAAAGTCTGAAACTGTCAGCCGTGACTGGAAGTATGTTCAGAAAATTTAAAACCATTACAGGCTCTTCCAGGGGCAGTATCACTGGTGGTGTATCTGCCAGTGACAGACAACTTAATGCATCTGCATTTGCTACCAGACTCCCTGGATGGTGTTCCAACTTGTAATTATATACACTTAGTGTGAGAGCTAGCTGCTGTATTTGGCCTGAAGCTATGGACAACACTACCTTGTCCTTTTTAAATAGACCTAGTAGGGGTTTGTGGTCTGTATTATTGCAAATTTACATCTGTAAAGGTATTGGTGGAACTTCCTGACTCCAAATCTGACCGCCATACGTTCCTTCTCTGTCTGGGCTTCTTTACTCAGTGCATTAGCCAAAGTCCTGGATGCATATGTTATTGGATGTTCCTCTCAATTGGGCCACCTATGAGCTAACATAACCCCAATGACATACAGGCAGTATTACACTTTAATACCAGATCTTGCTTGTGATCATAGTGTGCCAACACATTAGAGGATGATAGCTGTCTCTTCACTTCCCTGAACCCTATGGCTTGGCTACGCAACCATTTCCAAGGCTAAAAACAGCCCTGATGAAGAGTCATCTCGATTTGAAATGTCAGCTTGCTTTTTTCCATGGATGCTGCCTGACCCGCTGTGATCTCCAACATTTTTTTGTTTTCAGCACAGATTCCAGGATCTGCAATAATTTGGTCCGATATTTCCAGGGTTGACCTTCTTTTAAGAGTTGATGCGAAAAGGTGCCAGGATGGAGGCCAGGTTATGTATGAACTTTGTGTAATAATTCACTAGGTCAATAAAAGACCTAAGTGCTGGTACAGACGTGGGAGCCAGGCCACCTTTGATTGGCCTCACATTATCTTCCATTGGGTGTAACCCAGTCTTGTTGACTCTGTAAAAACTGCAAGAACTGTGGATGCTGTAAATAGGAACAAAAACAGAAGTTGCTGGAAAATCTCAGCAGGTCTGGCAGCATTTGTGAAGGAGAAAACAGAGCTAACGTTTTGGGTCCAGTGACCCTTCCTCAGAACTGATAATGGCTGGGAAAATGTCAATTTATAAACAGAAAATAGAGAGGTGAGTGGGGTAGGGAGTAAACAATGTTGTTGTTGACTCTGTAGCCCAGGTAGGTCACTTAGGGTGCCTTGAATACACGCTTTTCCCTTCTAATGCATAAACTCACCTGAGAGAAATGTCTAAGGACTATGTTTAAGTTCTCTAAGTGCTCCTTATTAGTCTTTCCTGTTATTAGCATGTCATCTGGATAAATGGCAACCCTGGGATAGACCTTGTAAAATGTTCTCCATTGTCCGCTTAGATATTGCACAGGCTGATGATACCCCAAAAGACAGTCTCCTATGTTGATACAAACCCTTATGGATATTAATTGGAACATACTTTTGGGAATCTTCATTCAACAGCAATTGCATAGCTCATGTCCAGCTTCATGAAGGACAGCACCTCCCTGCCAGCTTTGCATATATGTCCTCTATGCCACGGATTGGGTATTTGTCCAACTGCAAAAAGTGGTCTACCATTTGTTTAAAATCCTCAACAAGCTTCACAATCAGTAAGACTGGTGCTGTCTGTTCTACAAACTTAACTGGTTTGAAGGTTCCTTCGCTTTCCAGCCTTCTGATTTCTGCTTCTACTTTTGCCCATGAGGTGTAAGACACTGGGCAGGTCTTGCAAAATAGTGGAATTGCTTCCTGGTCAACATGGCCTTTGTTACTTTGATAGTCCCCTAGACCTTACTGAAAATTTTCCAGGTGTTTAATTAGGACTTCCCTCAGGCAGCCATTTTCTAAACAAAAAATGTTGAGCCAATCAAACTCATTCTTTCTCAACCAATTCCGCCCCATCAAGCTTGGGCCTGAGGCCTTTTGCCACAATCAACGGTAACTGAACCAGCTGCTTCTCATGAGAGACTGGAACCAAAGTTCTACCCTTAATCTGGAAAGGTTCTCCAGTATAGATTCTCAGTCTAGCTGAGGCCTCAAACAAATTTAACAGTTGGAGTCAATGCCAATTTTTAAAGGACTGATTTTTGTGATCACTGAAATGGCCACACCAGTATCAACCTCCATTAGAGATAACAAGGTGTGGAGCTGGATGAACACAGCAGGCCAAGCAGCATCATAGGAGCAGGAAAGCTTGACGTTTCAGGCCTAGACCCTTCATCAGAAATCAGAGCTCCATTGGTGTAATGGCAAGCATGCTGGTTTCTCAACCTCCATTAGAACTGTTTAAGCAGATGTTTATTTTGATAGGTTCTGATTCAGACTTTGCTGAGCAATTTAGTTGCTCCAAAGCAGACGAAGGTGGATTTTCCAGGGGCTGCACTCTCCTGGATGAGATTTCCAACTCAATTTATCTTCAGTGAGAATCCTTCACTGTGTTGACTTTGCACACCAGAAGCAACTACAATGGCTTGCTGGCCTGGATGCCAAACAAAAACTTTTACCATTAGGCTGAGGCCGAGCTTTGTTTTAGTTTTTGCTGTGGGCTTACCGAGAGACCGTCTGTTCAGGGTATGTCCTGAATGGGATGGCAGGGTGGGTCTGTGGTTAGCACTGATACCTCACAACACCAGGGATC
Organism: Ginglymostoma cirratum; assembly: GCA_024137785.1. Taxonomy (NCBI): domain Eukaryota; kingdom Metazoa; phylum Chordata; class Chondrichthyes; order Orectolobiformes; family Ginglymostomatidae; genus Ginglymostoma; species Ginglymostoma cirratum. The sequence continues at coordinate 4,767,047 of JAHRHZ010000249.1, forward strand.
TAGGATTGATTCTACCTCCGTAAACTGTCTCTGTGGAGTTTGCTCATTTTCTCCGTATTGACATGGGTTTGTGACGATGGAGGAAGACTAGGAGGCTCCTGTTGGAACTCTTCTGCTCCGCCTGTTCTTTTACCTGCTTTTTCATTTCTTTTTCAACCTTTTTTCCCTTCTCTCTCCTCAGTACTGGAGGCAAATACTGCAGCGGCAGCCAGTACCCAGAGCAGCGAGCTCTGCGGCAGCATGTAGACAGCGCACTCAAGAGCAACACGGGGAAGACCCCTGTAGTAGCGCGTGGGAAGCAGCCCCAGAGCATCCCACAGGCAGCAGGTCCCAGGGGCTGGCTTTGAGAGCGGGAACAGGCAGCCCCGAGGCTGTGAGAATAGGAACAGGCAGCCCCAAGAGGATGAGAGTGGGAACAGGCAACCCCGAGGCAGTGAGAGCGGTAACAGGCAGCTCCGAGGGGGTGAGAGCGGGAACAGGCAGACCAGAGGCAGTGAGAGTGAGAACAGTCAGCCCCAAGGCAGTTAGAGAGGGAACAGACTGCCCCGAGGTGGTGAAAGTTGGAGCAGGCAGCTCCAAGGGGGTGAGAGAGGGAACAGGCAGCTCCAAGTTGGTGTGAGAGCGAGAACAGGCAGCCCTGAGGCTGTGAGAGAGGAAACAGGCAGCCCTGAGGCAGTGAGAGCGGGAACAGGGAGCCCCAAGGCGGTGAGAGTGGGAACAGGCAATCCCGAGGTGGTGAGAGTGGGAACAGGCAGCCCTGAGATGGTGAGACTGAGAACAGTCAGCCCCAAGGCAGTGAGAGCGCGGGAACAGGCAACCCCGAGGCAGTGAGAGAGGGAACAGGCAACCCCGAGGAGGTGAGAGTGGGAACAGGCAGCCCCAAGGGGTTGAGAGTGGGAACAGGCAACCCCGAGGCAGTGAGAGCAGTAACAGGCAGCTCCGAGAGGGTGAGATCGGGAACAGGCAGCCCCAAGGGGGAGAGAGTGGGAACAGGCAGCCCCAAGGCGATGAGAGAGCGGGAACAGGCAGCCCTGAGGTGTTGGGAGCACAGGAACATGGAGCCCCAAGGGGGTGTGAGCGGGAACAGGCAGCCCCGAGGGGGTGAATGTGGGAACAGGCAGCCCCGAGGCAGTGAGAGCAGGTACAGGCAGCTCCGAGGCAGTGAGAGCGGGAACAGACAGCCCCGAGGCGGTGAGAGTGGGAACAGGCAGCTCCGAGGGGGCGAGAGAGGGAACTGGCAGCCTTGAGGCAGTGAGACAGGAACAAGCAGCCCCGGGGCAGTGAGAGAGGGAACAGGTAGCCCTGAGGTGATGAGAGTGGGAACAGGCAGCTCCGAGGCAGTGAGAGCGGGAACAGGCAGCCCCGAGGGGGTAAGAGTGGGAACAGTCAGCCCCGAGGCTGTGAGAGCGGGAACAGGCACCCCCGAGGCGGTCAGAGTGGGAACAGGCAGCCCTGAGGGGGTGAGAGTGGGAACAGGCAGCCCCGAGGGGGTGAGCGCGGGAGCAGGCAGTTTGAGGCAGCAGTGAGGGCTATATCAAGCCTTGTGAGGAATGTGAACCCAGGACTGTGATGTCGAACTATTAACTGTGTTTCTTTGATAATAGATAACAAGGTGTGGAGCTGGATGAACACAGCAGGCCAAGGAGAATCATAGGAGCAGGAAAGCTGACGTTTCGGGCCTCGACCCTTCTTCAGAAAAGACCCTTTGTGAAGAAGAGTCCAGACCCGAAACGTCAGCTTTCC
>JAHRHZ010000249.1:4769189-4788174 GCA_024137785.1 Ginglymostoma cirratum
CCTTATTTATTTCAGAATCCCCTTCCCCTCCCCCATTTCTGAAGAAGAGTCCAGACCCGAAACGTCAGCTTTCCTGCTCCTATGATGCTATTTGGCCTGCTGTGTTCATCCAGCTCCACACCTTGTTATCACTGCTTTCCAAATGCTCAGTTATTACATCCTTAATAATTAACTCCAGCATTTTCCCCACCATTGATATCAGATTAGCCAGCCTATAATTCCTACTTTCTCTCTCCCTCCTTTTTTTTAAACAGTAGGGTTACATTAGCTACCATCCAGTCTATTGGAATTCTATGGGTTCTCCGTTTGGGGCTGTTAATCTGGTCCAATCAGGGAGCCCTGACTGACAGATATAAACTATCTGTTTTGCGGTGCTGTGGAGTCTGTGGTCCATGTATATACTGGGTGTGGGCACTAGCACTCTCTTTTCAGTGACCTCAAAGACCTCCTTTTGTGTTTCTGGTGGTGACAGAATTGGTCCGAGTCAACGTGGATTCACTAAAGGGAAATCATGCACGACAAATCTTCTGGAATTTTTTGAGGATGTGACTAGTAGAGTGGACGAGTGAATCAGTAGATGTTGTCTGTCTGGACTTTCAAAGGCTTTTGACAAGGTTCCACACAAGAGATTCATAAGGAAAATTAAAGCTCATGGTATCAAAGGTAATGTATTGAGATGGATAGAGAACAGGCTGGCAGACAGGAAGCAGAATAAAAGGGTCCTTTTCAGAGTAGAAGGCAGTGATGAGTGGAGTGCAGTAGGGTTCAGTGCAGGGACTTCAGCTGATCACAATATACATTAAAGATTTGGATGAAGAAATTGAATGCAAGATCTCCAAATAATGTGGGTGGGAGTGCCTGCTGTGAGAAGGATGCTAAGAGGGTGCAGGGTGACTTGGATAAGCTTGCCTATTACTTTAGTGACCTGGGTAACGTTCAAGGGTCCCAGATTTGGATTCTGTTCAAATAGCATGTGACAGAATTTATAGTCAATAAATAAAAAGCTGGAACTAAGTATCTAAATCTTTATTCATGGGACGTAGGCTTTGTTTGCTCAGCCATTATTTAGTGTACATTGTCCAGAAGGACATTAAGAGTCGACGATATTACTTCATACAGGAATCATGTGGGCCAGACTGCATTTGGAATATGGTCAGCAGTTCTGTCTGGGACCCGTGTCTAAGGAAGGATGTACTGGCCTTGGAGAGGGCCCATAAGGTGTTTACAAGAATGATCCTGGGGATGAAGGGCTTGTCTTATGAGGAGCGGCTGAGGACTCTGAGCCTATACTTGACAGAGTTTAGAAGGATGAGGTGGGGATCTCATCAAAACTTACAGAATACTGAGGGGCCTGTAAAGCAGGCTCAATTCTAGTCTCGGGCAACCGTCCGTGCGGAGTTTGCACGTTCTCCTTGTGTCTGCATGGGTTTCTGCCTGGCGCTCCAATTTCCTCCCACAGTCCAAAGATGTGTAGGTTAGGTGCATTATCCATGGGAAATGTAGGGTTACAGGGAGAGAGTAGGGGGATAGGTCTGAGTGGGATGCTCTTCAGAGGGTCAGCTTGGACTTATTGGGTTGAATGGCCTGTCTCCACACTGTGGGGATTCCATGAAATCTATCAGTGGATGTGGAGAAGATGTTTCCGCTAGTAGGAGAGACGAGGATCCGAGAACACAACCTCAGGGTGAAAGGACGGCCCTGAGTGAAAGGACAAGGAGGAATTACTTCATTCAGAGGATGGTGAATCTGTGGAATTCATTACTGCAGAGGGCTGTGTAGACCAAGCCTTTGAGAGATAGATAGTTTCTTGATTGATAAGGGGATTGGGGTGATTGGGAGAAGACAGGAGAACGGGGTTGAGAACCGTATCAGCCATAATGAAATGGCAGAACAGACTCGATGGGCCGAATGGCCTAATTCTCCCCCTATATCTTACAACCTTGTGTCCCTGGAACCGTTTTCAGTACTATTTTCTGCACCCTTCTGTCAAATGGCTTCACACCCTGATCTAAGGTACAAAGTCCAGACTTGAACGCAGTCGTCCAATTGAAGCTGAACCAATATTTCATTAAAATGAAGCAAAGAACTGTGGATGGGGTGGGGGGGTGATATCTGAAATAAAACAGAAATTGCTGGAGAAACTCAGCAGGTCTGGCAGCATCTGTGGAGTTATCCCTGTGTTTCTCTCTACAGATGCTACCAGGCCTGCTGAATTTCTCCAACACTTTAATTTTTGTTTCAGTATTTTGTTAAGTTTTATCATAACTTCCTTGACTTTCTGCTTCCTGCAGTTATTAATTAGGAACGTAATTAGAAGTATAACAAATGCAAAGAACTAACCTCTGACTACTTTCTTTAAATGTGTTTCACATGTTCATGCAGGTGGGAAAATGGTGTAAAATTGACAATTTTTCTTCTTAATTTCTTCTCAAGCAGAAGGCCCTTTGCCTTATTGTACCTATTATGCCTTTTCTTCATTAGCGTCACTATCTCCTGCTCTTTCTCTATTGTACTGTGAAGTTATCTCTTATCAAATAGATAAATTTATCCCAGGAAAGAATAAAATAAACTCTCAAAAACAAAAAAATTGGATAAAAATTTGAATGGAAAGTAATTATAACACGTCAGAGGCACAGTAAAACATAAATAAGATCATAAGACCATAAGGTATAGGAGCAGAATTAGGCCATTCAGCCCATCAAGTCTTCTCCACCATTCGATCATGGCTGACAAGTTTTTCAATCCCATTCTCCTGCCTTCTCCCAGTAACCCTTTATCCCCTTACAAATCAAGAACTTATTTATTTTTACTTTTAAATACACTCAACGACTTGGCCCCTATGGCCTTCTGTGGCAGTGAGTTCCACAAATTCACTACCCACTGACTGATGATCCTCCTCCCTGTCTCAGTTCCTTCACTGTGAGACTGACCCTCATGTCCTAGTCTCTCTTCCTAGTAGAAACATCTTCTCCACACCTACTCAATACAGGCCTCTCAGTATTCTAAAGTTTCAATGAGGCTTCCCCACACCTCATCCTCTAAACTCCATTGAGTACAGATCCAGAGTCCTCAACAGCTCCTCAAATGACAAGTCTTTCATCCCTGGGATCCTTCTCTTAAACTTCTTGTGGACTCCCACCAATACCAGCACATCCTTCCTTAGATGCAGAGTCCAAAACTGCTGACAATATTCCAAATGCAGTCTGACCAAAGCCTTGTACAGCCTCAGAATTCCATCTCTGCTCTTGTATTCTCGTCCTCTTGAAGTGAATGCTGACATTACATTTGCCTTCCCAACTGAATGTACGTGTTGGCCTTAAGAGAATCCTGAATTAGGACTCCCAAGTCCCTTTGTGCTCCAGATTTCTGAAGCCTTTCTCCAATTAGAAAAAAGTCCACCCCTCTATTCTTCCTACCAAAGTGCATAACCTCACACTTTCCCACATTGTATTCCATCTGCCATTTCCTTCTCCACTCTCCTAGCCTGTCCAAGTCCTTCCGCAGCATCCCCACTTCCTCAACACTACCTGTCCTTCTACCTATCTCTGTGTAATCTGCAAACTTAGCAACAATATCCTCAGTTCCTTCACCCAGATTGTTAATGTATAATGTGAATGGCTGTGGTCCCAACACTGACCCCTGTGGAACTCCACGCTCTCAATTACAAAATTACAGGTGAAAGAGCAGGGTAGTGTCATATCAAAGTACCAGCGTGATGGGTCAAATAGCCTCAAGGCAGTCACTTTCTTGATCCCAAAGAGGCAGCCTTGAAGACTGATGGGACTGAGAGGAAAAGTTCAATCGAGGGTGACTTGAGACCTCCAAGTAACATTGCCGAAGTCAGGACAATGTCAAAGCCAACAGCTGCTGGTTTTCAAGGCGAATAGTGAAGTGTCTATTTGGCTGCCTCTGGGATTGTCCTGGTGCAGGACGGGCCACACTCAGGGCTCAAGGTCCATCAGATGCTTGAAAGCATTTTGTCCAGGATCCACCAAGACCTCCTGAGGAGCCTGTGAGATCAGTAGACCAGATCTCCTTATAGCTCCAACGATCCCTCACCTACTGCAGCAGTGCCAGCCTCCTCTCTAGGTAGGACTGGTGGCAGACCACCTGACTTGGTCTAGAGCCTCACACACTTTAACATCTTCCCTGAGGCAGCCTGTTACCAGACTTCCTTGGAAGGGCCATCTAATTAAGGTTGTTAAAGACTGGTTTGTTTCAACAAGTTCGGATTGTGTCTGCAAATAGCTCTGAACCACATTACTTTTGAAAGTTCTTAAAACATTGTCCCTTCTGTGCTGTAGCGTTCATCAGTCTCATAATTCTGAATGCTTCTCAGTGTGCACATTAATTTATCACTTTTTTTAAAATTTCATGGTGTTTAACCCTTCAGAGAATTCTGTGCTCCATTGTGAATTGAACTGAAATGGACTTTGTCTTAATTCTTTCTTTCCTTAATACATATAAGTTGTTATTAATGTGGTGCCAGGATATGGCAACTTAAACACTTTTCACATTTTTTTGTAAAAAAAATACAAGCGACAATAAACTCCTATTCTATTCCACATCTCCTTTTACATTTCCTCCTTGGAGAGAGAGTAATGCCAGACTCTACCCTCTAAATCAAAAGTCACATGATACCAGGTTACAGTCCAACAGGTTTATTTCAAATCACAAGCTTTCAGAGCACTCAAGTCACCTGATGAAGGAGCAGCATTCCGAAAGCTTGTGATTTCAAATAACCTGGTGTTGTGTGACTTCTGACTTTGTCCACCCCAGTCCAACACCGGCACCTCCACATCATACCATCAAAGAAGTCTCTAATTCAGGCAGCGAGAATGGTGGATGGGCCCTGGATACAAAAAGAGAGACCGGAAGTAAAGGTGTTTGAATTAATTTATTTAGGAATTGTAAAAGTCATCATGAAGACACTGATATTATACACGGCTTTAAGTACAACTTGAGCAGGAGTTCAAAGAAAATAAAAACCTTTAAAAAATCACAAAGTGTTAACAGCATTTCTTTTTTTCCAAACTACGTACAAAAAAACACAACAGAGAGAGGATCATTAAGCAACAGACTGGTACCAGTTTCATATCACAAGAACAGCAAGCATTTAAACATATTGTACTGTACAGTACTTGGCAAAATCCCATCTAACCCAGAGAATGTTCAACCCTTTGATATCAATATATACACAGTCTGTACAATGCACACACACACGCACGCACACACACACTCTTGCAGTTTCGGTGGAAATATCACCTCGTGCTAAAGTTAATATTGCCCAATTCCCCTGTTCAACTTGTAGGCACTGAGCCTGAGAGACCAGACGTCCTCAACTTGGATTCCCTAGTTTTGCACCAGGTTGACTGATCTCAACCTGTGGGGGTAGCTTTAACTGGCCCCAGTGTCTCCTTGCCTTCAGGTGGCAGGGGTCAGAGAGTCTGGGGTGGGGTAGGGGCAGGGAGATAGTGTGGGGGAGCATGAGGAAGAGCGAGGTGAAAGGGGGGCAGTGCTATTTACAAAAGTGGGATGGGAAGGGAGGGATGAAAGGAAGATGTCATTTTTGATTGCTTAGGGTAAAAAAAGGTTCCTTGAAAGGCAGCTACGGAAGAAAGGAGAACATTGGAAAACAGTGAAAAAAAATATTAACACGGGCCTATTTGAGAAGCTTGCTGGTCCTCAGTGAATCAGCATTGGAATAAGTGAGAGAGTTAATGCAGACATTGTCAATGTTACTCTATGGCATGGAGTGCAGAGGCAGCATTGAATAACCAACTGGTGGTAATTTCACCAGCTTTGTGCCAAAAACATAAACTCTCCCTCACAGACACACCTACAGTCAGTCAGGCTACGGTTAGACGACAGTGATTCAGATTGGGAACCTTGGCTGACTTTTGTCCCTCTCCTGAACCTATAGGATCCTGAGGTCAATTACACTGTTGACTGGGTGACAGTGACTGAGCACAGCGTAAAGGATATATTGTGCTTACATTTCTGTGCTTTCCGTCAATATTCTAATGCATGGTGCAGCATTCCTCTCCTGGTGTGCCTTCAGTGCTGTAAATTCTTCCCAGACTGCAAAACATTCTCTGGAATTTATTTTGATAATGTTATTCTTTGTGTTTATTGAGGAGAGGTAAATACAGCTGGCATTGGAATTTGTTTTATGGTTTGTATGAGGTGCCAGCATCAAACTCCCAGGGCAGGAAACCACAGATTCAATTTAGAGATCCCTCAACAAGGGCACATGCAGTCCGGGTTACTTTCAGAAGAAAGCTTCATATGCACTGTCCCATCAAGTGCTCCCAGATATAGCATGGATTTGGTAGAATAGATATCCTTCTATACTGCCCCATTAAACGCATGCAGGGTGGGCACAGCATGTGTTAGATACAGAACAAGGCTGCACTGTGTCCATCAAGCAGTCGCAGGGCAGGTACAGCACAGGGTTAGATACAGAGTAAAGATCACTCTACACTGTCCTCATGAAATATTCCATTTCTATTCCAAATATTACATTGAGATGTACAGCCAAAAATAATTTTTTTTATTCATTTATGGGATGTGGAGGTCACTAGCTAGGTCAGCCTTTTTGCCCATCCCTAATTGCCCAGAGGGCATTTAAGAGTCAACCACATTGCTGTGGGTCTGGAGTCACATGTAGGCCAGACCAGGTAAGGATGGCAGTTTCCTTCCCTAAAGGGCATTAGTGAACCAGGTGGGTTTTTTCCTGACAATTGACAATGGATTCATGGCCATCATTAGATGCTGATTTCCAGGTTTTTATTTAATTCACCATCTACAGTAGCGGGATTCGAACCCGGGTACACAGAAATTACCTGGTTCTCTGGATTAACAGCTTCCTCTAGTCTTTTAGATTGATTTAAAGCTCCCTTTACACCGTCCCCATCAAACACTCTGAGGACAGGGATAGCACAGAGTTTGATGCAGTGTAAAGCTCCATCTACACTGTCCCTAGAAAACATTCCCAGGACAGGTACAGCATGGAGACAGATAAACAGTAAAGCTCCCTCTACACTGTCCTCATAAAACATTCCCAGGACAGGTACAGCAGAATACCTCACGTCTTGAACCACAAGCAACATGCAAAAGACCATTGAACCAAATCAAATATTACCGTTTGAGGAATATAAGAAATGGTCTGATAAGTTCCAGTTTGTCGTCTGACAAGATCAGATTTTTCACCATTAAACTGACAATTTAGCAAACATCATTGTTTGGTTAATTGTGTTTGGTCCCTATTATCCCCGATGAGACTGGAACTTGCAGTGAGTGTGGCATATTAAGCAAAGTGTGCCAAGGTCAAGAACTTGCACTCAAAAGGAACAAATCAGCTGGATGGGCCCAATGGACTCCTACTTCCTATTTGTTGAGCTTTTACAACTCCTCCCCACTCTGGACTGACTAAACATGTTATGCCTGACACTAACGGGTACCCAATTGGGTTGCCAGCTAGTGTAGGACTTGCGTTCACGTGGCCCTTGTCACAACCTCAGGGTATCCTGAAGCGTTTTCCAGCCAGTGCAGTACTTCCGAAATATGAGCAGAACAAGGAACTTTGGCAGCCAATTTAAACACAGCAAACAGTGTGAGAATGAGCAAACAATTTGCTTTGGCAATGTAGGACGGTGGATACATGTTAATGGAGAACCATGGGCACTTTCCTCTTCTTTTCAAAACGGTATCGTGAGGTCTCTGTTGCCCACATGAGAGGGGGGAACAGAGCCTCTATTTAATTGAGAGGTTGTACCTCTGACAGTGCAGCACCCCTCGGTTAAGCATTGGAGGACATTTGTGCAAATCTCTGGAGTAGAGCTAAACAGCGTAATCTCCTGATCTTAGGTGGTACCCACTGAGACACAGATTCATATACAAAAAAGAAAGGGGATAAATCTTTGTGAAAACCTGTATCCATTGTACCTGCCCAGATCTTATTCCCTGCTGGATTTGGCCTTGCCTTGTAAGGTCATCCAACTCCCCCTGTCCTTTATACAAAGCATCATGGAGCTGAATGGTCCTGCCCATTAGGTCAAGCACTGAGGAAATTGTGGGTCTTAGCTATGAGAGTAACACCATTGATGGAATGTTCTGGAGCCCTGGGAATATTCTGTGCAATCAAGAGCACGCCATCTGGAACTTTCCAAAGAACCACAGGTTTGGCTTGGCCAGATGGGTCCTCACAAGCTTCTAGCCAGTTAAGCTTCATGAAAGAGAGGGGGTGAACATAAGTAAGGTGGCTGCTGCCCAAGGTGACAAGAGAAATAGAAGAGGGGGAGAGAGAGAGAGAGACAGAGAGAGAGAGAGCAAGGAAGAGAAAGAGAGAAAGAAGCATTCCATGAGGTTTAATTGGGACGCTTCTCATAGTATTTAAATAATAAATCACCGCACCTTCAGGAGTCACAGGAACACTGACTGGTGTACAAATTTCACCATAAGTATATGGGATCAAAAAGGCCTGGTGTGATCAAACCTTCATTGATGATACAACCAATCCTGTCCTCCCTTGGTTCCCTGTTGAACATTCTCTCAATTCCTTTTCACTTCTCTTCACTCAATCTCATTGGCATCAACTGGAAGTGATTTTGGTGCTAAGATTTTTCTCACTGTCATGACTGCAGTCCATGTTAACAATGTCTCCTCTACTGTACCATTCCTCGCCGCTCCGTACAGAATGAGGAAATGTCCTTGTTGGTGTTGGCTTTTCGAATGGTTGATGCCCACGATCATTGGTCCAATTTGAGTGAAAGGAGATGGGGGCTGGATGGAGCGACAGGGAGGGGTGCAGAAGGGGGTAGTTCGAAAGTTTCAGGTGCCTAGGAAAGGTTGGGAAGGAAGGGAGAAGGCAGGGTCATTTGTCTGTCTCCTGCACAACACCTCCCATCATTTAACACGTGGACAGCTGCTCAGAGTATCACTTCGGAATCAAATGCCCAAGAATTCATGGATAAAACATTGTTGTTGCATGAAACGTCTCAAATTTGTGGGGAAGGGGTTGGGGGGTGTGGTGTAAGGGGGCAGACAAAATTTTAAAAAAAAAGAGGGCGACGTGGGGCCTTGCTTCCTGCTTGGCCCGTGTGTTGACTTGCGGAGCTGTTTGCCTTCATCATTCACAAGCTGCATCTTCTACATCGGAGGAACTATCAGACCAGACATGGCTTGAAGACGGAAGGAGAAAAGAAAAAGAAACGACAGGTTAGATTGGAATGGTTGTCCCTTGCATACATTCACTGATATGTGACACCACCTAACAGGGCTCTTTATGTGGTCCACCTGCTCTTCATCTGCCCCCTAGGCTGAACATAAACATAAAAAACAGGCAAAGATGAGCCCATCTGACCTCTCAAGCCTGCCCTTTCTTTTCTGCGATATCATGGCTGAACTGTCCCAGGCCTCTACTCCTCTTTCACTCCAGCTCCTCATAGCTCTCCCTGATATTCCGAAATTTCATCCACCTCCTCTTTAAACACTTACAGTGATCTAGCTTTCTCAACTGTCTGGAATAGAGACTTTCAGGCACTCACTACTCTCTGAGAGAGAGAAGAAAATCCCTTCGAAGCTCAGTTTTTAGTGAGTGCTCCCTTATTTCGTAACTGCACCTCCCAACTTGAGAACTCCTCCACTACTGGACATCTTCTCAACATAACCTTGTTAACCCTTGCCAGGATCATGTATGTTTCAATACTTTCACCCCTCATTCTTCCAAAATCTAATGAATAAGGACCTAACCTGCTTAGTTGTTCTTGATAAATCAATGGTTTCATTCCAGCAATCACCCTTGTGAATCTCTTCTGCGCTTAGTCCAATGCCAATATATCTTTACTAAATACGGGCTTGAAGCAGTGTACAGAACTCCAAGTGTAGCCTCACCAATAGCCTCACCAATAGACATCTCAATTTTTAAACTCTAAACCCCTAGCAATAAAGACCTAAATTCCACTTGCCTTCCTACTTATTTGCAGATCTGACTACTAACTTTTTGTGCTTCAAATACAAGAACACCCAGATCCCTCTGTGTTGTACTTTTTAAAAGAATTATCTCCTCATTAACGTAAAAGACTACCTTTTGAGTTTTCTTGCAAAAATGCTCAACCTCATACATTCCCAGATTAAACTCCACCTGCCAAATTATTGCCCACTCACTCATCTGTATTGTCTCACAGGTTCCATAAGTTTTCAATATAACATGCCATCCCAACTGTTATTGTGTCATCAGCACATTATATTAGACATTCTGCCCCCTGTTCCTGGTTGCTAAAATCAACAGTAAACAATTGATTCTCTTGCATTGATCATTTTGGCAGTGCAATAGTTACATTTTTCTAACCTGGAAAAGAACCTATTAATTCTGATACTCTTGTGTGTTAGCCAATCCTCATTCCACGGGAAGACATTGTCCTCAATACTGTGATCTTAAATCTTGTGCACTAACCTTTCATGTGGCACCTTATCAAATGCCTTCTGGAATATCCAAATACACGACACTTACTGGTTCCCCTTTATCAATTCTGCTTGTCATATCCTCAAGGAACTCGAGCAAATTTGTCATACATTTTTCACTTTCGTAAAATCATGCTGATTTTATTTGATGGTGGTAAACTTTTCTAAGCGCCTTTTTTCTTCAGTAACAATGGCCTCAAGCATTTTCTCAATGACGGATGTTACATCAACTAGCTTGTCATTTCCTGCTTAAAGGCAAAATACTGCAGATGCTGTCCCTATGTACGTGTGTGTTTCCTCCAAGTACTCCAGTTTCTTCCCACAGAACAATGATGTGCAGGTTAAGCGGATTGGCCATGCTAAATTGCCCCATAGTGTCCCTGAATGTGCAGTCTAGGTGGATTAGCCATTGGAAATGCAGGGTTACAGGGATAGGGCAGCAGGCTTAGTCTGGTTGGGATGCTCTTCAGAGTGGTGGTGTGAACTCGATGGGCTGAATGGCCTGCTTCCACACTGTAGGAGTTCTACGCGTGCTTGGTTTTATTAATAGAGGAATAGGGTATGAAAGGCAAGAAGTTAAACAGCTTTAATGAAATCACCAGCTAGACTCCAGATGGAGTATACTGTTCAGTTCTAGGCATCGTACCTTGGGACGGAATGATGAAATATTGGAGGACAGATTTACCAGAATGGTTCGAGGGATATGGGAGGTCAGTTATGTGGAAATCTGGGATTGTTCTCATTGACTCGAGAATGTTAAGGGAAGATTCAATAAAGCTGTTCAAAGAATTAATAAGGAAAATTGTTTCCACTGGTAAGAGGGTCTGTAACCAGAGAACAGAGGTTTAAGATAATTGATAGTAGAACCAAAGGAGAGATGTAGAAATGTTGCAGAACACTTCCTTTTAAATCTTGAATCCAGTTCCTAAAAAGTAAGGACATCTGTCATAATAAAAGCAAAATATTGTGGATATTAGAGATCAGAAATAAAAACTCAGCTGATCTGGCAGCATCTGTGGAGAGAGAAACAGAGTTAACGTTTCGAGTGCAGTGACCCTTCAGAACTCTGAACAAGAGTCATGTTGGACTTTGAAACATTAACTCTGTCTCTCTCTCTCTCCACAGATGCTGTCAGGCCTGCTGGGTTTCTCCAGCAGTATCTGTTTTTATTAGTGAGCTCTGTCAACCTGACCACCACATAACTCCAATCCTTTACTATCTGATTGAACTTTAGTGAACTCTAGGAAAGCAATTCAGCTGCAAGTGTATGGAGAAAATCCCTAACATCTCCTCAGGGCAATGGGCTGACGTTGTGACATTGCCAACATCGTTTGGAGCATTAATGTGGAAAATGCTGTCCTGACTCAATGGGTCGAGGGGTCTGTTTATGTCCGTGAAATTACTGAAAAGTGGGGTGGATTGTCAAAGCTTTTAAGCTGCACTCATCAGGACAAATGCAAGAATGGCAGAACTGGTGAGATCATTTCAGATTTAACATTCCTGCATTTGTCTTGATAAGTGTAAGCCAAGAAGCCTCATCAAGCCATCCCTCTATTTGGTAACACTCATGTCTCCTTTGATTCTGTTCTTGCCATCGGCGTCACTGGCACACTAATCCTGCCTTTTCTCACATACTCAGAGGGGTGAGAGTGCAGAATTGCTGGCCCTGGAGGAACTGAAGTGAGAGTCGGCACTTTCAGGAGCAGAGAGAGCTAAACCAAAATCGGAGGTAGTCAGGGGAAAGGTGTCAGAGGAGCGAGTGGGAGGCTGGTACACTTTAGGCAGGTCCTGACTTTTCACAGTTCCTCCAGCTTTGAATTCCAGGGGGATTCCCATTTTTGTGAACTGACTTACTGATTTCCCTAATCCTTACAGAAATCCGACATGGTGACAGCTCCTTCCTTATTGTGTGCAGCCAGTCTCTATGTGAACCCACCTACACCACAAACATCAAGCAATTGTAGAATCATAGCACAGGAACAGACACTTCGGTCTAACTTGTCCAAGTTTTTCAAACTAAACTTGTCCAACTTGCCTGTGTTTGGCCCATATCCCTCAAACCTTTCTTATTCATGTATTTGTCCAAATGTCTTTTAAATGTTCCAACTATACATACATTTTCCACTTCCTCTGTCAGTTCATTCCACACACTCTGCATGAAAAAGTAGTCTCTCAGTTCCCTTTTAAATCCTTCTCCTCTCACCTGAAACCTATGCCCCCTATTTTTGAATTCCCTTACCCTAGGGAGAAGGCCCTTGCTATTCACCTTAACTGTGCCTCTCATGAATTTACAAACATCTACACCTCAATTTCCTACAATCCAGTGAGAAAAGTCCCAGCTTATTTTTGTAACTCAAACCTTCCATTCCCACCTTCCATTTCCATTCCATTCCTGGTAAATATTTTCTGAACCTTCTCCAATTTAATAGTATCCTATAGCAGGGCAACCAGAACCGGACACAGTGCTCCAAAAGTAGCCTCACCAATACCCCGTACCACCTCAACATGACATTCTAACTCCTATACACAACGATCTCATCAATAAAGGCAATTGTACTAACTGGCTTCTTAACCACACTGTCTACCTGTGACACAACTTTCAAAGAACTATGTACCTGAAGCCCTAGGTCTCTCTGCTCGACAACACTACCCAGGGCCCTACTATTAACATGGAATTCTTGCCCTAGTTTGTTTTACAGAAATGCAATACCAATTCTATGGAGAACATCCCCAGTTGGGGTGGGCCCTGGGGTCAAGGTGCAGCCTACTAGCCCCACAGCTGGTCAATGCCTGACCTTTTTTCTCCCCCTTTGCTGGCGGTGTAACTTGCCTGAAATAAGTGCTAATGAAAAGAGGACGATGCGCTTTAGAGTGTAAGCCGAACATTAAAAAAGACGCAGCGTTGAAATGCGGCGGCTGTAGCTCACCTTGCAGGTTGTTCCCATTGGAGCCTGTGCAGGTAGGAGGCGGAGAGGCCTGAGGCCTAACGACAGGGGCAAAGGCGCTCTTCTGTTTCACTGCAGAGATCATATTGACAGGAGAGAATGAGAAAATGCCTGGGGTAGTGTTACCATTGGAAGACAGGGTGATGGAGGAAGCAGTCATAGGAGGGCTGGACGGCACGACTGCAACAGAAGACAGATACGAAGGGAATACATGTTAGCATTTAAAGCGGTCAAGGGAAGTTGAGCTATAGATTGCCTCAGACTGCATAAGTGAAATCTTTCCTCTCCAGTGCACGTAATCCATTCTCCTCCAACCCAGACCACTCTTCCAGCTGGCTTTGAGAAAGCCATTTGGTTCTGGGTACCATGACTCAGGATGGAGCAATCAGACAGAATCATTAGAATGACACTGAGGCGCCAAAAGAATTGTATGATGAGGATACAGTGGGTAAACCTTGGTTCTGTTGTATTCTCATAAGTTTAGAAGATTGAGGGGTACATGGGAAAAGGAGTAGGCCATTCAGCCCCTCGCACTAGTTCTGCCATTTGATGAGATCATGGCTGATCCATGGCCTACCTCCAAATATCGCCTTCAACCTAATCCAGGGGTTTAGAAAATGTCCAAAGGGTTAATTTGGGAAGATGGAGAGGAACCTGTTTCTGCCGAGAGGGTCAAGAATAAGATCACAACATTTTAAAATCAGAGTTAGGCCATTTAGAGGAGAATGCGAAAAGCTCTTATTGACATAAAGTGTTCATGGAAATTGCCACTCTCTCCTCACAAAACACGTGGGGTGTCAGGAGCAACATGGATCTCACAAAAAATCTCGATTGGTTCCTCTAAGGCAATAATATCTGCGGATATAGAACAGAAATTAGGATAAAGTTACGGTTCGGGAGCAGACTTGAGGGGCTAACTGATCCCTCCTGTGCTTAACACTCTACAGTTGATTGCACCATTTTCAATTGCATCGAAACTGAATCCAGGCCCATACTCACTAAAGTGGGAGGTTGGCAGGTTGGGGGATGGGTTGTGGTGAGTTTGCAGTAACCAGGCTAGTTGTGTCTCTGGTAAATTGTCATATGCCCAGAATCTGGCTCATTCCCAGTCCCTACGTTTCACTGCCCTATTGCATGATGTATTATACACACTGGGCCATTGGCTGATCTTGAAAAGGTTTATACATCTTCCCAAGGGTGCGGCAGATGCCAGTTCTGAAGGGCAATTTGTTGTATGGAGGGATGCAGGATATTGAAAAAGATTACAATCTGAGTGGGCAAAACTCCTGTGGAACAAAGGTTGGAGGTGAGGTATAGGTCAGATCGGACCGAACAGCAAGATAGAACAGGCTTGTGGAACTGAATGACCTGCACTATTCCCATGTCCTTAACCAATTTCTTATCCACACTGTTGCAAAGTTGGGTAGAGTACTTGGAGATTGGGAGACAGGAAATTAGAAGTTGGTGTTTGTAAAGCGCTGAGGGAGGGGGGGCGCGGAAACATCGCGTGATCCCTTGAAAAGATGATGTGCCTTTTCTGTGCTTAGAGATTTAAAATGGATGTCTGCGAGCAGCAGCTTGAAAGTTTGCAAGTACATGGAGAGCATTCGAACTGAAACATTTGTATCAAATGGCTGTGTAGTTAGCGAAGCAACAGTTTTTACCAAGACAACATGTTTTGAGTTCAGCCAATCAATTTGAACCAGGCACTTAGATACCAAAAATCAATTAAATTTAAAACTGATGATCTTGACAACAAAAGACCAATCCTATTGTACGAAATATTGATATATCATCAAGCGTATAAAAGAATGGGGAAGTTGGACAAAGACAGCAGAGCTAACTGCCATCTGCCAGAGGTGACAGCCCTCAGCTCCTAAGAGAGAACTGCTGGCTCTCACAACCTCCTCTATGTCTCAGGGAAAGCACCATTTAAATAACAATTGTACCAATGGCACAACTAGCTCATATTCCTGACAGAAGAATCAATGGAGGAGGCACGGAACATTTCGGAAGTCACATAACCAGGCTGTAATTTCGAGAGACTAAATTCTTCTTTAATGTAAGTGTGACTTACATTTATTGGAACAGCATACCAATAGAATCTTGCTTTATTTGGGAATAGCTAGTAGTAAAAAGGAGTTTATTGGTTTGCTAATAGTTTGGTTATTATGTTAACTGTTAGAGTTAGACAAATAAATTGTGTATTGTTGATTTTAAAGTGAGTGTCAGGGATTTATTTGATTTAACCATGAGAAGTTGCTGAAGAGCAGGTTACACCACTTCTCACACTCCTTTTACAGATTATAAGGCGAGGTGCTCCTCTTTAGGCGTTTCGGTTTTAGTTCTCGGGGTGGGGAGTAGGCAGGTCAGCATCCACTTTAAAACAATACTCCTACTGTTCCTTTAATCCCACTACCTTCAGTTTTACTGACAATGTCACGTATTATGCAAATTTCCTACAATAAGGGACTTACTTCTGAAAGGATATCATTGATTGTAGCTGCTTGAACCTGGGTTTAATTTGAAACATGATGAAATTTTGAAAGATAAAATGCCATTCAGCCCATCTACATAGAACACAGAACATAGAACATTACAGCACAGTACAGGCCCTTCGGCCCTCGATGTTGCGCCGACCTGTGAAACCAAACTGAAGCCCATCTAACCTACACTATTCCATTATCATTCATATGTTTATCCAACGACCATTTAAATGCTCTTAAAGTTGGTGAGTCTACAACTGTTGCAGGCAGGGCATTCCACGCCGTTACTACTCAACTTCTGACATCTGTCCTATATCTATCACCTCTCAATTTAAAGCTATGTCCCCTTGTGCTAGCTATCACCATCCAAAGAAAAAGGCTCTCACAGTCCACCCTATCTAATCCTCTGATCATCTTGTATGTCTCTATTAAGTCACCTCTTAACCTTCTTCTCTCTCACGAAAACAGCCTCAAGTCCCTCAGCCTTTCCTCATAAGACCTTCCCTCCATACCAGGCAACATCCTGGTAAATATCCTCTGCACCCTTTCCAATACTTCCATATCCTTCCTATAATGTGGTGACCAGAACTGTACGCAATACTCCAAGTGCGGCCGCACCAGTGTTTTGTACAGCTGCAACATGACCTCACGGCTCCAAAACTCAATCCCTCTACCAATAAAACCCAACACACCGTACGCTTTCTTAACAACCCTATCAACCTGCGTGGCAACTTTCAGGGATCTATGCACATGGACACCCAGATCTCTCTGCTCGTCCACACTACCAAGAATCTTACCATTAGCCCAGTACTCTGTATTCCTGTTACTCCTTCCAAAGTGAATCACCTCACACTTTTCCGCATTAAACTATTTGCCACCTCTCAGCCCAGCTCTGCAGTTTATCTATGTCCCTCTGTAACCTGCAACATCCTTCCGCACTATCCACAACTCCACCGACTTTAGTGTCATCCGCAAATTTACTAACCCATCCTTCTATGCCCTCATCTAGGTCATTTATAAAAATGACAAACAGCAGTGGCCCCAAAACAGATCCTTGCGGCACACCAATTAGTAACTGAACTTCAGGATAAACATTTCCCATCGACCACCACCCTCTGTCTTCTTCCAGCTAGCCAATTTCTGATCCAAACCGCTAAATCACCCTCAATACCATGCCTCCGTATTTTCTGCAATAGCCTACCGTGGGGAACCTTATCAAATGCTTTACTGAAATCCATATACACCACATCAACCGCTTTACCCTCATCCACCTGTTTAGTCACCTTCTCAAAGAACTCAATAAGGTTTGTGAGGCACAACCTATCCTTCACAAAACCGTGTTGACAATCCCTAATCAAATTATTCCTTTCTAGATGATTATAAATCCTATCTCTTATAATCCTTTCCAACACTTTACCCATAAGCAAAGTAAGGCTCACTGCTCTATAATTACCAGGGTTGTCTCTACTCTCCTTCTTGAACAAGGGGACAACATTTGCTATCCGCCAGTCTTCTGGCACTATTCCTGTAGACAATGACGACATAAAGATCAAAGCCAAAGGCTCTGCAATCTCATCCCTAGCTCCCCAGAGAATCCTAGGATAAATCCCATCCGGCCCAGGGGACTTTTTTATTTTCACGCTTTCCAGAGTTGCTAACACCTCCTCCTTATGAACATCAATCCTGTCTAGTCTAATAGCCTGTAACTCAGTATTCTCCTCGACAACATTGTCTTTTTCGTGTGTGAATACTGACAAAAAATATTCATTTAGCACCTCTCCTATCTTTTCGGACTCCACGCACAACTTCCCACTACTGTCCTTGACTGGCCCTAATCTTACTCTAGTCATTCTTTTATTTCTGACATACCTATAGAAAGCTTTAGGGTTTTTCTTGATCCTACCTGCCAAAGACTTCTCATGTCCCCTCCTGGCTCTTCTTAGCTCTCTCTTTAGGTCCTTCCTGGCTAACTTGTAACTCTCAAGTGTCCTCACTGAGCCTTCACGCCTCATCTTTACATAAGCCTCCTTCTTCCTCTTGACAAGAGATTCAACTTCGTTAGTAAACCACGGTTCCCTCGTTCGACCACTTCCTCCCTGCCTGACAGGTACATACTTATCGAGGACATGCAGCAGCTGTTCCTTGAACAAGCACCACATTTCAATTGTGCCCAGCTCCTGCAGTTTCCTTCCCCATCCTATGCATCCTAAGTCTTGCCTAATCACCTCATAGTTGCCTTTCCCCCAGCTATAACTCTTGCCCTGCGATATATACCTATCCCTTTCCATCGCTAAAGTAAACGTGACCGAATTGTGGTCACTATCAGCAAAGTGCTCACCTACCTCCAAATCTAACACCTGGTCTGGTTCATTACCCAGTACCAAATCCAATGTGGCATCGCCTCTTGTTGGCCTATCTACATATCCCTATCCCCATTTGTAATCCCAAAGTACATCTTACTATCATGGTTTATTTGACTCAGAAGTAGTTTTACTTTCCAGAACACACTTAATTTCATTTATATTTTTCGACATTATTTTAGAATGAGATGGGTATAGGAAAGGAGAGTGATGTAATAATAATATCACTGGGATAGTGATAACCAGCCAAATGTTCTGGTGACATAGGTTTAAATCCCATCACAGGAACCGGTCAAATTTAGCTTCAAATGGTGAGGTAAAACCATCATTTTTTTTTTGTTGTTAAAAAATCGTCTGGTTCATTAATGGCTTAGGAGAAGGAAAATTGCCATCTTTACCTAGTCTAACCTACATGTGACTCCAGGCCCATAGATACATGGTTGACTCTTAAGTGTCCTCAGTTCAAGGGCAGTTAAGGATGGGCAACAAATGCTGGCTATTTGACCCATTATATCTCCTCCTTAGTCAGTTCTGTTCTCCCTCTTTTTATCCCTGGTTCTGTCATTTTTTTAATCAAATATTACTCCAATCTTCTTTTGAAGGCTAGTGCTGAATCTGCATCAACTACCATTTCAGGAATAGAGATAACAAGGTGTGGAGCTGGATGAACACAGCAGGCCAAACAGCATCAGAGGAGCAGGAAAGCTTGACGTTTCTGGCCTAGACCCTT
>JAHRHZ010000249.1:4788574-4811468 GCA_024137785.1 Ginglymostoma cirratum
TTGGCCTGCTGTGTTCATCCAGCTCCACACCTTGTTATCGCGGATTCTCCAGCATCTGCAGTTCCTATTATCTCTGATACTATTTCAGGAAGTCCATTTAACATCACAAATCTTTGCCTAAAACGTTTCTGATTGTGTTGCAATTTTTCTTGAGTCTATATCTCTATCTCACCATCTCTCCTGGCCATACAAACTGCTTCTCCTCATTTCTTCTATCAAAACATGTCATAATTTTGAACATCTATATTAAGTCTCCCCTCAGATTTCACTTCTTTGAGGAGAACTATCCCAGCTTCTTCAGTTTCTTCACATACTTGAAGTCTCTTGTCCCGGGTGTCTTTCCAGTAAATCTCAGTTTTAAGTTGTCCGAGAGCTTGATAGTATTACAGAGTTATGGGACCACAGTGAAAATGTCATCTCAGCAGTCATCCAGTCCCCTAGGGTAATGTTTTGGGAGCGTGGGTTCGAATCTTACCACAGTGGGTTAACTCACAGCAGGAGGACTGCAGCGATTCAAGAAGGCAGCTCACCACCACCTTCTCAAGGGGGGCAACTAGGGGCGGGCAATAAATGCTGGCCCAGCTGGCAGTGCTCACGTCCCACACAATGAATAATAACAAAAAAATTCCAAGCTTTCCCTCAGATAGCTGACCTTAGCCCAAAGCCAGGATGTGTTGTCAGCACATTATGGGGCTAACTAGACAGTGGAAAATTATATCAAAGCTTCCCTCTCCCTCACTGTGACTGCTACAGGGTAGCAATGATGGGCATAGGTCGGGCTGTAAGCAGGATAATGGTGTGTCTAGTTAAAGGTGTTCACCGCAGCTGGCATGAGACAGGTTTTCCTGATACATGTCCGAGCCCTCGAAGCAATTGCCGTGACAATGAAAGGAAATGTTGTAGAATTTTATGGTACAGAAGGAGGCCATTTGACCCATCGTGTTTATACCAGCTGCGAAAAGAGCCACCCACTCTCTAGTCCTAGCTCTGTAGCCCCCTACATTCATCACTTTCAAATATATATCCAGTTCTCTTTTGAAACCTCCTGTGGAATCTGCCTCCACCACTCACCCAGGCAGCACATTCCAAATCCGAACAACTCCCTGAGTAAAGAAGCTTCTCCTCATCTCACTCCCAGCTCTCTTGCTGACAATCTTGAAATTGTGACCTCCGAGTTACTGACCTGCCAACTGGTGGAAACAGAATATCCTTCCTTACCCTGCCAATATTGTTTATAATTCTGAACACCTCAATTAGGTCATCTCTTAATCTTCTCTGCTCCAAGGAGAATAAGCCAATTTCTGTAATCTTTCCCTGTATTTAAAATCTCTTATTCCTGGTATCATTCTAGTCAATCTCCTTTGCGTTCTCCCCAGGGTTTTAATAATCTTCCTTAAATAAGGTGCCCAGAACTGAACGTAATACTCCAAATGAGGTCTGACCAATGATTTGTAGAGATGTAGCATCATTTCCTTGCAGTTATTCTCTATGCTTCTTTTCATAAACCCAAGGATCCTATAAGCCTCTTAACAACTGTTTCAACTTGCCTGGCCATTTTCAGAGAATTATGCACTTGAACCCCAAGGTTCCTCTGCTCCTGCGCTCCCTCAAAGTTGTACCATTAAGCCTGGATTGTCTCTCTGTACTTCTTTGAATAAGATGCATTACCTCACATTTCTCTACATTGAAATCCACCTGCCAGATGTCTGCTCATTTGGCCAACTTGTCAATGTCCCTTGGAAATCGCTCAGCATCATCCTCGCCATTCACTATTAGCTTAGTATCATCTGCAAGTCCTGGCTTGAAACCTCCTGGATCATAAGTGAACAACTAAGGAGTTGTTCCCAGCCTCGCTTCCCACCCAGGAATGAATCAAAGTCAAAGAGTCATTAGAGTTGTACAGCACAGGAACAGACCCTTCAGTCCACCTCGTCCATGACGACCATATATCCTAAACTGACCTAGTTCAATTTGCCAGAATTTGGCCCATATCCCTCTAAACCCTTCATATTCAAATACCCATCCAGATGCCTTTTAAACGTTGTCATTGCACCAGCCTCCACCACTTCTTCCGGCAGCTCATTCCATACACACACCACCCTCTGCGTGAAAAAATTGCCCCTTAGGTCCCTTTTAAATCTTTCCCGTCTCACCGTAAACCTATGCTCTCTAGTTTTGGACTCCTCTAGCCGAGGAAAAAGACCTTGGCTATTCACCCTATCTATCCCCTCATGATTTTATAAACCTCTATAAGGTCACCCCTCAGCCCCTAAATGGTCTAGCGTAAATAACCCCAGCCTATTCAGCCTCTCCCTATAGTTCAAACCGTCCAATCCCAACATCCTTTCAAATCTTTTCTGAACCCTTCCAAGTTTCACAACATCTTTCCCACAGCAGGGAGACCAGAATTGCATGCAGTTTTCTAAAATGGCCTGAGGAACGTCCTTAGGAAAGAAACGGGAGAGAATTAGGGTCAAAAAGACAGAAAGACTAACAAGGTCTGAGTCACTCCCAGACTAGCTGACATCCAATTCAGCATCTGCGCTCTGGGATCCTTTTTGATAAAGGAGTGTGATAGAGGTGGGATGTGGCAAAGAGTAAGAGAGGGAAGGAGTGGACTGAGAGTATCAGAAATTGTAGAAGAACACAACAGCGGCAGTGTATCGCAGATTTAAGTGGTTACAGTGTACTGGCACGGGATGTGACTACAATACGCTCATCGATCATGTTGTACGATCTGTAAGTCTGTGACATTGAGGGGCATTTGGAAACCAGGCCAACGGTGTGAATTAGTTTGCTAAATATCTTAATCCTGATACCTAAATTTATGGGGTTGGGGATAGAGAGTCATTTAACAAAAACTCAGGTCAATATCACTCCCCACAAATCCGAGTCAAAAACGATTCCCCCTCCTCCGCCCCGTCCTCCCACATACATTTTGAAGTTAGACGAAGAACACTAATGTGGTCCGCAGCCCTCAGGGTTCGATGGCAGAGCTCTGCCCAACTTACTGGCGTATGGAGAGTTGGCAGCAGATCCATTCAGAAAGCTCGGAGAGCCCGGTATTCCCAGGTTGGACATCCCAGTGTTTCCGTACCCATTCATGCTGCTGGCATTGTAGCTGGGCTGTTGGGGGGTGGAGCTGGTCACGTACCCTCGAGGGGAAACGCTGTTGGTGTTGCGGTTATAACCTGCACAGGGGAAAAAGACAAAGATACATAGAATCCATAGCACAGAAGGAGGCCATTTGGCCCATTATATCATCGCTGTTCAAAGCAGCACCATCCAGCCTCGGGCCCCCTTCTGGTCCTGAGGTTTGCTGCATCTCAAATACAATGTGGCACACCACCCTTTCAGTCAGTCGTTGCCAGATCCCAAATCATTCAACTCTTCCCAATCCTTCCATCAATAATTTTACATCTATGTCCCCGGTGATTCCGCCTCTGTTCACAGAAAGAGAGATTTCCCAGTCATTTCGTCTGGGCCCCTCATAATTTTTTTTTACCTCAACTAAATTTTCCCTCACCCTCTTGTATTTGAAAGAAAGCAATACAAGCCTATCCAGGCTCTCCTGAGAGCGAAACATCTCCTATCCCTGGAACTATCCTCATAAA
The DNA here is from genome assembly GCA_024137785.1 of Ginglymostoma cirratum. Lineage (NCBI taxonomy): Eukaryota > Metazoa > Chordata > Chondrichthyes > Orectolobiformes > Ginglymostomatidae > Ginglymostoma > Ginglymostoma cirratum. Next base: position 4,792,189 of record JAHRHZ010000249.1, read on the forward strand.
GCCCCCTCTGTACCGCTCCAGTCCAATTGTATCCCTCCTGCAATGCAGTGACCAGAACTCCATGTAGTCCCCTAGCTGTGATCCACTAGAGATTTGCACTGTCCAAGCATAACTTCCTCATTCTCAAATCTTTATATCTCAGCTAACAAAGGAAACGAAACAGGAAGAGCTCATTCGAGTACATACAGGGACAGCCCAGCATGGACATGTACTCACTGCTTTTGTTTTTAAATTCAGTCATGGGATGAGGGTATCACTGGCCAGTATTCATTGCCCATCCTTTATTGCCCAGAGGGCAGTTAAGTATCAAACACATTGCTGTTGGTCTAGAGTCATGTATTTGCCAAACCAGGTAAGGATGGCAGTTTCCTTCCCTAAAGGACATTAGTGAACCAGATGGGTTTTTCCCAACAATTTGCGCATGGTTGTCATTGGACTCTTAATTCAAGATTTTTTTGTCCCCCTTGAATTTGAATTTGACCTGATCGAAGTTTACAATATTGTGAATGGCATGGATAGAGTGGAAAGTATGAGGTTCTTTTTTCCCCAGGGTGGAGGGGTCAATTACTAGTGGACACAGGTTCAAGGTGCGAGGTGGGGGGTGGTGGTGAATGTTTAAAAGAGATATGTGAGCAAGGTTTTTCACACAAAGGGTGGTGAGGGCCTGGAACTTGCTGCCAGAGGAGGTGGTGGAAGCAGACACAATAGCAGCATTCAAAAGCACCTGGACGAATACATGAATAGGAAGGGAATAGAGGGATACAGATCCAACAAGTGAAGACAGTTTTAGTATGGAAGGGCTAAATGTGTCGGCACAGGCTTGGAGGGCCGAAGGGCCTGTTCCTGTGCTGTATTCTTTGATCTAGGCCAACGGGTTTTTGTTTTTGCTTATTGTAAAGATACTATGACTATTAATTTTCACACCACAATATTGACCAGATGATCCTCTTTTTTTGGAGGGGGGGGAACGTGCAACAGGTTGTTGACGGGCAAATAGTGGACAGAACACTGAAAGAAACGCATACACTTCCTGAAAATAGTGCTCTGGGATCTTCTACATCCACTCAAAGAGAGCAGGAAGTTCTCTGTTGAAAGATGGCACCTTCGATAGTGCAGCACTCCCTCAGTATGCAGTGCAATGCCAACTCAGATTTCACACACACAGCTCTCACTCGAAGGATGAAAGGTGACTTGATAGAGGTGAACAAAATGATCAGAGGTATAGATAGAGTGGACAGCCAGAGACTTTTTCCTAGGGTGGAGATAGCTTTTACGAGGGGACATAGTTTTAAAGTGAAAGGAGGTAGATATAGGGGAGACGTCAGAGTTAGATTCTTTACTCAGAGAGTGGTAGGGGAGTGGAATGGATTGCCGGAGAGGGTAGTGGAATCGGCTTCATTAGGGGCATTTAAGCGTCTATTAGGTAGGCATATGGATGATAGTATAAGGTAGGGGTGGAGGTTAGAGAGACCTTAGGTTTAGGGTAAAAGTTCAACACAACATCATGGGCCGAAGGGCCTGTACTGTGCTGTACTGTTCTATATTTGTTCTATATTTCTATAATATTTCTATTGTTCTATGTTCTATATTTCTATAAAGATGGCAGATTCCTTCCCTGAAGGATATTAGTGAACCAGATGGGTTTTTCACCAACAATTGGCAATGGATTCATAGTCATCATCAGACTCGTAATTCCAGTTTTGTATCGAATTCAAATTCTACCTTCTGCCACAGTTGGATTCGAACCCAGGTTCCAAGAACATTATCTGGGTCTCTGGTTTAACAGTCCATTTGGGCGATACAGCGGCTTAGTAGTTAGCACTGCTACCTCACAGCACCGGGGCCTGGGTTCAATTCCACCCTCAGGCAACTGTCTGTGTGGAGTTTGTACATTCTCCCTGTGTCTGCGTGGGTTTCCTCTGGTTTCGTCCCACAGTCCAAGATGTACAGGCTAGGTGGATTGGAGTGTTCAGGGATGTGTAGATTTAGGTGGGTTATAGGGGGATGGGTTTGGGTGGGATGCTCTGAGGGTCGGTGTAAATTTGTTAGGCCGAAGGGCCTGTTTCTGCACTGTAGGGATTCTATGGAGCAATTATACCGTTCAGCCATCACCTCACCAAATAGTAACAATGAAAAAAAAACTGCAAAATCTGAAGGCAAGCCAACAGTAATGGATCCCTTGGATTATGCTCAGAGTAATGGATATCTGGGAATGAACTACATTGAGTAATAGATACGTGGCATTGAGTTCCAGGCACTAACAGTCACTTGTCAATGCATTGTCTGCTGTGAACATAATTTTTCAGATAACAACAGATTTACATCAGCAATTTGTGTAACTGCATGATTTTCTTTATTATCGGGTACATCGCTCAGTGTTTGGGGTCAGTCTGATTCTGACAATACCTCAATAAGAGTGGGTGAATTTCTCAACATGGAGTCTATGACTTCCAAACGAAGTACACCTACAGAATTCAAACACAAATTCCTGGGAAGGTGGGGAGCAAAACGTGCAAAAGTAGAACCGTGGGGTGCTGGAACTCTTTTGTAAAGGAAGACGAAGGCTGGATCTGAGAGAGACTTCAAACATTTTGAAGGGGTTTGATACAATCGATGTAAAGAATGCGTTACTGGCATGGGCGAGTATGTGGGAGGTAAGTCCAAAACTATGATCATAAATACAACGTAGGCACAAACAAATCTCATGGGCATTCAGAAGGGACGCGGACAACTTGCATGGATGGGTGAAGCTCCAACAACATTCAAGAAACTCAATCCTATCCAGGACAAAGCGACTTGCTTGATTGGCACCACATCCACAAGCATCCGATCCTTACATCACTGATACTCAGTAGCAGCAGAGAACAGGAGCATCCTTCCTTAGAAAAGGAGACCAAAACTGCAGCTCACAACAACTTTCTCCAGGGCAACTGGGGATGGATAATAAGTGCTGGCCAGTCAGCCACACCCAAGTCCCACAAGTGAATGAGAAAAACATAGTCATCCAACATAGTTACAGCATGGATCTCACTGCCAAAATAAGTAGCTAAACATGTTGAATAACGTACATGCATTTAAGGGGAAGAAATAGAATGAAATGCTAACAGAATGAAACAAAGTGGGTAAGCCGGGTGGGAGGAGGCCAGTGTGGAGCTTAAACAAAGAAAATTACAGCACAGGAACAGGCCCTTCAGCCCTCCAAGCCTGCGCTGATCCAGATCCTCGATCTAAACCTGTCAATCCTGCTCCTATGATGCTGCTTGCCCTGCTGTGTTCATCCAGCTCCACACCTTGTTATCTCACCTATTTTCCAAGGCTCTGTGTCCCTCTGCTCCCTGCCCATTCATGTATCTGTCCAGATACATCTTAAATGACGCTATCGTGCTCACCTCTACTACCTCCGCTGGCAATGCTTTCCAGGCACCCACCACCCTCCGTGTGAAGAATTTTCCACGCATATCTCCCTTAAACTTTTCCCCTCTCACCTTGAAATCGTGACCCCTAGTTATTGAGTCCCCCACTCTGTGAAAAAACTTCTTGCTGTCCACCCTGTCTTTACCTCTCATGATTTTGTAGACCTCAATCAGGTCCCCCCTCAACGTCCGTCTTTCTAATGTAAGTAATCCTAATCTACTCAACCTCTCTTCATAGCTAGCGCCCTCCATACCAGCAACATCCTGGTGAACCTCCTCTGCACCTTCTCCAAAGCATCCACATCCTTTTGGTAATGTGGTGACCAGAATTGTACGCTGTAGATCTATCAGCATAGTAGTCTATCAGCATAGACTGAGGAAGCACTTCCAAATATAAAGGGTGGCAGATGTTTAGAACTCTCTTCCATAATTGCTGGATCATTTGTTCATTTTAGATTTGAGCTGGACAGTTTTCTTTTGTTAAACAATGGTGTTAAGGGATATGAACCAAAAGCAGGTATATGGAGTTAGGCTACAGATCAGCCATGGTCTGATTGAATGGCAGAACTACCTCATGGGTATGAATGGCCTACTCCTGTTCCAATGTTCCTCTGGATGTGTTGGGCTGAACAGCCTGATTCTTTGCTGTTATGGACTTTGTTGCTCATCTCAGTGAAGAATTCTCCATTAAACTCTAATCACCCTCTAATGTAATGGTGTCCAAGCCAAGTATGCAAATTAACTGGGTGGGGGACGGCGGGGGATGGGGAGGTAGCATGCATGTCTGCAAAGTTGTAACAAATCATCACTTCAGGTTAAGGGAGAGCACATTCAACGCTTGGGAAAATTCCATGGTTGGAAAACAGCATTTTCCTTTCCCAATGGAGAGGCCAGGGGAGGTCAGCACTGGGAAGGGGAGGATCTAGGAAGGCAGGATGTGGGGGTGGGTGGGGGGAGGGTAATTACCACCTATCAGAGCCACAGCTCTGCTTCCTGTTGGCACTCACTGATCTCTAGCCTTCCCGGCCTCGCTTATAAAAGGTAAGGCTCTCCCTCTCTCTCACCGTCCCTCCCTCTCCCTCTTTCCCTGTCTCTCTCTCTCTCTCACCATCCCTCTCTTCTCTCTTTCCCTGTCTCTCTGATTGCACATGGTAGCTGTGAAGACACGCCATCCTCTCGATTAGGCCTCGTTTCATCCCACTCCAACCACCCAGGATCCTTTAATTGGCCACAGTTACAAGAGCACGCACCCTGCAATTAGCAGGATGGCTGCTGAGAAGCGAAGGGGATCTTTCAAGAGGCACTCTGCTGTCTGTGAGCATGTGGGCTCCGTGCCTGCAGCACCTCATCTCCTGCAGCTCCAGAAACACATCGCATTAAGGCTGGAGAGGCTGAAACAACCAGGCAATATGAGAAGACCATAGTGATGGCACGTTTCTCCGTTATACATCAAAATGCCACTTTATGCTGGTCGAGACAACACAGATTGTTTCAATTTATTTTCTGTTACCTCGTCTCAAAGACAGATTCCTCCCTTTCCCCCTTTGAGATGTCAGACATAAAACCTGAGCGATAAAGGCTCAGGGTCTCACGTCAGAGTAATCATTGTTTATTTTACCAATCTCCTTCAGGCTAGGCCATGATGGAGAATGCAAATCGAAGGGCGGTCTAAGTTAGCAATGCACCGATAATACGATGCACATTCTGGCATTGAAATGATCTGTGACAAAGTTCAGCATAAAACTGCACGCCACTCCCCATCATTTACCCTTCCCCATCAAAGAAGTGAGAATCCTTTTGCTCTGACGGAGAGGGTTGTGAGTTAAAGTCCCACAGCAGGTTGTCATTAATTCCTTGATTTATTCTTAGAAATCACAATAGCTTGGCCAAATATTCCTTTCTCTCCCAGCATCCCCCATAAGCTTGTAATGAAAACATCTACGTCTCTAATGGAAACGAGCACTACCCTACAATTCTGTTGCATGCCCCCACAATAGTCATAAATTAATCGTTACCTTATGGACAGCCTTGCTGAGGATGCGAGTGCAAAGTGTCAAAAGATCCAGTGCAGGACTGAAGGAGCACTGCACTGTCTGAGGCACCAATTTTTGGCTGAGATATTAAACCCAGGCCCTGTCTGCTCGCTCAGCTGAATAGGAACATCAGTAAAAGTGAACGGGGGAGGCCGTGACCATTTGAATCCCACCACGGCAAATGGTGAAATTTGAATTCAATAAAATATCTGAATCAAGAGTCTAATGATGACCGTGAATCCATTGCTGATTGTCAGAAAAACCCATCTGGTTCACTAATGCCCTTTAGAGAAGGAAACTGCCATCCTTAGCTGGTCTGGTCTACATGTGACTCCAGACCCACAGCAATGCGGTTGACACCTAGCAGTTGAACTTGTAGACATGCTTGCCGAGCCGGTGTGTTTGATTGCAGACGTTTCGTAACCCCGCTAGGTAACATCGTCAGTGTGCCTCCGATGAAGCATCGGTGTTCTGTCCTGCTTGTTAGTTATATGCCTCTGTTTGCTAGGGCTTGCTGGACAGAACACCGACGCTTCACCAGAAGTGCGCTGACGTTGTTACCTAGCAGGGCGACAAAACATTTGCAATCAAACCCATCGGCTCGGCGAGCAAGTCTACAACCTCATCCACAACCCCAAGCTACAGATCTTCTCAAAAATATTAGCAGTTCCCTGGGATGGGCAATGCTGGCCGAGCCAGCTGTTCCCTCATCACATGAATGAATAAACAAAGAATTCCACAGTCCCAGAGGGCTGCTCTACCATTAGAAAGAGAGATGACTGGTGGTAGTTTAATCTGAGGGTCATCATACCTCAGGAGAGGGACAAGATTAAGAAGTTGGGGCCATCATAGGAACCTCAGTCAGTGGGGGGATTTGAACCTGGATCTGTTGGTGTCACTTTGCATTATAAAGCAGCTAGCCAGCCAACTCTCCAGAATATTAAGAGGAGTTGACTATGCAACCCCTTGGTCCTATTCTGCCATTTACTCTCATGGCTCAAACTCAATTCCATCTTCCCATTCTCCTTCCTTTAGAATTAGAATCCCTACAGCGTGGAAACAGGCCCTTTGGCCCAACAAGTCCACACCAAACCTCAAAGTATCCCAACCACACCTGTCCCCTTGTAACCCACCTAATCTACACATCCTGGGCAATTTAGCATGGCCAATCCACCTAACCTGCACATCTTTGGATTGTGGGAGGAAACCCACACAGACACAGGGAGAATGTGCAAACTCCACACAGACAGTCACCTGAGGCTGGAATTGAACCTGGGTCCCTAGCACTGTGAGGCAGCAGTGCTAACCATTGAGCCACCATGCCACCCCAAATGCCTTAACAATCTCAAGTATCTGTAGTAAATGGTCAACCCCCTCATCACAGAAACCCTACAGTGTGGACACAGGCCCTTTGGCCCAACCAGTCCGCACTGCCCCTCAGAGCATCCCACCCAGACCCATCCCCCTATAACCCACCTAACCGACACATCCCTGAACACTACGGGCAATTTAGCATGGCCAATCCACCTAGCCTGCACATCTTTTGACTGGAGCACCTGGAGGAAACCCACACAGACACAGGGAGAACATGCAAACTCCACACAGTCACCCAAGGGTGGAATTGAACCCAGGTCCCTGGTGCTGTGAGGAAGCACTGCTAACCACTGAGCCACTGAGCTGCCCTGAATTGTTGTATTGTGACACTCATTTGAAATTTTCCAACCAGCGTCTCAGCACTTGCCCCACCAAACATTTTCAGACTGCGATCACTTTCTCTTTCTCTCTAGGGACTGTTTATTGTTCTAAATTCCTGATGGTACATGATAACTCTGTCTCACCTCTCATGATTGGGCAGAACTCTCCATCAAGAATCCACACTGAGCCTCAGAACACTCACTGTTAGAGATTCCTCTCCAGTGACACATTGCCATCAAACTCCCACCCCCACCCTACTCCATGTGTCCTCTGGTTGCCCAGCCAATATTTGTTCCACCAAACAAAACTAATTGTCTTGGCCATGACTGCATTGTTGTTTATGGGATCTTGTTGTGCGAAACACAATGGCCGCCGTACTTCCTACATGACGATGGTGACAATACTTCAGACAGGTTGAGAAACCATCACGAGGTCATGAAAGGTGCCATGGAAATGCAAATCTTCCTTCTTCTAAAAATAATTGATCCTCTTGCCTCAACACAGGCAGTTTTTAGAACTAAGTGGGCAGTTGGACAAGAGTTGAAGAGGGGGATTGTTTCATTTCAGGATCGCCCACAGATGGTGGTGCCCCACAGAAGCTGCCTGTGGTTTGACTCCCGTTAGGAAGCTTGGCAAGATGGAGATAATGTCTAAAGAAACGCTAGCCCTTCTTAAGGATCTAACCACCTCCCCTTGGTTGTGGATGTCAGGTGGGGAGGTGGGAAATGGAAATTGGAAAGTTTAACTCATTTTCAATCGAGTGCTTCTCTGATTTCAATGAGACAGCAATAGGTGTGGGTGGAGGGTTACTCTTAACATCCCTGAGGGACACTTCTGCTTTGGGGTCAGAGTCCTGAGTTAAACCAACAACAGGGGAGGTGATGGCCTACTGGTCTTATTGCTGACCTGTTAATCCAGAGACGCAGGTAATGTTCTGGGGACTTGGGTTTGAATCCTACCATGGCAGCTGGTGGATTTTGATATTCAATAAAAATCTGGAATTAGGAGTCTAATGACGACCATGAATCCATTGTCAACCGTAGGGGGAAACACCCATCTGGTTCACTAATGTCCTTTAGGGAAGGAAACTGCTATCTTTACCTGGTCTGAACATAGAACGTAGAACATAGAACATTACAGCGCAGTACAGGCCCTTTGGCCCTCGAAGTTGCGTCGACCTGTGAAACCAATCTGAAGCCCATCTAACCTACACTATTCCATTATCATCCATATGTTTATCCAACGACCATTTAAATGCCCTTAAAGTTGGCGAGTCTACAACTGCTGCAGGCAAGGCATTCCATGCCCTTACTGCTCTCTGAGTAAAGAATCTACCTCTGACATCTGTCCTATATCTATCACCTCTCAATTTAAAGCTATGTCGCCTCGTGCTAGCCATCACCATCCGAGGAAAAAGGCTCTCACAGTCCACCCTATCTAATCCTCTGATCATCTTGTATGTCTCTATTAAGTCACCTCTTAACCTTCTTCTCTCTAATGAAAACAGCCTCAAGTCCCTCAGCCTTTCCTCATAAGACCTTGCCTCCATACCAGGCAACATCCTGGTAAATCTCCTCTGCACCCTTTCCAATGCTTCCACATCCGCAATACTCCAAGTGTGGCCACACCAGAGTTTTGTACAGCTGCAACATGACCTCACGGCTCCGAAACTCAATCCCTCTACCAATAAAACTTAACACACCGTACGCCTTCTTAACAACCCCATCAACCTGGGTGGCAACTTTCAGGGATCTATGCACATGGACACCCAGATCTCTCTGCTCATCCACACTCCCAAGAATCTTACCATTAGCCCAGTACTTTGTATTCCTGTTACTCCTTCCAAAGTGAATCACCTCACACTTTTCCGCATTAAACTCCATTTGCCACCTCTCAGCCCAGCTCTGCAGCTTATCTATGTCCCTCTGTAACCTGCAACATCCTTCCGCACTATCCACAACTCCACCGACTTTAGTGTCATCCACAAATTTACTAACCCATCCTTCTATGCCCTCATCCAGGTCATTTATGAAAATGACAAACAGCAGTGGCCCCAAAACAGATCCTTGCGGTACACCACTAGTAACTGAACTCCAGGATGAACATTTCCCATCAACCACCACCCTCTGTCTTCTTACTGCTAGCCAATTTCTGATCCAAACCGCTAAATCACCGTCAATCCCATGCCTCCGAATTTTCTGCAATAGCCTACCGTGGGGAACCTTATCGAACATGGCCTACATTTGACTCCAGACCCACAGCAATGGCTGCCTCTCAACTACCCTCTGGGCAATTAGGGATGGGCAATAAAGCTGGCCTAGCCAGTGACACCCTCATCCTGTGAATGAATTTACAAAAAAAAAATTGGCTGTCCTCATTTTCCATTCTTGACTTGCTTCATTTCCTTTCCTCCTGCTTTCAAATGCATGGTGTCATGAGCTTTGAGCCTTGACCCTTTGACTTTCTGACTTTCCCAAAGAAGAATGAGAGGTACCATGACAAACCTTGGTCGTTGGCCTGCGATGTCTCTGACACGTTGACCGCCAGCTGGCTGCTGAAGGAGTTCACCCCCATCATTGCTGAGTGGCCCGATGTATTGGCAAGCGATGGAAGTTGGTTGTGGCTCCTGGGGACACTGTAAAGGGCTTCAGCAATATCTGCCGCTCGCTTCAGGATAATCTCCTGGGTGAGGGTGAGAGGGGAGATAGATAAACAGAACGAGGTTTGACATAGAGACAGAATGTTTCCAGAAATTTCCAATCAGTCAGTCAACATTGGAAGAGAAAGATCACCGATAGATTGATATTGGAATTTGCAATGAGAAATTATTTTATTGGACTGACTGAAACATAAAGCTCCTGGAGTTAGATCAAATGACCATACTCAAGTGAATACCAGACTTAAATATGGAGAAAGAGAGACTGGATCAGTTATGACTATATTTACCACAGATTAGAGAAATGTGAGATCTCATAGAACCCTATAAAATTCTAACAGGGTACAGACAGGAAGGATATTCCTGATGACCGGGGTTCCAAAACCAGGGGTCACAGTCTAGGGATACTTGGTAGCCCATTTAGGACAGAGACGAGGAGAAATTTCTTTACCCAGAGAGTAGTGAGCCTGTGGAATTTTCTGCCACAGAAACTGGTTGATGCCGAAATATTGAAAGTTTTCAAGAAGGAGCTAGATACAGTTCTTAGGGCTAAAAGGATCAATGAGTTATGGGGGCGGTAATCAGGAACAGGGTTACTGAGTTGGACGATGATCATATTGAATAGCAAGGCTAGATCGAAGGGCTGAATGGCCTACTCCTGCTCCTATTTTCTCTGCTTCTGAGAAAGTGAGGGAGAAGGTCACAACAGTTGCAATTCAATCTGAACTCCTGTCATTGCAAATCCATCGTTCGGTTGAGTTTATTATCAAGCATAGACCTCCCATGCGAGTACAGAAGGACAGAGGTCTTTTGTGGAGGCTTTCAGTGAGCAAAAATCTCTGTCTGCTATTTTAGAGAAGAAACAAAACTGTCTAACTTGAATGGGTGGATATAATGGGCACAAAGAACGTGTTGCAAACACATTATTGTCTCTATCCCCGAATATCATAAATAATTATGTAAAGACTGTCAAACTAAAATATTGATTTTTTTTCCAGATTTTGGGATTGGGATAAATTGGGAGTTGGAACGCTCTGCCTGACATGGATTTTGGATACAGATTCAAAAGCAACTTGCAAAAGGCAACTGAGTAAATACAAGGAGAAAAAAAAATAATGTCAGAGATATAGGGAAAAAGCAGAGGAGTATGGGGAGACATGGTGGCTCAGTGGTTAGCATTGCTGCCTGACAAAGCCAGGAACTCGGGTTTGATTCCACCCTTGGGTGACTGTGTGGAGTTTGCACATTCTCCCCGTGCCTGCGTGGGTTTCGTCCAGATGCCCTAGTTTCCTTCCCCAAGTCCAAAGATGTGTAGCTTAGGTGGATTGGCCATGCTAAAGTGCCCATGGTTTCCAGGGATTTGCAGGCCAGGTGGATTTGTGGTGGTAAATGCAGGGATGGGATAGGTGAGTGGGTCTGGGTGGGATGGCCTTCAGAGGGTTGGTGTAGACTGAATGGGCCAAATGGCCTGCTTGCACACTGTAGGGATTCTATGAGTAGGATGAGCTACATGGTCCTTCGAAAAAACCACTGCTGGCTCGACGTGCCTCCTGGACTGTTTCTGTGCTGTACTGTTCTATGATGTTGTTCCAAGAACACGGAGTGCCATTGCCGCTGGCAATGCATTCTCCTTTTGTCACCTACCTGGTTGTTGTGTGGCATTCCATATAAGGCTTCAACCAGGTCAGCAGCTCGTTTCAGCAGTACCTCCTGCAAAAAGAAACAGGCTGGTTTAAGAGACAGGGCTGCCCTGGTTCTGTGCTCATTTGCCCACTGTAGGGCTGGGAAATAGCCGCAGAGATGGAACAATAAATGCATACAGTGAGATAAATGTATCGAAATGGAGAGAGACAGACAGACAGACAAATAATGAGATATACAGAAGGTACTTATATCGATGTGAAGGTAAAGTTACCATAACCCTATTGGACCATAAGGCTGGGGTCTCATTCGAGAGAGACATGACTGTGATGGTTTAACCTGAGGGTCACGGTATCTCAGCAAAGAGAAAGGTTGAGGATAACCTCAGGCAGTGCAGGAATTGAACCCATGCTGTTGGAGTCACAATCAGCTAACCAAGCTGCTGATATATTATTATTGTAACATGTACCTCAGTACAGTGAAAAGTTTTGTTTTGCATGTGGTACAGGCAGATCATACCATACACAACACGTTAGGGTAACAGAACAGAGCGAGAAATACAATATTATGGCTGCAGAGAAGGTGCACAAACCACTTTCATCACAATAATATCTTCCAAGGCCCAGATGGGGAGGTAATAGTCTGGTGGTGTTATCGCTAGACTGTTAATCCAGAGACCCAGGTAATGTCCAGGTTCAAATCCTGCTGTAGCAGATGGTGGAATTTGACTTCAATAAATATCTGGAATTAATAGTCCAATGGTGACTATGAAACTGGTGCCAATTGGCAGGGGAAAAACCCATCTGGTTCACTAATGTCCTTTCAGGAAGGCAACTGCCATCTTTACCTGGTCTGGCCTCCATGTGACTCCAGACCCACATGCAATGTGGTTGGCACTTAACTGCCTTCTAGGCAATAAATGTTAGCCAAGCCCAGCAACACCCAAATCCCACAATTAAATTTTTTTTAAAAACCCCAGGAGCATTATAAACTTAAGCATGATTCTGAGCCACAGAAGCAAGGTGAGGTCGGGAAGGAATCCCAAAGGTAAGGGACCAGGCAGATGAAGGCAGTGGAGTGATTAAAATCATAGATTCTCAGAACTAGAGGAGCATAGATATCTCAAAAAAGTTGTGGGGTCAGAAGACGTTACAAGAAGACAGAGGGCCACAAAGGGATTTGAAATTACGGATGAAAATTTAAAAAATCAATGTATTTCTTAATTGTGAGCTGGTACAGGCCAAAGATTGCAGGGATTACCATCATCATAGAATCCCTATGGTGTGGAAACAGGTGCTTCGGCCCAACAAGTCCACACTGACCCTCAGAGCACCAACCCAAACCCATTCACCTATAACCCACCTAATCTATACATCCCTGAACACTATGGGCAATTTAGCATGGCCAATACTCCTAGCCTGCACATTTTTGGACTGTGGGAGGAAACTGGAGCACCCGGAGGAAACCCATGCAGACACAGGGAGAATGTGCAAACTACAGACCTGAGGCTGGAATTGAACGTGGGTCCCTGGTGCTGTGAGGCAGCTGTGCTAACCACTGTGCCACCATGCCACCCCTAAATACCACCCCTATGGGTGGTTCAGGCAAATAAAGACACAGGCCGCAGAATTTGGAACGACCTTAAGTGACCTCAGACATTGGGTCCACACACGCAATGTTCCCATACATCTGCCTCTGTACGGGACACACAGATATCTTTCTGTATTTCTACTGATCTGATGTCTGAACCTCAGTCATTTTATTCTAGCTGTTTACTTTTATTGTCTCGTTCATTCCATTCAGAGTGGGTTTGAAAATTAAGTGGGAGCTGAGGAGTTGTGCATTTGGGGAGTTTAAATCCTGATTGAATAGTCACAGTACTAAAGAGTTTAATTTGGATAAATACAAAGTAGCATTTTGGTAAAACAAACAAGGGCAAGATTTGTACAATTAAAAGTAGGACTTTGGGTAGTGTTGTCGAACAGACAGCCCGAGGGATTCAGGTACATCATTCTTTGAAGTTGATAGGGGTAGTTAAAAAGACATTTAGCATGCTTGCCTTCATTACTCAGACTTTTGAGTATAGGAGTTGGGACACCGTGTTGAGGTTATACAGGATGTTGGTGAGGCCTCTTCTGGAGCACTGTTTGCAGTTCTGATCATCCTGTTATAGGAAGGATATTACTACACGGGAGAGGGTTCAGAAGAAATTTACCAGGATGTTGCAGGGAATGGATGGTTTGAATTATACAGAAAGACTTGATGGACTGGGAGGTTTATCACTGGAGCTTAGGAGGTTGAGGAGTGACCTTATAGAGGTTTGTAAAATCATGAGGGGTATAGCTAAAGTGAAAGGCAGATATCTTTTCCCTAGGATGGGGGGATTTCAAGTCTAGGGGGCATATTTTTAAGGTGAGAGGAGAAAGATTTAAAAAAGACATTTTCTGATGAAGGGTTTAGGCCCGAAACGTCAAGTTTTCCTGCTCCTATGATGCTGCTTGACCTGCTGTGTTCATCCAGCCCCATGCTTGTTATCTCGGATTCTCCAGCATCTGCAGAACCTTTTATCTCAGGGGCAAATGCTGTTACACAGAGAGTGGTTCATATGTGGAATGAACTTCCAGAGAAAGTGACGGATGCAGGTATAGTCACCACGTTTAAAGGGTATTTAGATAATTATGTGAATAATAAATGTTTGAAGGGATATAGGTCAAGGCAAGCAGGTAGGACTAGTTTAGTTTGGAAACATGGTTGGTATGGACTGGTTGGATCGAAGGATCTGTTTCCATGCTGTATGACACTATGAATCTAAATCCACAGATGCAACAGTCAGCTGACTCAAAACACGCTAAAGTTTGCACAAATTAGGCGGAAACTTCTTTGTATTTCAAAGGCGCTGTCACCAGACCGGACGCCTTTCTTTCAGGTTGTTTTCCACCTGGAAATGAGTTTATAATCAGTCCCACCACACCAACCAAGCTTCAGAACATCTGTCCTACCATCTCTTTTTACGGTTCATTGTCAAGTTTAGTTTGATAGTGCTCTGTTGACATGTCTCAGGGTATCATATTTCATTAATGGTGTTACATAAATGCAGGCTGCTGCTGTTGGGACAGATTGGACTGAATGGCAGCCAACCAACCATCAATTTATTGCGCACAGATCTCAAAGTTGCACTTGTGATTGAAGGCTGTACACTCAGTAAAAAAAGTGCGATGGCTTTTCATAGGTAAAAGCAGGAAATTAAGGGTGAGGGTGAATGAAAATGGCAGTGGCTCTAATCTTAATTTGGTGTGCCAGTCCCACTCTGACCTGCTTGTCCTTGAGCTAATTCTCTGTTCCAACAAAGTTCAACATAATCTGACAATCAAAACCGTGGTTGGCCAACCAATCACAGCTCTAGGCGCTCTTCCTGTGGCTGAATAAATTGTTATTCCCTTTCTCAAAACTGGTTTGCTTGCATCTCAGTCCGTGCGAATGCAAGATGCAAAGCTTTGATGCGTCTGTCTTTCTCATAATGTTTAGGTGCTGAATTTCTAAAATGTAAAAACATAAAATTTGCAGTTTTTACACAGTGAAGTCAACAATCAACACTTAAAACTTGATTTTATTTTATCTCTTTGATTTGATTCGCTTTATTATTGTGACATGTACCTAGATATATTGAAAAGTTTTGTTTTGAGTGCAGTACAGGCAAATCATACCATTCAAATACCAGAGGGTGATAGGACAGAGCGAGGAATACAAAGTTACAGCTGGAAAGAAGGTGCACAAAAAGCAAGGAATCTGTTCTTGAACCTGTTGGTCTGTTTGTTTAGTCTTCAGTCCTGAGGTATGCTGATGGTTGGGATTGCCATTAAGAGTGTAAAATCAAAGCATGATGGGTGGGGGAACAGAGCTGGCATGAGCTGGTGCTAAATTGGAATGGAAGTTATAAAGGTGGGGAGAGAGGCATAGCTTGGCATGAAGAGGGCCATTGGAGAGATGGGTAGAGGGGCATAACATGGCATAAAATGTATGAGGAGCCTAAAGGGGATTGATAGGAGTGTGTAAGATGGGTGAGTGGGTGTGGGGAGGTGTGAGCTAGAGGGCTGCATCTTGCTTCAATCTTTTCTTTATAGATGGGTCAATGTAACAGAGCAGCAAGTCCAAATTTTCACACAGCCAGCCTTCTCTCAGCCCATGGATGTCTGCAGTGTGAAGGGCCTGGCTCCTATTAACACACAACTCTCCAAAACAAAAGCAGGCCATTTAGGGCAATTTCTGCTGAGTTAGGTTTATGAGGCTGGCATGTTTCCTGATTCTCTGTTCCTGATGTGACAGTGTATAATTCAGGCCCCTGTTTCTTTTTCCATAGATGCTGCTAGATCTTTGAGCATTTTTCATTCCAGCAACTGCAACATTTTGCTTTTGTACTTAATGGATACATGTGCATATTGAACCAAGACCACATCCTAAGACCAGTTCTGAAAATTAATTCAACAAATCTTGTCATTTTTTTACATCCAAAAATAATTGTAAGAAATCACAGAGAGTTGTGAAAGCACCCAGTCCATCGTGAAAACCAGCCTTCCTTCCATTGACTCCTTCAACTTGGTTGATACTTAACTGCCCTCTGGGCAATTAGGGATGGGCAATAAATGCTGCCTAGCCAGCGATGCCCTCACCCCATGAATGAATAAAGAAAAATAAATCTACACTTCCCACTACCTTGGGAAAGCATAATCAAAACCCTTGAATCCCGGTTATACATCCTTCCACCCACTTCCATCGGGCAGAAGTTACAGAAGTTTCAAAACAACACATAACTAACAGATGTAAGTACAGAGATTTCCCGCTGTTATCAGAGTTATGAACTGACCTCCAGTATATTAGAGATGATCTTTCCTTGCACCTTCTCTGTAGCTGTAACACCATATTCTGCGTTCTGTTCTATTACCCTGATGTAACTATTTAAGGTATGATTTGCCTGGTTAGCACGCAAAACAATGCTTTTCACTATATCTCGGTACATGTGACAATAAATCAAATCAACTCAAATGAAAACAACTCAAAGAAGCAAGACAGCAAGGAATTAAAGAAATATTTCCTCATCCTAAATTCACTAGAGCCACCAAAGTACAAAGTAGGAACACTCGTACACAGTAGCATAAGTAGGGCCACTCAATCCCTCAAGATAATGGTTGATCATGTGCCTCAGTGCCTTTTTTTCCTTTATTCATTCACGGGATTAGGGTGTCACTGGCTCGGCAGCATTTATTTCCCATCCCTAATTGCCCAGAGGGCAGTTAAGAGTCACCACATTGCTGTGGGTCTGGAGTTACATGTAGGCCAGACCAGGTAAGGATGGCAGTTTCCTTCCCTAAAGGGCATGAGTGAACCAGATGGGGTTTTCCCCAAAAATTGGCAACAGATTCATAGTCATCATTAGATTGTAAATTCCAGATATTTATTGAATTCAAATTCCACCATCTGCCATCGGTGGGATTTGAACCCAGGACCCCAGAACATTATCTGAGTCTGTGGGTTAACAGTCCAGCAATAACACCACTAGGCCATCATCCTCCCATACTTAGGGTTAGATTTATGAGGCTGGCATGTTTCCTGATTCTCTGTTCCTGATGTGACAATGTATAATTCAGGCCCCTGTTTCTTTTTCCATAGATGCATTATATTCCTGCATTATCCACAAATCTCTTGAAATTTCTAGAAACTAGACATATATCAATCTTGATCTTGAAGTTAAATCAACTTCACAATCCTCTGAGGCAGAGAGTTCCAAAGATTCACCGTCCTGTGAGTTAAAAAGTTCTTCTTCATCTCAGTCCTAACAGCTTATTTTGACATTGTATCTCATCGTTCTATGCCCTGCAGCCTGGGAAAACACTCTTTGTGCATCTACTCTATCCATCCCTTTATTTGCTGTGCGATCGCCTCTCATTCTCTAAATTCTACAGAAAACAGGCCCCGTCACATCAATCCCACCTCACAGGATAGACTTAGCATTCCAGTCTGGTGAACCCCTGCTGCAGTCCCTCTATTGTAAATGCATTTTTTGCAATATAAAGAGGATGATTTTATATAAATATATAAATCACACATTTTAGAGTTTGTTGAAGGAATTTCATGGGGGGTTGGTTTGCATTTCATAGAACTTATGAATAGGAGTAGGCTGTTCAGCCCCTCAAGCATGTTCTATCATCCAATCAGATTATGGCTGAAATGCAGCCTAATTCATATGGTCCATATTCCTTAATACTTTAGCTTAATTAAAACCTAATTCAGATTTAAAATTAATACTTGATCTATAATCGACTAACACTTGTGGAAGAGTGTTCTGAACCTTTGTGTGTAGATTTTTTTTTCCCCTTTATTCATTCACAGGATGAGGGCATTGCTGGTTAGGCAGTATTTATTGCCCAGAAGGCAGTTAAGAGTCAACCACATTGCTCTAGGTCTGGAGTCACATGTAGGCCAGACCAGGCAAGGATGGTGGATTTCCTTCCCTAAAGGACATCAGTGAGTCAGAAGGGCTTTTCCCCTTGACAATTGACAATTAATTCATGTTTATCATTAGACGTTTAATTGCAGATTTTTAAAATTGAATTCAAATTTCACCATCTGCCATGGCAGGATTTGAACTTGGGTCCCCAGAACATTTTCTGGGTCCCTCGGTTAACAGTCTAGAGATTATGTCATCACTTGCCTCCAAGTGCTTCCCAACTTCTCTCCTGAATGGTCTGGCCCTAATTTTTAGGCTGAGCTCTCTAGTTCTAGAATCTCCAACCAATGGAAGTAGTTTATCTATTCTGTCTTCTTTTGTTACTATCTTGAAGCCATAGATTTTAATTTTGGTGAATATTCACTGCTGTGGTGATTTCTTTTAACACACAGTACTAGGGACAGATGTCTTGGAGACTAATGAAGTTTTATTTACATTGGCAGAGTTTCAAGTGAAAAAGTAAATAGGGTTTTCAGATAGAAGCTCTTTGAATTGATATTGTTTGAGAAGGAAAAAAATCTGTTGGTTTTGGTTGGGCAGCTTTGGATAAGCTGGATGGTTAAAGCAATTTGCTCTGAGAAAGGGAGGTCGTTTAGGATTTTTAAAAAAGACGTTACATCAACATGAGATAACAAGCATGGGGCTGGATGAACACAGCAGGTCAAGCAGCATCATAGGAGCAGGAAAACTTGACGTTTCGGACCTAGACCCTTCATCAGAAATGAGGGAGGGGAAGAGGGTTCTGAAATAAATAGGGAGAGAGGGGGAGGCGGATAGAGGATGGATAGAGGAGAGGATAGGTGGAGAGGAGGCAGACAAGTCGAAGAGGCGGGGCTGGAGCCAGTAAAGGTGGGTGTAGGTGAGGGGGTAGGGAGGAGGTAGGTCTGTCCAGGGAGGATGGACAGGTCAAGGGGGTGGATGATGTTAGTAGATAGGAGATGGGGGTGTGGCTTGAGGTGGGAGGAGGGGATAGGTGAGAGGAAAAACAGGTTAGGGAGGCGGGGACGAGCTGGGCTGGTTTTGGGATGCGGTTGGGGGAGGGGAGATTTTGAAGCTTGTGAAATCCACATTGATACCATTGGGCTGCAGGGTTCCCAGGCTGAATATGATTTGCTGTTCCTGCAGCCTTCGGGTGGCATCACTGTGGCATTGCAGGAGGCCCAGGATGGACATGTTGTCTGAGGAATGGGAGGGGGAGTTGGAATGGTTCGCGACTGGGAGGTGCAGTTGTTTGTTGCGAACTGAGCACAGGTGTTCTGCAAAGCGGTCCCCAAGCCTCTGCTTGGTTTCCCCGATGTAGAGGATGCCACAACGGGTACAGCAGATGCAGTATACCACAT
>JAHRHZ010000249.1:4811868-4848944 GCA_024137785.1 Ginglymostoma cirratum
AAAATGTCTTTGGTGGTGGGGTCTGATTGCAGATGGCGGAAGTGTCGGAGGATGATGCGTTGGATCTAGAGGTTGGTGGGGTGGTACGTGAGGACGAGGGGGATTCTTTTTTGGTTATTATTGCGGGGACAGGGGTCCTGGGCCTCCTGCAATGCCACAGTGATGCCACCCGAAGGCTGCAGGAACAGCAAATCATATTCAGCCTGGGAACCCTGCAGCCCAATGGTATCAATGTGGATTTCACAAGCTTCAAAATCTCCCCTCCCCCAACCGCATCCCAAAACCAGCCCAGCTCATCTCCACCTCCCTAACCTGTTTTTCCTCTCACCTATCCCCTCCTCCCACCTCAAGCCCCACCCCCATCTCCTATCTACTAACATCATCCCGCCCCTTTGACCTGTCCGTCCTCCCTGGACTGACCTTTCCCCTCCCTACCCCCCCACCTACACCCACCTTTACTGGCTCCATCCCACCCTCTTCGACTTGTCTGCCTCCTCTCCACCTATCCTCTCCTCTATCCATCCTCTATCCGCCTCCCCCTCTCTTCCTATTTATTTCAGAACCCTCTTCCCCTCCCCCATTTCTGATCAAGGGTCTAGGCCCGAAACGTCAAGTTTTCCTGCTCCTATGATGCTGCTTGGCCTGCTGTGTTCATCCAGCCCCACAGCTTGTTATCTCGGATTCTCCAGCATCTGCAGTACCTTTTATCTCTGTTACATCAGCATGAGTTTGGTTTTAAACTCCCAGACCAGAGGTGTTTGGATAATACTGTGAAAGTGCTGAAGCTGAGTTATTTCATACGCTCAGTTATATCATAGAATCATAGATTCATACAACATGGAAACAGACCCTTCGGTTCAACCCGTCCACACTGACCTTAATCCCAAACTAAAATAGTCCCACCTGCCTGCGCTTGGCCTTTCTCCCTCCAAACATTTCCTATTCATGTACTTATCCAACTGTCTATAAAATGGAAGAAACTATCAGATTCTCACAGGAAGGGTGTGGAGGCTTTGACAGGGTGTAGAAGAGGTTTACCAGGATGCTGCCTGGATGAGAGGGTATGGGCTATAAGGAGAGGCTAGAAAGACGCAGGAACAAAAACAAAGTTGCTGGAAAAGCTCAGCAGGTCTGGCAGCATCTGTGAAGGAAAAAACAGAGTTAACGTTTCGGGTGCGGTGAACCTTCCTCAGACCTGAAAAGCGCAGATTGTTTTCTGTGGAGTGGCAGAGACGGAGGGAAGACTTGATAGAAGTCTATAAAATTATGAGATGCATAGACAGGGTTGATGGTCAGAATCTTTTACTGAGTGTCCTGAAATCTTTAAACATGTGTTTTGTGTAAAAGTTTAGTTCATTCCATTTTATTTTACTGTATTATGCACAACGAACTTCAGTTTTCTGGTTAAACTCGAATCTGCAATATTGCCTGTTCCAAGAAAAGATCCTCTTGTTAAACCAAAATAAAATGTGATCTTTAAAACCAGATTTTGGTTCTTGATCTAAATTGTCCAGTAATGACTGAAAGATGACCAGGTTTGGGCTCCCTGTCTTATCTCTCCCTCCTTTCTTAAACAGTGTTCCAAACTGCAGACACTATTGAGAATAGGTAGGTAAAGTGAGAGGCAATTTGTACACAACAAGCTCCCACTTTCAGCAGTTGAATGATCCTTGTTTTAGTGATGTTTTACAGTCTCCCCTCAGCCTCTGCCGCTCCACAGAAAACAACCTGCGCTTCTGAGGAAGGGTCACCAGACCCGAAACGCTAACTCTGTTTTTTTCTTCACAGGTGCTGCCAGACCTGGTCAGCTTTTCCAGCAACTTTGTTTTGTTCCTGCGTTTTTCTAGCCTCTCCTTATAGCCCAGGCAGCATCCTGGTAAATTGATGAGAAATATTTGTTGTGTCACTGTAGAGAACTGACTGTAGCAGACAGCGTCTCTGTTTAACAGCTGATTCAGTCGATAGCACATCAGACAGGGCATGACAGCTTCAGGAATGCACTGGGTGTATCAGCCTGGATTATCCAGTGTTCAAGGCACTTGAGTGCCGATTTGACCTGTAACCTCTGCAAAGACAGAGGCAGCTTGGACCTGTAACCTTTTGCCTGGAAGCAGTAGTCAGGGCCGAAGCCTTGTGAGCAGCTGCAAAGCCTGGTATGCCCGATGGAGGTCACCAGTGGCGGTCAGTGGAAAAGCTGGCTGGTGAGCACGGGTGGGTCTGAGCCCAGCGCGGGTGAAAGTGAGCCCTCTTGGGGAAAGCCCAGCTTGGACCATCTCCAGGCCCACAGTTTAAGAAAGGACTGTTATGTTTGACTTTTTAAGCTTTATTTCTTTACTTTTATACTAAGAAGGCCGCAGTGCTGAACTTTTTAAAACTTATTTATTTTTCTACTTCTGTAACTAAGATTTTGTACCGAGGTACTTAGTACCTAAGATGGTATCACTGTACACTTTTCATTGTACTCTTGTCCCCCTGTACTTGAGCACAGATGACAATGAAACCTCAATCTAAATGTACACCTAAAACTAATCTAGACAGAGGCAGCTTTGACCTGTAACCTTCTGCCTAGACAGAGGCCACGGTGCTGTCCACTGGGCCAATGCTGAAGCTTCCCTAAGAGATTGGTCTCCTTGGCCAAGTGGAGAGAAATAATGTGTAGGTGTATGAGGGAAAAGCAGGAGATTGGCACAAGGTAATGACACTCATTTTACAATGGGTCAGATGGTCTCCTTCTGCACTGTGACACATTGCAACTTTGAACTGAATGCCCTAATCTTACTATGTGGGAGGGAATGCTGATATCCTCTAAAAGGGCAAAGACAAACTGTTCAATTTTTGCTTTTGTAGGGACTGACTACAGGCTTGTTGAAGTGATTAAGAATACAGTAAATGTGACCATTGCAGTTCCCTCAAAATTCGAGAATAAATAAAACATATGTGGAATCTTTCTTGTCAGAGAGTTGTTTCTGTGTCAACTAATGCGACAGAACTTGGTTGTTTGACACATCATGCCTGTGAAAATGATATCTCACCTACTTATCTCTACATCTCTACTTATTCTCCGAAGACCACATTTTTCACCATCCAGTCAAGTGGTACCTTCCAGATCACACCAGCTTCTTACCTTTTGTAGTAGACTCGCCAACTTTAAGGGCATTTAAATGGTCGTTGGATAAACATATGGATGATAAGTGAATAGTGTAGGTTAGATGGGCTTCAGATTGGTTTCACAGGTCGGCGCAACATTGAGGGCCAAAGGGCCTGTACTGCGCTGTAATGTTCTATGTTCTACAACATTTCCTCATCTCTCCCTCTGTTTCTTCTTCCAATGACTTTAAACCAACATTCTCTGGTTTTCTATCCCTCTTGCTACTGAAAATACTTCCTCTTCATTCACTTGATGAAAACGCCTCACCTTTTTGGATGCTTAATGACTAACCTATGACCTAACATTGATGAACAAAGACAAACACACAACACAGATAAAGGTATAACAAGGATGAACACAGCAGGCCAAGCAGCATCAGAGTAGCAGGAAAGCTGACTTTTTGGGTCTAGACCCTTCTTAACACAGATAAAGGCTGCTTTTGAAACAAAACAAAGACTTGCTAACTGAGGGAAATGTCAGTCTGTTATTCGACCTCCAGCTGCTAACTATATATGTCTAGGCTGTTTCTCAGTTTGAAATTGGCTCTTTACAAATCTTTAATTGCTGACACTGATCCCTATGTGTGAGGGCAGTCTGAAGAGTGAAAAAGGTTCAAGATTTGTACACATTTTGTGAACGAATCCTGAAATATGTCATCTACGTAGAATTGCACTGACTATTAAGCCAACAGCCATTTGCACACAGCAAGATCCCATTGAATAAACATAAAACAAACTGCAGGTTTTGGAGATTTGAAGCTAACAAAAACAGAAAGCTCTGGAGAAACTCAGCAGGTCTGGCAGAAACTCTGGAGACAGAAGCAAAGTTAACGGTTCAGTTTTAGTGGACCTTCTTCAGAATTAGACCCCATGCACATGTTGGTATACATGATATGGAGATGCCGGTGATGGACTGGGATGGACAAAGTTAGAAGTCACATGACACCAGGTTATAGTCACTTCACCTGACGAAGGAGCAGCACTCCGAAAGCTTGCGATTTCAGATAAACCTGTTGGACTATAACCTAGCGTCAAGTGACCTCTGACTGAGTTGGTATCGGTGGTGTACTGGCAATCCAGAAGATGGATCAATGATTGGAGTCAAGTTTAAATCTTGCCACAACAGTACGACAATTTAAAATAATTAAAGTCATAAATCTGGAATAAAAGAGTCATATCAGTTATGTTGATCATTTAACAACCAGATGGTTTGAAAAATATCAAACAGGCTCTCTGATGTCCCTCAGGAAGGGAAATCTGCTGCCTTTACCCAGTCTGGCCCACATGTAACTCCAAACACAGAGCAATGTGGTTTCCTCCTAACCGCCCTCTTAAGTGGTAGAGCGAATCATTTAGTTGCATTTAAGAAGACAGCTCGCCACCACCTTCTCAAAGGCAATAAATGCTGGCCTCAAGGGTGATGGCCAGGGTCCACAAACTATAGGATATGGGAGTAGAATTAGATCATTCAGCCCATCGAGTCTGCTCCACCATTCAATCATGGCTGATGTATTTCTCAAAGTGATTAGAGTCTCATGGTGATAGAGATGTACAACATGGAAGGTTGCCCATGCCAACCAGATATCTTAAATTAATCTAGTCCCATTTGCCAGCATTTGGCCCATATCGCTCTAAACCCTTCCTATTCATATACGGACTCAAATGCCTTTTAAATGTGGTAATTGTACTAGACTCCACCACTCCTCCTGCCTTCTCCACATAACTAATGATTTTACTAATCAAGATCTTATCTATCTCTGTCTTAAATATAGTCAATGATCTCTGCAGCCTTCCGCTGCAACGAATTCCACAGATTCACCAACCTTTGCCCTATCTCAGTTTTAAAGATTCGTCCCTTCACTCTGAGGCTGTGTCCTCAGGTCCCGGTCTCTCCTACTAGTGGAAACATCTTGTCCGCTTCCACTCTGTCCAGACCTCTCAGTATTTTGTGAGTTTCAGTTAGATCCTTTCTAAACTCCTTCGAGCACAGATCTGTTATCCTTAACCGCTCCTCGAATGACAAGTCTTTCGTCCCTGGGATCATTCTTAAGAAGTCGAGAAAATGACAGACCTGTTGATCTGGGTTTTTATGTGCAAAAGTAAAATCGAGTCAACAGCTGAAACCTCAGGGATTTGATAGGATGGTGTTGACCCTGGTTGAGAACCTCATTCAATCATCCACAACCCAACTGAAAGTGGAACAGGATCGAGAGACTAAACAGCCTACACTTGTTGCTCATGTGCTAAAGGATGATTGTGCCTCAAATAGTGCAACAATCCCCGCTCTGTTGTCCGTGCAGACTAAAGGATCACATTGCGCCATTAGGAGTAACTTCAACCCGTGACTTCCCAATGGACTGCTGAGAGTTGGGGTAAGTGATGTTAAACTGGCTGAGTTTTATACTTGGGTGAAGTATGGTCCACTTCTAGAAATCAACATGTTGGAAATCTGTTCATCTCCGTTAAAAAGGATCGATTAAAATAGGAGGCTGTTAGTGATTTACAAAGACAGTCCGTCAGTTTAATGGCATTGAGTTGAACAGTGTGTTGCAGGACTGCATTAATTCATTTTTAATGTCTTTTCTTTACCTTTGCAATATTTTAAAAATAAATATTAATAATACGCCAACCTAGACTTGAGTCTTCCAATTCACCAGGCTCTTGCGAAGGTTATAACGATTATATTTAGAACATCCATGGGGGCAGCTATTATTGATGTCTGTACTCATCCAAACCAAAAAAAAGGTCCCCAGCAACATAGGTGCCATTCATTCATATTCTCCCAAGATTGTAGCCATGGTAACAATCCATTGACGTCAATGAGATCTTTAACCCTGTAACCACAGGCCCATTGCTGCCACTCGAAGAACTGTTTTGACAGGAGCATTGCCCACATAAGTGTTATTGGGAGGCTCTTTTCATTACTGAGGCCCACAGCATCGCTCACACAGACCTCTCTGAAACCCAGTCTTTAACTCACTCTCAGATATCCATTGTACCGTATACAAGACCCACCTAAAACTTCTTGATTAGGTTCGAGCTCATTGCTGACGTCTGTAAAGAGTCAAATAATGGTAACAAGAAAGTCATCAAGTTTTCCAGTCCCACAAAGTGCACCACCGTTCCACAGGGGAGAGTACTCAATCATTGATGTCATCATTATTTGTATGAACACACTCCAAGCAAATTGACTGTCCCAGTGTGATAGCAATTCACAAGGACTGGTTGTGGGATGTCCGGGGCTCATAAAGGCACTTTACAAATGAAAGGTTATTCTTTGTTGAAAGAAGTGGGAGAGGATTAATGATAGATTCATGTCTAACAAATACGAATGGCCGCAAATCCTGATTGCTAAATTACTAGCTGCACCTTACAAGAGTGTTCCATAAGACCGTACAACACAGGGACAAACTTTCATCCTGAAACGTTGACATTCCTGCTCCTCAGATGCTGCCTGACCGGCTGTGCTTTTCCAGCTCCATGTCTATTGACAAAATTAGGCCATTTGGCCCATTGAGTCTAATCCACCATTCAATCATGGCAGATATGTTTCTCGGCCCCATTCTCCTGTTTTCTCCCTGTAACTCTTGATGCCCTAAGTAATCAAGAACCTATCGATCTTTGTCAAAACATGTTCAATGGCTTGGCCGCCACAGCAATAAATTCCACAGATTAACCACCCTCCGGCTGATGAAATTTCTCCTCATCTCAGACCCTGTTCAATTTCAGTTGAAGCTGCATAACTTACCTCAATAGACACCAGCGAGGGTTTTGATTGAGTCTCCAAGAATTCTGAATGATTAGATTTAGATTAGATTAGATTTTATTGCCAAGTGTACCCGACTACCAGAGTACAGGGAAAAGAGAACAGAGTCACCACTCTCCGGTGCCATCTGACAGTACAATAATTAGTATTAAAAAGAAGAGCCAAAATTAAAACCAAAAACAGAAATGAACAGTAACGAAAATGTCCAGATCACTTTGCCACTGTGGGTCTTGAACTGGGATCATCGATGCTGCCTGTGCTGGACCCACCAATGCTGCGTTGCAATCAATGCAAACCCCACTGCCTCGAGTCCTACCGCCGTCAAAATAGCCATGTTCCCGCTCCCTCGATCGTCTCTGGGCCCATCTCGCCGATGACGCCACCATCTTGGAATCAACTGAAGTATCAGAGACCAAACGAAGGGGAGAGCGTAACTCTTTGAAACAGCGCTGGCATCAGAGCCGACGGCGATGACAGTGCTGCCGACTCCTCGAGTCCTGCGCTGGGCCCACCAGTGTCGATGTCGCCACGCTCCGGCGCCACTTCTCACCGCTGGGCCCATGCCCCCTGCCATCTCTGATGCCACTGGTACCGCCGCAGCCGAGCTCACCAAGGGCAAAAAGGTAAAAAGTACTGTAGGGAAAAGAAAAGTAAAAAGAAGAAGAAAGAAAGAAAAAAAGAGAGAGACAGATGAATGAAAGCAGCAGATGAGCAGGAGCCCTCCTGGAAGGAAACTGCCATCCTCACTTGCTCTGGCCTACATGTGACTCCAGACCCACAGCAATGTGGTTGACGCTTCACTGCCCTCTTGGCAATTAGGGATGGGCATTAAATGCTGGCCTGGCCAGTGACGCCCACATCATGAATGAATTTTAAAAATGTTTGAATGCTGCTAATCTAATGCCATATTGGAGGAATGAGTGAATAATGGGCATTGTTGGAGAACAGAGGGACCTAGGGGTGCATGGTTCTTTAAACATAATTCTTTGAAGTTTGCGTCACACACAGAGAGGGCGCTTGGCACGCTTGCCTTCATCGCTCAGTCCTTTGAGTATAGGAGTTGGGATGCTATGTTGAGGTTGTACAGGACAGGGTGAGGCATCTTCTGGAATATTGTGTCCCATTATGGTTGCCCTATGATAGGAAGAATATTATCAAGCTGGAGAGGGTTCAAAGAGATTTGCCATGATGTTTTTCTGAAGAAGGATCTAGGCCTGAAACTTCAGCTTTCCTGCTCCTCTGATGCTGCTTGGCCTGTTGTGTTCATCCAGCTCTACACCTTGTTATCTCTATGTTATGATGTTGCTGGGTATGGAAGGTTTGAGTCATAAAGAAAGGCTGGATAGATCATAGAATCCCTACAGTGTAGAAAAAGGCCCTTAGGCCCAACAAGTCCACACTGACCCTCGGAGCATCCCACCCAGACCCATCCCACTATAACCCACCTAATCTACACATCTCTGAACACCATGGGCAATTTAGCATGGCTAATCCACCTAATGCACATCTTTGGACTGTGGGAGAAAACCGGGGCACCCGGAAGAAACCCATGCAGACACGGGGAGAATGCGCAAACTCCACACAGACAGTCGCCCGAAGCTGGAATCAAACCCGGGTTTCTGGCACTGTGAGGCAGCAGTGCTAACCACTGAGCCAAGGCTGGGACTTTTTTCATTTGAGTTGAGAGAGGTTGAGAGATGACCTGATAGAAGTTTATAAGATAATGAGAGGTATAGAGTTGATGGTAGTTGTCTTTTTCCTATGATGGAAAATTTCAAGACGAGGGGACACATTTTTAAGGTAAGAGATTTAAAAAAGACATAAGAGGCAAATGTTTTCGAGAGAGGGTGGTACACGTGTGGAATGAAGTTCCTAATGAAATGGTGGATGTGGGTATAATCAAAACATTTAAAAGACATTTGGATGGATATATGAATAGGAAAGGTTTGGAGGAATAGGCAAGTCGGACTAGTTTTTTGTTTGGGATTATGTTTGGCATACTGGGAGGACTGAAGGGTCGATTTCCGCATTGTATGACTCTGAGAAGAAATTATTTCCATTAGCACCGTCACTACATAGCAAAGGTGGAGTCTGGGGTGGGGAGGCTTAGTTATTATTGACCAGAAGCTGAACTGGACCAACCACGTAAACACTGCAATTGCAAGAGCAATTCTGAGGCTAGGAACCTGACCCCTTCAAAATTTTCTGATGAAGGGTTTAGGCCCGAAACGTCAAGTTTTCCTGCTCCTATGATGCTGCTTGACCTGCTGTGTTCATCCAGCCCCATGCTTGTTATCCCCTTCAAAATCTGTCTACCATCGACAAGGCACAGGTCAGGAGTGTGATGGAATACTCCTCACCTGCCTGGATGAGCACAGCTCTAACAACACTCCAAGAAGCTTGATACCCCAGAAGAAAGCAACCAATAACACCATAAAGTATAGAAGCAGAACTGGGTCTTTGGGCCCATCGAGTCTGCTCCGCCATTTGATCACAGCTGATATGTTTCTCAATCCCATTCTCCTGCCTTTTCACTGTAACCTTTGATTCCCTTTACGAACCAAGAACTTATCTAACTCTGTCTTAAAGATACTCAATGACTTGCTTGATTGGAACTCTGACGGTGACAGTAAACATTCACTCTCTCCATCACTGGGATACAACGGCAGCTGTGTGGACCATCTATGAGATGCAGAAACTCACCAAAGCTCCTTCACCAAGACTTTCCAAACCCATTGCCACTTCCATCTAGAAAGACAAGGCCAGGAAATACATGGGAACAGCACCACCTCCAAGTTCCCCTCTAAAATACTCACCATCTTGACTTGGAAATGTAGCTGCATCCATTTAGGGTGGACTGTGAGAGCCTTTTTCCTCGGATGGTGACGGCTAGCACAAGGGGACATAGCTTTAAATTGAGGGGTGATAGATGTGGGACAGATATCAGAGGTAGATTCTTTACTCAGAGAGTAGTAAGGGCATGGAATGCCTCGCCTGCAGCACTTGTAGACTCGCCAACTTTAAGGGCATTTAAATGGCCGTTGGATAAACATATGGATGATAATGGAATAGTGTAGGTTAGATGGGCTTCAGATTGGTTTCACAGGTCGACGCAACTTCGAGGGCCAAAGGGTCTGTACTGCGCTGTAATGTTCTATGTTCTATGTTCATTTAATCAAAATCTTGAATCAAAATCTTGGAACTCCCTTCCTTATAGAACTACGGGTGCCCTCTACAAATTAGACTGTGGCACTTCAAGAAGGCAGCTTATCACTAATTTCTCAAATGCTGGCACAGCCAGCAATGTCCTCATCCCAAAATACCAATTATTTCATATTATTCTTTGAAGTAATCCTTAACTTTTTAACTCGCATTTCTCTGACTGTTTGTACCTAAGTTTTTAATAACTGTACAAAACGCCAGTGCGGCCTCACTTGGAATATTATGTACAGTTCTGGTCGCCCCATTACAGGAAGGATGTGGAAGCATTGGAAAAGGTGCAGAGGAGATTTACCAGGATGTTGCCTGGTCTGGAGCAAAGGTCTTATGAGGAAAGGCTGAGGGACTTGGGCCTGTTCTCATTGGAGAGAAGAAGGCTAAGAGGGGATTTAATAGAGACCTACAAAATGATCAGAGGATTAGATCGGGTGGACAGTGAGACTCTTTTTCCTAGGATGATGACGTTGGCTAGTACGAGGGGGCATAGCTGCAAATTGAGGGGTGATAGATTTAAGACAGATGTCAGAGGTAGGTTCTTTACTCAGAGAGTGGTAAGGGCGTGGAATGCCCTGCCTGCCAATGTAGTTAACTCAGTCACATTAGGGGCATTTAAACAGTCCTTGGATAAGCATATGGATGATGATGGGATCGTGTAGGGGGATGGGCTTAGATTAGTTCACAGGGCGGCGCAACATCGAGGGCCAAAGGGCCTGTTCTGCGCTGTATTGGTCTACGTTCTATGTTCTATGTTCTAGTTACCTTGGTACCTAAGATGGCAGCATGTGTGGTGACATTATACACTTTTCACTGTAGTCTTTTACTTGAGTACACGTGACAATAAAATCTAAAATCTATAAAGCTAAATCTAAAAACCAGGAAATGAAACAGCCTAGCAACCAGAGAGCGCAGTTTTAAGATGATTAGTAAAAGTAGAAGAGGCTAGAAATGAAATGTATCTCACAAATTGTAGTGATCTGGAATGCATAGCCTGAAGGATGCAATTGTAGCTTTCAAAGGAGAATAGGATAAATAAACAATGGGATAAAATTTGCATGACTATGGGAAAAGAAAAATGGAATAGCACTGAAAGAGCCATCACAATTACGATGAGCAGAATGGCCTCCTCTGTACTGCTTGATTCATTGCTTCTCCGATTTTGCACAGTGCAGTCTGATCAGTTAGAGGAGCCCTAAGGCATTATTACATCAATTCTGAAATTACGGGCTTGTGAGATGCACTATGTATCACTGCAGCTGAAAGTGAGTTCATAGTGTTTCTATTTGTTTAAATCGACTGGGCTCAAGTTACATTCTGAACAACCACCAACACTCGGTCTCAGCTGTGAACCAACTAATTTCCATCCTTGATGTTGACTACTTAACCCCAGGTCAGGCCAGCTGCAGGTCTGCTCACCAAGATACCAAGGGGTTTATTGTTTGAGGTGAACTACAGAACAAACTTTCACACCAAAACCCACAATATCAAGAGTTCATTCCAATATGCCGTTCGTAGGCCAGGTCTCAGTCACAGAGTCATAAAGCATGGAAACACACCCTTCGATCCAACCAGTCCATGCCAAACATAATCCTAAACTAAACTAGTCCCACTTGCCTGCTCCTAGTCCATATCCCTCCAAAATTTTCCTATTCATGTACTTATCCGAATGTCTTTTGAATGTTGTAACTGCACCCGCATCCATCACTTCCTCAGGAAGTTCATTTCACACACCATCTGTCGAAAAATTTTGCCTCATGTCTCTTTTAAATCTCCGTCCTGTCACCTTAAAAATATACCTCCTAGTCTTGAAATTCCCCACCCTAGTAAAAAGACACCTATCATTAACCCTATCTATACTCCTCATGATTTTATAAACCTCTATAACGTAACCTCTCAACCTCCTACCCTTAAGGTTTCTATGGAAGAGGTCACAGAATGGTGACAGGTTCAACACAGGCAGACGCCATTTGGCCCATTGTGTGAGTGGTGATTCTCTGCAGGAGTAACTCATCCATTGTCACTCCCTGTGGTCCTGTAAGAATCCAATTCCACCTGAAATGCCTACCTCCACCATGTTCTTTGGCAACACATTCCAGGTCACAAGCTAATTCTGTAGGAGTTCCTCAGGGTAGTGTCCTAGCCCGACGAACCCTAGCTGCTTCATCAATGACTTTCTCGCTGTCATTAAGTCAGAAGTAAGGATGCTAACCGATAACTGCACAATGTTCAGCGCCATTCACAAATCCTCAGATACTGATGCTATCTACGTTCAATTCAGTAAGACAAGTGGCAAGTAACATTTGTGCCACACAAGTGCCATACAATGGCAGTCTCAAGAAGAGTGAATCTAACCACCACCCCTTGACATTTAATTGCACTACCAACTCTGAGACCTTCACTATCAACATCATGGAAGTTACCATTGACTATTGAACTGGATCAGCCATGTGTCTAAGGGAGCAGGTCAGTGGCTAGGATTTTTGTAATAAGTGACTACTTACTGACTCTCCAAAGTCTCTGTATACTCTCATGAGTTTGATGGAACGTTCACCATGCAGCTCCAACAACACTCAAGATGCTTCCTGTGCCACAAACACAGGTCCTTCCAGCAACACACATCTCCTATTAAGGTATGTAATAAACTGGTGGCATAAAATACTGGAAAATGGACAAGATGATATGTATTACAAATATATATATGTCTATGTTTTTGCAAACTCCTTTTTTTTAGTATCTGCACAGCATGTATCTCTGATTCATTAACTTAACAAGAAATATCTGGTTGGCATGGATGAGTTAGACTGAAGGGTCTGTTTCCATGCTGTACAGCACTATAACTCTGTGTGGTCTCAACTATATCCTGAATAAATGAAGCACAGCATAATTAGTTTTATGCTGAATTCCTCATAATAACAGATAGCATTTCATTAGCGATTCTTGTCCATTGCATTCATGACTGTCCTTTCTTAGTAAAGTTTGTGATGTGTGCATAAGAAGACAATGGAGAACAGGCAATGATGCTTCACTAAAATTATATCAGAGTTAAGGCTTACTGCTATCACAAAAGATTCAAGAGACTGGGGCACTTTTCCCGTAGGAACAGAAGATTGGGAAAGTGACCTGATCTCACTGTTTAAACTGATGAACAGGATTGACAACATAAAGCCTGCAGAAGACCTCCACACTTGTGGAGAAATTCAAGTGGATATTGATATAACAGTCATGTAATGAATCCAGAGATAGTAGAAACAGCAGATGCTGGAGAATCCGAGATAACAAGGTGTAGAGCTGGATGAACACAGCAGGCCAAGCAGCATCAGAGGAGCAGGAAAGCTTGACGTTTCAGGCCGAGACCCTTCTTCAGAAAATGATTTTCTCAAGTAGGGTCTAGGCCCGAAACGTCAGCTTTCCTGCTCCTAGGATGCTGCTTGGCCTGCTGTGTTCATGTAATGAATCCATTCTAGATTGTTCCCTTTACCCAAAGTGGTAAGAATGGAGAACTCAGCCCTACGCAGACTGGATAAGCATAGACACCTCTAATGAGAAGCGAGTTAAATACGCGAGGAAGAAAGGAACAAGAGGATGTAGCAAAAGAGCCAAAGACATCCTCACATGACATCTCTGGCAAGGCCAGCATTTGATGCCCACCTCTCATTGCTCTTGAACTCTCTGTCGGGGAGTATGCTAAGAAAGTGGGAATATGGCATTGAGATAGAAGGTCAGCCATGATCATCATCAACAGTGGAGCTGAATGTCTGACTCCAGCTGCTAATTTCTAGGCCCTTTGGCGGGTACCTAGGAGCCAAACACATTGTTGTAGTCACGTATAGGTCAGACCAGGTAAGGGTGATCCATTTCCTTCACTAAAGGACATTAGACATTAAGACCATAAGACGTAGGAGCAGAATTAGGCCGTTCAGCCCACTGAGTGTGCTCCATCCTTCAATCGTGGCTGGTATGTTTCTCACTCCCATTCTCCAGCTTTCTCCCTGTAACCCTTAATCCCCTTACTAATCAAGAACCTATCTATTTCTGTCTTGAATACTCTCAATGACTTGGCCTTCACAGCCCTCTGTGGCAATGAGTTTCACAGGTTCACCATCCTCTGACCTTCGTTCTCATCTCAGTTTTAAAGGGTCGTCCTTTCATTCAGAGGCTGTGCCCTTGGCTCCTAATCTCTCTTACGAAAGGAAACAACTTCTCCATGCCCACTCCAACCAGGCTTCTCAGTATTCTGTAAATTTCCATCAGATCCCCCCGATCCTTCTAAATTCTGTCAAGTGCAGACTCAGAGTCCTCAACCACTCCTCATATGACAAGCCTTTCACCCCGGGATCATTTGTGTGAAACTCCTCTGGATTACCTCCAACGCTAGCACATTCTTCTTTACGTATGGGCCCAAAACTGCTCACAATATTCCAAAGATAGTAGGAACTGCCAATGCTGGAGAATCTGAGATAACAAGGTGTAGAGCTGGATGAATACAGCAGGCCAAGCAGCATTAGAGGAGCAGGAAAGCTGGTGTCTTGGGTCTGGACCCTTCTTCTGAAGAAGGGTCCAGACCCGAAACGTCAGCTTTCCTGACTTGGCCTGCTGTGTTCATCCAGCTCTACACCTTGTTAGCACAATATTCCTAAGGCAGTTTGACCAGAGCCTTACACAGCATCCACAGTACATCTCTGCTCTTGTATTCCAGCCCTCTTGAAATGATTGCTAATATTGCATTTGCCTTCCCATCTGACAACTGAATTTGCATGTTGGCCTTAAGAGAATTCTGAACGAGGACTTCTAATTCCCTTTGTACTTCAGATTTCCAAAGCCTTTCCCCTTCTAGAAAATAGTCTATGCCTCTATTCTTTTTACCAAAATGCATAACCACATACTTTCCCACATTGTAGTTCAGCTGCTACTTCTTTGCCCACTGTCCTAGCCTGTCCACGCCCTTCCCCACCTCCTTTCGCCCTCAGCACTATCTGTTCTTCCAGCCATCTTTATGCCATCTGCAAACTTAGCTACAATGCTCCCAGTTCCTTCATCCAGATATATAACTATTCAGGCTTTCACCCCAAAAACCATGGAATTGTGCAGAATAATAGAATGCCTCCAGCACATATCATCCTGCATGTGCCAGCACTCAACTAGTCCAATGCCCACCCTTTTCCCGCCAGCTCTTCCTTTTCTCTTGAGATACTTACCTTGTTCCCATTTGAAAACTGCAATTACATCTGCCTCTATCACCCACTTGGGCTGTATGCCCTAGCTGGGAGGCAGTGGCACTGTGGCAAGAACATGGCATTGGTAATCCTCAAGGACCATGGGTTTGAAACCTGCCATGACAGATGATGATATTTGAATGCAATTTTTACTCCATAATCTCATCCTTAATAATGGACTCTAAAGTCTTACCAACGACCGAGGTCAAGCTCATTGGCCTCGAGCTTTCTGTCTTCTGCCTCCTTCCATTCTTAAGCAAGGATGTTACATTAGCCATTTTCCAGTCCTCAGGGACCCTACCTGACTTCAGTTCTTCCTGAAAGATCATCATAAATACCTCTACACTCACCTCAGCTAGCTCCTTTACAACTCTGGTGTGTCGTCCATCTGGTCCAGTTGGTCTATCAACTCATTGGTGCATCATAGCATCCCTACAGTGTAGAAACAGGCCCTTCAGCCCAAGTCCACACCAACCCTCTGAAGAGCATCCTACCCAGGCCCATCCCTATCCGTTTCTCCTGTAACCCACCTAATCTACACATCCCTGAACACTATGGGTAATTTAGCATGGCCAATCCACCTAGCCTGCACATCTTTGGACTGTGGGAGGAAACAGGAGCAGCCAGAGGAAACCCACACAGATATTGGAAGAATGTGCAAACTCCACACAGACAGTCACCTGAGGCAGGAATCAAACACAGGTCCCTGGCGTTGTGAGGCAGCAGTGCTAACCGCTGATCAAACTGCTAACCAGCTCAAACTTTACCACAAAATCAATGGTTTTACACTATTTCTATGGGTGACAAGTTTCCAAACAAAAGGTTACACATTTACTCACCTATTTCTCCATCCAACAGTGTTCAAATGGGTGTTTACTATTGACTGTGGCTACAAGACTTCCATTAGATAGGTATTTTTTAAAATTGCATTCAAATGTCACCATCTGTCATGGCAGGTTTCAAACCCCATGGTCCTTGAGGATTGCCAATGCTATGTTCTTGCCACAGTGCCACTGCCTCCCGGCTAGGGCATACAGCCCAAGTGGGTGATAGAGGCAGATGTAATTGCAGTTTTCAAATGGGAACAAGGTAAGTATCTAAAAGGAAAAGGAAAAGCTGGTAGGAAAAGGGTGGGCATTGGGCTAGTTGAGTTGATCTTGCAGAGTGCTGGCACAGGCAGGAGGAGATTTGCTGGAGGCATTATCTTATTCTGCTCGATTCCATGGTTCTTAGGGTGAAAGCATGAATTTAACCCTTTAATCTTTCTTTCAGACCAGACAAGACTCAAGTTTTTTGTTCGAACTTGTGTCCATGCATGCCTGGGAGGTACAACCATTAAAGTTGACGGAGAACTCAAACATTACTACAAAAACAATGGTTTTACACTATTTCTATAGATGACAATTTTTCAAGCAAAAGGTTACACATCTACTCGCCCATTTCTCTATCCAACAGTGATCAAATAGATTACATGGTGTGGAGCTGGATGAACACAGCAGGCCAAGCAGCATCATAGGAGCAGGAAAGCTTGTCCTGAGGGAGGAGGGTAATTTCTTCGTCCGGAGGGATCTCAAATAGATTACATTCCAGTTTGTACCCATGACTGTATTATTCAACCATATTCAAGCTCGTGCCTGTGATTATAATATCCACGTTTTAAAAATGATGTTATTTCACTGGAGGCAGCTCAGGGGAAGTTCACCAGGATGATCCCTGGTAATGGAGGGATTGTGTTATGAGCAAAGGCGAAACAAGTTGGAACTCTACTTACTGGAGTTTAGAAGAATGGGAGGTGGTCTCGATGAAACACACAGGAGTCTTAAGGGGCTTGACAGCGTGAAAGCTGAGAGGGTGTTTCCTCTCTTTGGAGAGTCTAAGACCAGACGGATAGTCTCAGAATAAAGGGGTGCCAATTTATGACTCAGATGAGGAGGAATTTCTTCTGTTAAAGGGTTGTGAATCTTTGGAGCTCCTTGCCACAGAAAGCTGTGGGCTGAGTCCTTGTATATAATTAAGTCTGAAATATATAGATTCTTGATGTGCCAGGGAATCAAGGGTCATGGGGAAAACATAAATAGGGGCGTGAGGAGCATTGGATCAGCCATGATCCTATCGAACGGTGAACAGGGTCAAGGGGCCGAATGGCCTAAAGCTTCTCCCTATTTCTTATGTTCGCATCTTTCGACCATAAACAGATAGCAATTATCTGAAACTCCTTACTGTCCTTTCTCCCCTTTCATGGGTGAAATTAAGGAGAGTTGGGAGCTGGCATGTGTTCATAGAATCGTTACGGTGCGGAAGTAGGCCATTCGGCCCATCAAGTCAATGTTGACCGTCTGAAGAGCATTGCACCCAGACCCATCTCCCTACCCTGTCCCTCAAACCCTGCATTTACCTATGGCTAACCCACCTAGCCTGCACACTATAGGCAATTCAGCATGCACATCTTTGGACTGTGGGAAGAAACTGGAGCACCTGGAGGAAACTCACACAGACACGGAGAGAATGTGCAAACTCCACACAGACAGTCATCTAAGGAAGGAATCAAACCTGGCTTCCAGGCTCTGTCAGATAGCAATGCTAACCACTGAGCCATCGTGCTGCCCTAAAATGGTCACTATCCTGTTAATATGGGTGTCATCTGCATAGGAATGAGGGGCCCTTCCTAGAGCTGAGTGCGGGAATAGGAACACTAATTAAAGGATGGAGTAGAGCGAGATGAACACAGCAGGCCAGGCAGCATCAGATCAGCAGGAAAGCTGACATTTCGGGTCTGGACCCTTTCTCCTGCTCCTCTGGTGCTGCTTGGCCTGCTGTGTTCATCCAGCTCCAAACCTTGTCATCTCAGATTCTTCAGCATCGGCAGTTCCTACCATCACTAATTAAAGAATAACAGGGAACCATGTAGCCCACGGTACAGGTTATTCAAGTTTCATTTCAGGGTACTGAAGTAATTTCTCTGCTTGCATTTCACTGCCCTCTGAGGCTAGGCAGATGATTGAGGACATGGGGCAATTTGTCAGAATAGTCCTACAAAACGGATTTTAATTTAGACAAAACTTAATTCCATGCACAACGACACTGGCTTGCCTGCACAAATAACAGAGAACCACAGCTGATGGCTCGCAGACTCAATATCAACAAGACATGCTGAGGAAAAGATTTGAAAATACAAAACGATTAGGTAGACAACATCAGTTGTTGAATTAATGCAGTGACAGCACTCAGATCAATCTGAAAGCTCCAGGGCAATGCCTGGATATTTACCATCAAATAGTTCCATGGGCCCCTCAGTACAAAGAGGGGACACTGAAAATTGCTACCTCTAAATGTTCTGCCTCTTAGCTCTAAGGGGTTAACAGAACATGACACAAGGCTACTTACTGAGAATTATTAAGTGACTTGGTTGATTCCGTGTTATCTCCCACGTTACTGTTCACTGGAATTTTGCTCATATACTCACTTGAACTCATCTCTATGATTTCACTGGTGTTAACGGTGAGTTCCCACTGACTTCCAGCTGTGAACTGTGTTTATGCAACACTTAAACTATCTCTTGTCCATTTGCTGCTGAATTTCCCGTCCAAACCTATTTAATTCCAGATTTTGTTATTTCAGTGCTTTTTTGGTCAAGCTTCCTTCACCTTCATGAACCTGAAACACATTCAAAACCTATTGAGTTCTGAGGAAGGGTCACTGGACGCAAAACGTTAACTCCGTTTTTTCCTTCACAGATGCTGCCAGACCTGCTGAGCTTCTCCAGCAACTTTGTTTTTCTTCAAAACCTATTGCCCCCATTTAGCCATCAGTCCATCGACTGGAATTGGTTCCTGATCTGACATTGCCATGATATGATGATGCTCAATCTTCTGCTCCAAGTTCTCTGAGCACACCCTGTCTGTATCTTTCCCTGCAGCCTGAGAACCCCCTAAGCTCCTTATGTTTCTCCAATTCTAAACTGGGGCTGACACACACTCAATATTTACCGTCATGTCACTAATTGTGGGGCCTTCAGCTACTTAAGAATTGAAAATCCTGCTTTCAGGTTCTTTAAAACCCAAAGTAGCTCCTAGGACCTCTTTTGAACAAGCTTGCTTTGTCATCTGTTCCACTCATGTGAGTGGATGTCCACCCTCGGGTGACTGTCTGTGTAGAGTTTGCACATTCTCCCCGTGTCTGCGTGGGTTTCCTTTGGGTGCTCCAATTTCCTCCCACAGTCCAAAGATGTGTAGGTTAGGTGGATTGGCCATGCTAAATTGCACGCAGTGTTCAGAGATATGCAGGCTAGGTGAGTTAGTCATGGGAAATGCAGGGTTACAGGCTGGGACGCTCTTCAGAGGGTCAGTGTGAACCTGTTGGGCCAAACAGCCTGTTTCCACACTGTAGGGATTCTATGATTCTATAGTTGCTGCATACATTTGACTATCTTATTGGTGCTATATGAATGCAAATTGTTTTTGAAGGCAGAAAAGGGTGGGAACGGTATGGGGACAGAGCTGGGAGGGCTGAGATGAATTGGGTAGTTCTCTCAAAGAGCTGGCATGGGCGCAATGGGCCAAATAGCCTCTTTCTGCATTGTATGATGCTATGTTTCAAAAACAAGCCTTCCTGTATGAGAGAGAGGTGGGGGGCGGGGTGACGGTAGAGAGAAACTCTAATCTGATCTTTTGAAGTTGGACTCTTGCTGAACAAAGAGGATTGCTTTATTCACGTGCACCTGTTCCATTGACTCAACAAGAATGTTAGTGTGAAATGGCCCAGAGGCAGGGAATCCCACAGCCGGGCTCATCCCTCTCCAGGCTAACCAACCTCAAGGAGTTCCTCTAACTCATTGTCTGCTTCTATTAGAATCCCTACAGTGTGGAAACAGGCCCTTCGGCCCAACAAGTCCACACCAAACCTCGGAGTATCCCAACCACACCAATCCCCTTGTAACCCACCTAATCTCATCCCCAAACACTATGGGCAACTTAGCATGGCCAATCCACCTAACCTGCACATCTTTGGATTGTGGGAGGAAACCGGAGCACCCAGAGGAAACCCACGCAGACACAGGGAGAATGTGCAAACTCCACACAGACAGACACCCGAGGCTGGAATCGAACCTGGGTCCCTGGTGCTGTGAGGCAGCAGTGCTAACCACTGAGCCACCATGTCGCCCCGACCTTCACTCCCACCCACAATGCAAAACTGAAGTGCCAGAGAGGAGAATCGTCTAGTGGGAAGGCAAAACAAAAATGTCAAAATATATTTTTGGGTCAGGACCCTTCTTCAGAAATTTTTCTAAATATTTCTGAAGAAGGGTCCCATTCCGAAATGTCAGCTTTCCTGCTCCTCTGATGCTGCCTGGCCTGCTGTGTTCCACCAGCTCCACACTGTGTTATCTCATCTTCAAACTAGGCACTTTACAACCTTCTGGACTTAATAATGAGTTCCACACCTCCAAATTGTGAACACACTCCCATTCCTTCCCTTTCTTTCAGCTTTACTTGTTACATTCTGTCACCATATCCCGCCTCCCCTTCCCACCAACAGTGGGGCTGTCTGTTCTTCCCAGCCTGGCAGTTAGACACACCATTGCACTACCATTCTCACATTCTGACCACTTAATCTGCACCATCAACATCCTTTCTCCCCCAGCACTCCACCCTCCCAACACCCCCTTTCACTGTTGCATAAATGCTGCCCCCTCCACACTCGGCTCTGATGAAGAGTCATCTAGACTCAAAGCGTTGCTTTCTCTCCATGGATGCTGCTTGGTCCGCTGTGATCCTCCAGCATTTTTTATTTTCAGATTCTAGAGCGAGCCTGTCACTGCTGGTGTCTAAGCGTGGAGGGTAAGGATACAACAAAGTAGGTTCCTCAACCTCTGGTGATGCAGTTAGCCATTAATCATCAATTCAAAAAACTGCAGTTCCTCTTTCCACAGGAGTCAGTTTGAAAATGGACAGGAGAAATAAATTTGATAACTCTACCTGTCCCAAATTAACTTTTCACTACATTGATGCACTGGCACAGTCACAATATCCTTTCAGAAAGCATCTAACATAATCGACGACCCCCTCCTACCCCAGGTATACTCTCTTCCATCAGGCAGAAGATACAAAAGTTTGAAAACGTGTACCAACAGATTCAAGAACAGCTTCTTCCCCGCCGTTATCAGACTTATGAACGGGCCTCTGATATACTAGAGTTGATCTTTTTCTGCACCTTCTCTGTAGCTGTAACACGCTATTCTGTTCTATTACCCTGATGTACTTCTAGAAGGTATTTTTGCCAGGATGGCAGACAAAATGACACTTCTCATGTTCTGTCGTACAGGACATTGGTGAGGCCTCTTCTGCGTCCAGTTCTGGTTGCCCTGTTATAGGAAGGCTATTATTAAGCTGGAGAGGGTTCAGAAAAGATTTACCAGGATGTTGCCTGGAAGGGAGGGTTTGCGTTATCAGGTGAGGCTAGATAGGATGGGACTTTTTTCACTGCAGTTTAGGAGATTGAGAGGCGGTGTTTATAGAGGTTTATAACATCATGAGGGGTATAGATAAAGTGAATGCCAGGTGCTTTTTCCCTAGGGTGAGGAATTTCAAGACAAGGGGGCATATTTTTAAGGTGAGAGGTGATTTAAAAAAGATTTTAAAAAGATTTAGGGAAGATTTAAAAAAGACGAGGGACAATATTTTACACAGAGAGTGGTTCGTGTGTGGAATATACTTCCAGATGAAGTGGTGGGTGCAGGTACAGATACAACATTTAAAAGACATTTGGATAAGTAC
The DNA here is from genome assembly GCA_024137785.1 of Ginglymostoma cirratum. Classification (NCBI taxonomy): domain Eukaryota; kingdom Metazoa; phylum Chordata; class Chondrichthyes; order Orectolobiformes; family Ginglymostomatidae; genus Ginglymostoma; species Ginglymostoma cirratum. The sequence continues at coordinate 4,833,984 of JAHRHZ010000249.1, forward strand.
ATGAATAGGAAAGGTTTGGAGGGACATGTGCCAAGTGCAGGCAGGTGGGACTAGCTTAGTTTGGGATAATGGTCAGCATGATCTGGTTGGGCCGAAGGGTCTGTTTCCATGCCTTATGACTCTCCGACTCTATGACCAGAAGCCCTGAAGGAACCAGAATGAAGAGCTCGAAGCTCGAAGTGGGATTCCAGTGGAAATGTCACACAAGTTCTTTCATTTGAGCCTGTATTAGCTTGGGATCGCTACTTTGTTCAGTGCAGAAAGCAGTTAGAGGAAAAGAGAATGAGGCTTAGCGGTACTGAATTGAGGTGAAGGGAAAGACTCGCGGGCAAGGGCTCAGTGATACAGTGTTACTGTCCATGAAACAGGGAAAGGGGGTGAAGCTGTTTGGAGGAAATAAGATAACAGTGAAAAAGAGGCAGCAAGGAAAGAGAATGTGAAAAAGCAGTGAAGGCTGATAGACAAATGGAGAGACAAATGGGAATAAAGGGAAACAAACAGAAAAACACACAGATGCAAAGTCAGAGAAACAAATATATGGAGAGCCAGAAAATCAAATGGCAAGGAAAGGAACAGAAGTGGAGACACTGTTGAGGCAGAGAAAGAGAGAGAAAGAGAGACAGAGATAAACTAAGACACAGGCAAAGTGACAGCAAAACAGAGGCAGAGACACAGACAGTAAGAAAGTAGAGTGACACTGAGATACAGGGGAGCAATGAGACACCCAGAGAAAGATGGGAGAGACATAGAGAAATCATGACAGCAAGTCCAGAGTGACAGGAGAAGGGGAACATGGGAGTGCAATAGCAAAGGGAAGAAAGGAATGATTAAAGAATGTGGAGCTAGATATATTTTCACTTCGACTTCCACACCTTGACATCAGGAAGTTTGACAGAGCAGCCTTCTTTCACGTATTCACCCTGAACTTGGTTTTCTAATCATTCCCCATTGGGACGCCTGGTAGTTGTCTCTCTGTCGACCACCACATGCACCTGGTGTGGCTGAGACAGGGCATGGTATATCCAAAAAGAGAGTTACAGGAGACCCTGTTTGTGTATGCCTGTTTAGGAAAATTAGGGTCGAGTTATTGGGCCCATTAAATGGAGACTTGTTCTTTCACCAACACCTGAATGGACTCCAAATCACCCTCCCAATCCTTCCCACTGCAAATCTTAAACCTTAGCTTCACAGAATCATGGAGTCATAGAGATGTACAGCACGGAAACAGACCCTTCATTCCAACTCATCCATGCCGACCAGGTATCCTAAATTAATCTAGACCCATTTCCAGCATTTGACCCATTTCCCTTTAAATATTTCCTATACATGTACCCATCCAGATGCCTTTTAAATGTTGAAATTGTACCAGCCTCCATTACTTCCTCTGGCAACTCACTCCATACAGGCATCATCCTTGGTCTGAAATTATACTTGTGTCCTAATCTTCGGACAATCACAATCAGTGGTCCAGGCATCATTACTTATGTCTCGATCCCTGACCTATTTCTATAAGATGTCACTGTGAGCTTCATGAAGAGTGTTAAAGGCAGATTCAGCAGCAAATTCCAAAAGACAGCTTACTAAGTACTTGAAAAGGAAAATTATTCCTGGGCTACAAGTAAAGCAAAGAAAAGTTGGACTAATTAAGAAGCAGTTGGGCAAGCATACAAGGCTACGGGTCAAGTGCTGGCAAATGGGACTAGAATAACTAGATGACATGTAAGAACTGCCGATGCCAGAGTCAGAGACAGCACAGTGTGGAGCTGGAGGAGCACAGCAGGCCAGGCAGCATAAGAGGAGTAGGAAAGCAGATGTTTCGGGTCTGGAGAAGGGTCCCGACCCGAAACGTCAGCTTTCCTGCTCCTCTGATGCTGCCTGGCCTGCTGTGTTCATCCAGCTCCACACTAGAAAAACTAGGTGTTTGTTTTTGACTGGAACAGGCTAGATGGGCTGAAGGGCTTTTTTTCTGTGCTGTAGACCTCTATGACTATGACTAATTGGATAGCTTGCTTCAAACAGCTAGCACAGGCTTTACGGGTTGAATGGCCTCCTCCTGTGCTGTACTATCCTGAAGTCTATTAGAATAAGTTATGGTAGGCAGTATAAATGAGTTCAAAGAGACATTTTAGCAAGAAAAATGATATGATTGGTGCAAAAAATTGATCGAAGTAATGCAAAATGTTATGAAGGGTTAAAGGACTTAATGATGAATAAAAAAGTCTCATTTTATTGTTCAACTCACCTTGATTCCAATTCATTGCCAGGTTACTTACAAGTTCCTCCTTGAGCCTTGGAAGATTTCAAATTACCCATGAATCTCTGGCAAGGAACCTTTTCAAATGCTTTGTGCATTTTTCAACCCTCACCCATCAAGTCTGCAAACTTCTTTGGAAAAATTCTGACTAACTTGCCAAGAAACCTCCAGCCATTGATAAATCTGCACTGATTTAGTTTTATGGATATTGCATGCTGTTCAAATAGTTTCCTGCAACACAGACTTTTACCATTTTTCTCACAGTAGATGCCTTAGCCTTAACTGCTCTCGGGATCATTGCTTGGAGATGGGAATTAGAAACAGCTTTCCTTACGATCTCCCAGGACTAAACACACTCCCAAGTCAACTGAAGAATGTTTCTATTGGTGACCCTTCCAACATTCCTCTGCCTGATGTCAAGTGTTCTCAGACTTAAGTTTTGAACACAGTCCAGATTTCAAATAACCCTTCGCAGGATTTGGTATCACTGGCAACTATTACCTTGTCAACTGTTCTTTACAAAGTGTCAGCATGTCATTTTGACCCTTGCATTAAGAGTCAAGTGTGATTTGTGGGTTCTGAATCACCTGTAGACCAGCCTGGGGAAGGAAGGCAGGTTTCCTTACTGCAAGGATGCAAGTGCGTCAAATGGGTTTCGAGAAAGAGCCAGTCACTTTTTTTTATTTATTCATTTTGTGGGATGTGGGCTTCTCTGGCTAGGGCAGCATTTATTGCCCGTCCCTAGTTGTCCTCGAGAAGGTGGTGGTGAGCAGCCTTCTTGAACCGCTGCAGTCCTCCCTCTGTGGGTTGACCCACAATGCCATTAGGGAGGGAATTCCAGGATTTTGACCCAGTGACAGTGAAGGAAAGGTGTTGTATTTCCAAGTCAGGATGGTGAGGGGCTGGGAGGGGAACTTGGAGATGGTGGTGTTCCCATGTGCCTGCTACCCTTGCCCTTCTAGGTGGAAGTGGTTGTGGATTTAGTCGGTGCTGTCTGAGGATCTTTGGTGAATTTTGCCATCATGAAAATACTCACACAAGCATTTTTATTCCAGATTTAATTAAGTCGATGATTTTAAATTCCCCAGCCGCTGTGGTGGGATTTGAACACGTGTCTTAGGATGATTAGTCAAGGACCCTGAATTACTGATCCAGTAACAATTTACCTTGTATTAATTGCAACAGCCCAACATCCACCCTCCTTGACACCAGACCAGGACACAAAATTTCTCAGGCCATTAAATACCCTTCAGCTTGAACAAACACAGAGTCTGCAGGCTTCCAGCACAGTCTACAGTTCAGCTGTCCCGACACAGTATCTTGTGAGGGTGAATACTCAGTTACTACCTCCATTCCTTCTAATATTATATTAAGAGCCCTTACCATATTAATATAATAACTACCTCCTGAGGGAGATGGGAATCCAGAGATAAAACAATTAAGAGGGAGATTGTAAAAATTCATGTGAACTCCTTTAGGACTTCAATATTGAGCAAAATGCCAAGAGATTATTAAAAACCACTGTACAACAGATAATTAAACAATCCTCAATCTTTTATGGCAATAATATGATGTATTATTTAATAACTTATATAATATGCTGAGAGGCTGGGTGGTAGAATGGATTAGTGCTCCATCTTTTAATCTCAGGGTTGGAGGGGTTGTTTGCTCAACTCCTGATGTGATAAAAACAAGGAGGTGAAGGGAGGAAAGCAAAATGGAAGGCATTTTTTTTCATAGCACCGTCTTTGACTCTCTCCGTCCTAAAGTGCTTTGCCACCAATTAGGTGCACTTTACCGGGCAACTTTAAATTATAATGATCGTGAATTTTAAAGGCAATGGCCAGATAAAGGCTTATTGAGGGGTGATTATTGGCCAAGTCACCAGGGAGAAATCTGCTGCTCATCTTTGATACAGTGCCATGGGATTTTAACATCCATCTGGGAGGTTCTGTTTCAAGTCTTATTCAAAAGGTGGGCTGGTGTGATAGAAAAATCCCCTTTCTGGAAAGTTCTGGAACCTGAACAATCTCTAAAGGATCAAGGAAGTGACTTGGGCAGTGACTGGAATGGGCTCTCACGCTGCGACTAAATGCCATACAGTAAGACTTAATGCAGTGGGGAAATCCGGATAGAATCTTATGAGTATTGAGAATGCTTGCACATCCCTTGGCTACCCCAATCCATTGGGGAGGCAATGGCCTAGAGGTATTATTGATGAATTGTTAATCCAGAAACTCAGCCAACGTTCTGGGGCCCTGGGCTCAAATCTTTCCACGACAGATAGTAGCATTTGAATTCAATAACTATTCTGGAATTAAGGGTCTACTGATGACCATTAATCCATAGTCGATTGTTGGAGAAACACATCTAGTTCACTAAGGTCCTTCAAGAAGGGAATCTACCATCCATATCTGGTCAGGTCCAGATGTGACTCCAGACTCGCAGCAATGTAGTTGACTCTTAACTACCCTGTGGGATGGGCAATGAATGCTGGCTTAGCCAGCGATGCCCACATCTCATGAATGAATAAAAAATATACATATACAGATAGAGAAAAACTGGGATTGTTCATTTTGGAACAGAAAGGACTGAGGGCACTGTGTTATCATTGAGGGCATTTTAGTTGTGTTTTGATTTGAGTGCATGATTAGAAACAATTTTTACTGGCTGAGAAGTGAGGCAGTGGTATTATCACTGGACTGTTAATCCAGAAACCCAGGCAATGTCTTGGGGACCCAAGTTCGAATCTTACCACAGCAGATGTGTAACTTAAATTCAATTAAAATATCTGAAATTAAGTGTCTATTGATGACCACGAAGCTACTGTTGAGCATCGGGGGGAAATCCCATCTGGTTCACTAATGTCCTTCAGGGAAGGGAAACTGCCATCCTTACTTGGTCTGGCCTACATGTGACTCCAGACCCACAGAAATGTGGTTGACTCTTAACTACCCTCTGGATAATTAGGGATGGGCAATAAATGCTGACCCAGCTAGTGACGCCCTCATCCCATGAATGAATAAAACAAAGTGGATAACCAAAAATTGCAAATAATTGGTAAAGTAACCAGGGAAGAGGCGGCGGGGGGGGATGTTTTCAATGTAGTGAGTTATAAAGTTATATGAGTGAGTGCAATGCCCAAAAGGGTAGTAGAAGTAAATTCAGGAATTTAGTGACAAATTCTAAAAGGAAAAATGCGCAGGGCAATAATATTGGAGCAGAGTTTGGGCTGGAAAATGCAGTGTTGGTGGTGGACAGGACTAACACAATAGCACTTTCTGAGATAAAAGGTACTGCAGATGCTGGAGAATCCGAGATAACAAGGTGTGGAGCTGGATGAACACAGCAGGCCAAGCAGCATCAGAGGAGCAGGAAAGCTTGACGTTTCGGGCCTAGACCCTTCATCAGAAATGGGGGAGCTGGAGTAGATACAATGAGTCAAACATGAGCTGTACAATTCCAGGGAAGTCCATGAAAGCTAAGGAATTTCTAAGCATCCTTAACATAGTAGCTCATAAGAGTCTTCAAGTTGCTTCACAGTAGAGGTGAAAGATATTTCCATCCTACCAGGAATCAAGTGTCTTGGAGACAGTAAGGGCTGCAGATGCTGGAAGCTAGAGTCAGTAAATGTGGAGCTGGAAAAGCACAGCAGGTCAGACAGCATCCAAGGATGCTGACCTTCCTGCTCCTCAGATGCTGTCTGACATGCTGTGCTTTCCTACCTCCATACTTATTGACTCAGGAATAAAGTGCATTCATTTTGGTTGTTTGTGTTGGGAGATTCTCAGGAATCAGTCTTCTGGATGAGTTAGTTTCATGCTGAGAACACTAATACACAGTTAAAGCAGCACAATTCTACTGCAGGTCTGGATGGTGCATGACTATGTGACAATGAAGTCAGCCAAGGCCCAGGCACCTCAAATCTGGGGGCTTTGTCATCTGATGTGACCGGTATTTTTCTGCCTGTCCCCATTTGGAAGCCAAAATCCTTTGTTGGAGCTCCCCAAAAACAAATGACCAGAAGAACATAAGGTATAGGAACAGAATTAGATCATTCTTCCCATCAACTTTGCTCTGCCTTTCGATCATGGCTGATATGTTTCTCAACCCCATTCTCTTGCCTTCTCCCTTTTACGGTTGAGCCCCTTACTAATCAAGAACCTATCCATCTCCGTCTTCAATACACTCAATGACTAGGCCTCCACAGATTCACCACCCTTTGGCTAAAGAAATTCCTCCACATCTCAGTTCTAAAGGGCTGCCCCTTCACTCAACGGTTCTGCCCTAGTGTTCTAGTCTCTCCTACTCATGGAAACATACTCTCCATGTCCACTCTATCCAAATCTCTCAGTGTTCTGTCAGTTTCAACCAGATCCCTCCTCATCCATCTAAACTCCGTCAAGTACAGACCCAGACTCCTCAAACGTCCATCATATGTCAAGCCCTTCATCCCAGGGATCTTTCTTGTAAACCTCGTCTGGACCCCCTCCACGGCTTATTAGATACTTCCTTTGATACAGAGCCCAATACTACTCACTATATTTCAAATGCTGTCTGACCAGAGCCTCAGCCTCAGCAGGACGTCCTTACTCTTGTATTCTAACCCTCTCAAAACAAATGCTCACATCAAATTTGCCTTCCTAAGAAAATGCAAACAACCATAACCTTACACTCATCCTTGGAAAGCAGCCTTCATGCACATGGTGGTCTTCCGAGTCAGGTAACTATCCATGCAACCCTCCAACCCAACATTCTCTGTCATCACAGTATATTATCATTCACTGCAATGTTGCATAATTCTCTTCAATGTTCTTCACCTCAATGCATCATCATTTATTCCAATGTAAGAGAGAATCCCAAATGATTCCTGTCATTGTACTGTATGCACCGACAGTCTTTCTAGGATGCGAGGATAGTTATCACCTTCCACTTTCCTCAATGCTTGCAATATTTCTCCTTAACAAATGAAAGATCACATCAACAAAAATCTAACCTTCGGTAATCGTTCAGGGTCCCCAGGATGCCGTGGAATGACTTTTTGTAGCCGTTGGAATCCGTAGTCGATGGTAGGCTCATTCAACGCTACAGGGTTAGAGAGAACAAGAAAAATCAGTCAAAGGCAGTATGGGAGACAGTGGAGAAACAAAGGGTACAGTCAGAAAGGTTCCAAACACAGAGCCCAAGCAGGGCATTGCACTGTAAGGCAGAAATCACTACTTCTCAGTTAATGCTGCCTTCAGTTGAGGTTAAGAGAACAAACAGCAAACCTGAGCCCAGGATGCTGAGGCCAGTTGTCGTGGTCTTTCACTGCTCACAACTGATGTCAGCAAAGCTTAAGAAATGTGGCACTCCTGGTCAACACTGATCAGTTGCACATTAGAGATTACAAAAAGTATCCAGGGCAAGCTGGTCCATTAATCAGCTTTCTATCTCGCACCTTAAAGATTCAGTCCCTCTGTTGCTGATGTCCTGCAGCAACAGTGCGTGCCATCTGCAAGAAGCAACTCACCAGCATCTTCTGAACCCATGACCTGTATCACCTGGAAGGACGGAGCAGCATTTACATGGGGCACCACCACCTGTAAGTTCCCCTCCAAGTTATGCTGTCCTGACTTGGGAATTTCTCACTGCTCCTTCAGTGTATTTTTTTTAATTCACCCGTGGGATGTGGACATCACGGGCTAGACCAGCATTTATTATCCATCCCTAATTGCCCAGGAGGCTGTTCGGACTCAATCACATTGCTGTGAGTTTGGAGTCACATGTAGGTCAAACCAGGTGAGGATGGCAGTTTCCTTCCCTGAAGGACGTTAGCTAGTTTTTCCTGATAATTGACAATGGTTTCATGGTCAACAATAGACTCTTTAATCAGGTTACTGTTGCAGTCAAATTCCATTTTCAATGTCAGGATTTAAACCGAGGTCCCAGAATATTGGCTGAGTTTCTTGATTAATAACTTCGTGAAAACACCGCTAAGCCAATGCCTCCCCTTTCAGGATCAAGATTCTGGAACTCCCTCCTGAACACCTATGTGGTACCAGAGGGCAGCTCACCATCACCAATAAAAGGAGGGGCATTCAGTCACTATCATAGGGGAAGGCAATGGCCGAGTGGTATTGTCACTGGACTGTTAACCCACAGACCTAGATAATGTTCTGGGTGATCAGAGTTTGAATCCCGCCATGCCAAAAGGGTGGAATGAAAATTCAATAAATATCCAGAATTAAGAATTTAATGATGACCATGAATCCAGTGTCAATTGTCAGGAAAAACCCATCTGGTTCACTAACATCCTGTAGGGAAGGAAACTGCCATCCTTACCTGGTCTGGCCGACATGTGACTCCAGACCCACAGCAATGTGGTTGACTCTCAACTGCCTTCTGGGCAATTTGGGATGGGCAATAAATGCTGCCTAGCCAGCGACACCCTCGTCCCGTGAATGAATAAAAGGAAAGTCTGACCTGAATAACTTTGAAATTGCTGGGGAAAAGCCATCAGTCCTTGGCTTCTGATGGTCTGTTGGTTTTTTCAGTTAAGTCAGTCTTCTCTGAAGCAGACATATAGAGTCATACAGCACAGAAACAGAGTTTTTGGTCCAATCAGTCCATGCAGAACATAATCCCAAACTAAGCTAGTTCCACCTGCCTGCTCCTGGCCCATATCCCTCCAAAACTTTCCTATTCATATATCCATTCAAATGTCTTTTAAACATTGTAATTGTACCCTGAAAAGTGTGAGATGATTCATTTTGGAAGGACAAACTTGAAAGCAGATTACAGGATTAACAGAAACATTCTTGTGGAGGAGCAGAGGGATCTTAGGGTTCATGTCCACAGTTCCCTGAGAGCTGCCACCCAGGTGGATAGAGTTGTTAAGAAGGCGTATGGCGTGTTAGCTTTCATTAACAGAGGGATTGAGTTCAAGAGCCGTGAAGTTATGCTCCAGCTATACTAAACCCTGGTACGGCCACATCTGGAGTATTGTGTCCAGTTCTGGTCGTCTCATTACAGGAAAGACATGGAAGCGTTGGAAAAGGTGCAGAAGAGATTTACCAGAATGTTGCCTGGAATGGAGGGAAGGTCTTACGAGGAAAGGTTGAGAGAGCTAGGGCTTTTCTCTTTAGAACGACGAAGGATGAGAGGTGACTTGATAGAGGTGTACAAAATGATCAGAGGTATAGATCGAGTGGATAGCTAGAGTCTTTTTCCTAGGGTGGAGGTAGCTATTATGAGGGGGCATAGTTTTAAAGTGAATGGAGGTAGATATAGGGGAGACATCGGAGGTAGGTTCTTTACTCAGAGAGTGGTAGGGGCATGGAATGCATTGCTGGAGATGGGAGTACAGTCAGCCTCATTAGGGGCTTTTAAGCAGGTATTAGATAGGCATATGGATGATCGTATAAGGTAGGGGTGGAGGTTAGATAGACCTTTGGTTTAGAGTAAAAATTTGGCACAACACTGTGGGCCAAAGGGCCTGTACTGTGCTGTACTGTTCTATGTTCTATACACACGTCCACCACTTCCTCAGGAAGTTCATTCCACACACGAACCGCCCTCCGTGCTAAAAATTTACCTCTCCTGTCTTTTTTAAATCTCTCTCCTCTCACCATTAAAAATTTGCCCCTAGTCTTTAAATTCTCTATCTTAGGGAAAAGACAGCTACCATCAACTCTTCCTATACCTCTCATTATTTTATGAACTTTTATCAGGTCACCTCTCAACTTCCTACGTTCCAATGAAAAATGCCCCACACCATGCAGCCTTTCCTTACAACTCATACATTCCATACCCGGCAACAGCCTTGTAAATCCTACAACCCAGAATGAGATGTTTCAGACAATCTTAACTATGTGAAAGCTACTCAGTCAGACTTATTTCTTTACGTTCTTTTCCTCATGACAGTTCTTGCCTTTCAAGTATTTATTCAAATCCAAGTACATTAAAGGAGCAGGAGAAATGAAAATTGTTGAGGTGCATTCGTGGAGTTGAGTTAAAGGGGAATGATTGTTTCAGTTCTGAAGTAAGAACAGCAGCACTAATAAAATACGGATGGAAAGAAAGACTGCTCTAGATACAAAGCTGAGCATCTTGGCGAGAGAATAACCTCTCCGGTCAGCTGTTTTATTACAGTTAAGTCTGAAAGTCCTCAAGAGGAGGTTCCAACTCCTGAATGACTCAACAAAATGCCCTAGAAATGCCAGGATGTAAAGTTAATGCCATGACAAATTATAGACAAAATTTTATGATAAATCTGATTTCTCTTTTGTTTCTTGATAGAATTCTTTGAGGAAGTGACAAAGTTGATAGATGAGGGAAGGGCTGTAGATGTCATATACATGGACTTCAGTAGGGTGCATGATAAGGTTCCCCATGGTAGGCTGATGGAGAAAGTGAAGTCGCATGGGGTCCAGGTCGTACTAGCTAGATGGATAGAGAACTGGCTGGGCAACAGGAGATAGAGAGTTGTAGTGGAAGGGAGTTTCTCAAAATGGAGAACTGTGACCAGTGGTGTTCCACAGGGATCCGTGTTGGGACCACTGTTGTTTGTGATACACATAAATGATCTGGAGGAATGTATAGATGGTCTGATTAGCAAGTTTGCAGATGACACTAAGATTGGTGGAGTAGCAGATAGTGAAGGGGACTGTTGGAGAATGTAGCAGAATATAGATAGATTGGAGAGTTGGGCGGAGAAATGGCAGATGGAGTTCAATCCAGGCAAATGCGAGGTGATGCATTTTGGAAGATCCAATTCAAGAGCGAACTATACGGTAAATGGAAAAGCCCTGGAGAAAATTGATGCACAGAAAGATCTAGGTGTTCAGGTCCATTGTACCCTGAAGGTAGCAATGCAGGCCGATAGAGTGGTCAAGATGGCATACGGCATGCTTTCATTCATCGGATGGGGTATTGAGTACAAGAGTTGTACAGGACTTTGGTTCGACAACATTTGGAATATTGCGTACAGTTCTGGTCGCCACATTACAAAAAGGATGTGGATGCTTTGGAGAGAGTGCAGAGAGGATTCACCAGGATGTTGCCTGGTATGGAGGGCTATGAAGACAGGTTGAGTAGATTAGGATTATTTACATTAGAAAGACGAAGGTTGAGGGGGGACCTGATTGAGGTCTACAAAATCATGAGAGGTATAAACAGGGTGGATAGCAAGAAGCTTTTTCCCAGAGTAGGGGACTCAATTAGTGGGGGTCACGATTTCAAGGTGAGAGGGGAAAAGTTTAAGGGAGATATGCGTGGAAAGTTCTTTACGCAGAGGGTGGTGGGTGCCTGGAACACGTTGCCAGTGGAGGTGGTAGAGGCGGGCACGATAGCGTCATTTAAGATGTACCTAGTCAGATACATGAATGGGCAGGAAGCAGGGATACAGATCCTTGGAAAATAGGCGACAGGTTTGGATAGAGGATCTGGATTGGCGCAGGCTTGGAGGGCTGAAGGGCCTGTTCCTGCGCTGTAATTTTCTTTATTCTTTGTTCTTGCTTCTTTACTTCATTGTTGTGAAAAATATTCGCAATGAGAAAAATGTGGGCTGCTTTGACAAAGTCCAATATTGTCCAACTGGGGTAAGAGGAATCAGTTCATTGCCCCATTGATTATAGGAAGGCAGTGTGAGCTATGGATATGACCAATGGCGGCTGACTATGAACTGCTGTAATCTACTTGGCACAAATGCACTTAGCTGAGGTGGGGGTTGTGCAGCAGGAGGTCATGTGATCAAACCTTTGAAAATAAACCCAACCCCGAACTTCAGACAACCCATTTCCACACGAGCAAGGGAGTCTCGGTACGAGCAGCAGGTTCGGGTCACAAGATTTATGAAGGGAGAAGGGACAGAGAGGATTGTATCTTTTATGGTACCTAAATAGTTAAGGTATTGAGTCTTGAAGTTGGGCTGAGGAGGCTGTTTTCGCACTGTAGACCTCTGTTCCTTGCTTCAGACATGAGTTAGATCAGAGGACAGACCAGAACCCGAACTGCAACAACCATTTAAAAACTGTGATAACAAGCATGGAGCTGGATGAACACAGCACGTCAAGCAGCATCATAGGAGCAGGAAAGCTTGACCTTTCGGGCCTAAACCCTTCATCAGAAATGGGGGAGGGGAAGAGGGTTCTGAAATAAATAGGGAGAGAGGGGGAGGCGGATAGAGGATGGATAGAGGAGAGGATAGGTGGAGAGGAGGCAGACAAGTCGAAGAGGCGGGGATGGAGCCAGTAAAGGTGAGTGTAGGTAGGGGGGTAGGGAGGAGATAGGTCAGTCCAGGGAGGACGGACAGGTCAAGGGGGCTGGATGATGTTAGTAGATAGGAGATTTAAAAACTGTATCTACATGAGCAGGTCAGAGGCTGGAAATCCTGCAACAAATAACTTACCTCCTGATTTCCCTAAGCCTGTCCACCGACTGCAAGGCATAAGTCAGGAGTGTGACGGAATATTCTCCACTTGCCTGGATGAGTGCAGCCCCAACAACACTCAAGTATCTTGACACTGTCCAGGGCTAAGCAGCCCACTGGATTAGTGCTACATCAACATACAATCATCCCCCACACTAATGATGCTCAGTATCAGCTGTGTGTACCACCTACAAGATGCACTCCAGAAATTCATTAACGACCCTCAGACAGCACTTTCCAAACACACTATCACTTCCATCTTGAAGGGCAAGGGCTAAAGATACATGGGAACACGAGCACTTTCAAGTTCCCCACCAAGCCACTCACCACCCATACTTGGCAATGTATCACTGTTCCCTCATGGGTCAAAATCCTGGAATTCCCTAAGTGCACATGTACCAAATGGATTACAGCAGTTCATGGAGACAGCTACAGAGCACCTTCTCATGGCTAACTAGGATGGACAATAAATGCAGGGCCAGCCTGTGATTCCTATATTCATGAATGGGTGAATAAAAGCCTATTCACCATCTTTAACATTCACTCTTTCTATTACCAAGAACTAAAAGATGCACTGCCCCAATTCAGCATGATTGCTTAAAAAGCAGTCTCCAGACCCATAGTCTCTTCCATGTAGAAGGACAAGGGCAGCAGATACATGGGAACACCACCACTTTTCTTAATCACTCACCATTCCTTCACTGTCGCTGGGTCAAAATCCTGGAACTCCCTCTCTAACACCATTTAATTTCAACAGTATCTAAAGTTCTAGCAGGCTCTGTCTTGAGTATACTCAATGACTGAGGACCCATTGCACTTTGGGGGAAGAGAATTTCAATGATTCACAAGCCATGGAGTGAAGAGATTTCCGAACTCACACAAAATGAGTAAATGCTCATCTTGAGCTTTTTATCTGAGGTCCCATCAGATGGACGTAAAAGACCCCAGGATATTACTTGTGAAGACGAGAAAGGGGACTCCCCCTCAACAGGCCTGACCTGCTCTTTGATATTTGTGGCTGTTGTTTTCTGAAATAGCTGTGTTTTTTTTCTGTATTACGGCAGGGACCACAGTTCTAAAATGTTTCAAAAATTGGATGTAAAGCGCTTTGGAACATCCTGAGGTGATGGTGAGGGGCACACTATATGAATACCATGCATTGTGCTCCACCTCAACTGGTTTGAAGAATGAAGGGAGACAGAGGAAGAAATGAAGTCACATTGAAACACCATGGGATGGAAATTTCAGTCTTATTATGTACAAATTGACAAACAGACTCAGGCAAAATTCCTGATTGCTATTTTAATTAAGTCATTAACCCGTTAGATTGACACTGAATTAATGTCTTAGTTAATGGTGATTAGAAAGATTTTCTAAACTCATTAAGAGGAGCGCATCAAGTAATTTCAAACCCTTAAAGTATTGGCTGGAACTCAATGAATAGGCACAATTCAGCAAGAAGGAACAAAGAGGGATTCTTGCTGAACAGACAGCCTGAAGCTTTGTGTCAGGACAAATGCAAGAATACCAAATTTCAAACAATCACAACAATTTCTCCAACAGGACAAAAGGGGGGTAATTAGTTGTGGGGAACTCAAACAATCAATTTGCAATCATCATTTGAGCTTGTTACAAGGCTTATTTCCTTCCCTCTGTCAAAATGAGACATTGTGTGGATGATACGTTCATATCTAGTGATCTGTTCTTTCCAAGAAGAAGGAATATCTATTTTCTTTTATGTATTAGTCAGGATCTTGATGAGCCTTTAGTTGCCCCATTGTGTTACCCTTCACAATGCCCTGGCCTATTAGAGTTGACTTGCCAACCAATCGGCACTCTTTCCTCCAGCATTGTAAACTATGGTGACCGTTTGAGATTTGGCATTGCCGTGTTTTTCCCAATGAAAGTGCAGGACGAGAAGCTCTTGCTTTGGCCCAGCAAACCGTGCAGTGGTACCAAACCGCTACGAGAAAGTTGAACTAGGGGGACAGCAGTGCTCAAAGAAGGTGGCTCACTACCAGCAAATCAAGGCCACCTCGGGATGAACAACAAATACCGACATTGCCTGCAACACTATGGAAGAAAAAATTAAAAAAAGCTAATTTTGACGTGGATTCGAACCCACAACCTTCTTGACTCAGATGTGATAACAAGGTGTAGAGCTGGATGAACACAGCAGGCCAAGCAGCATCAGAGGAGCAAGAAAGCTGACATTTCGGGCCTAGACCCTTCTTCAGAAAATTCAGAAAATACAGAAAAGCAACCCACACTGATCAAATCCTCAACTTCCACAGCA
>JAHRHZ010000249.1:4849344-4859735 GCA_024137785.1 Ginglymostoma cirratum
TTCTTGCTCCTCTGATGCTGCTTGGCCTGCTGTGTTCATCCAGCTCTACACCTTGTTATCTCAGACTCCAGCATCGGCAGTTCCTACTGTCTCTGGCTCAGATGTGAGTTTTACGATTGGAGCTACCTATGTTAGTAATCATCGGGGTAGGTTTAAGGAATTAGATGGTCTGTTCCTACATTAACTACGTGTTCTTAAACCTCCGTTAAAATCATCAGGGAAAGGATTCGATCTATGTGACATGGAGGCAGTTGACGTGAGGCAACAGAGGACAGAGCGACAGCTACCCAAACGCCCACAAGGGCCTTGTTCTTTCCAGACAAACAGCACCTCTTGACTAAATGCCATCTATTTCCCCCTTTGTGCCTGCGCTGTGAGAACAATTTCCATCTTCATGTAATGCAAATTCAAAATGTGTAAAAAAAAATGCTCCCATAATCAGGCCATTAATCACAAAAAGGCTGTCAGATTTGACTTTGGGGACAATTTGTCAAGTAAGTTGCTCACTCCAGTTTGTCAAGTACAAATCTTGTATTCACTAAAATGATTGACACTCCAAATATAAGCAAGTCGAATAGCTTGTTTGCACTAATATGCATAGCTCACCGTTTCATGAATAACAATCAGGTGTTCTCCCCCTGCCGTGCACACACACACACACACCTTTACAAAGCTTGGAGCTCAGTCAGCAAACTGCATATAGACTTTATTACTCAAATTACAATATTTGCTTTCCATTGCAACAGCCTTTGCAATGGATTTCCTTCCGAGAGCTCTGTTATAAATCAAATTGATTTAAGACAGATTGTTTGCACCGCGCGCAGGGGTGTTTAAGCTCAGAATTGTTACTTGGGCAGTTCTATTGCAACACGCTTGATTACATCCAAAAGGCTGATTTATTTATCTCTCACCTATTTAAATATTTACGCTAATTCGTTTCTCCCACCACACCCCCTCCCCCTTTCCTTCACACTCTCTATCTCTCTTGGCCCATTTTTCAGCGTTGTCCTTTTCTCTCTGTATACCCAGGGTTTGCTCTGCCTTTCTCTTGTCCTTTATCCATTCGTCTTTGGTCATCAGACTATCACAGCAACAGCTTGCATTCATATAGCACTGTTGACGTAGAAAAGAAATGTGTCAAGGTGCTTCGCAGGAGTATTATCAGATCAAGTCAGACTACTAAGCCACTTCAAGATATAGGGGAAGGATCACTCGACCTGAAACATTAGCTCTGATTTCTCTCCACAGATGCTGCCAGACCTGCAGAGCTTTTCCAGCAACTTCTGTTTTGTCTCAGGCCAGCCGAACAAAAGCTTGACCAAAGACATGAGGCTTAAGGAGGATCTTAAAGGAAGAAAGCCAGGGAGAGAGGTGCAAAAGTTTAGGAAAGGAATCCCAAAGCAGAAGACCGTGATGGCTGAGTGAAAGGAATCAGGAATGAACATTCAACCCAAATTGGACTTAATCTTTGAGCTGGAGGAAATGACAGAGGTGGGATTTTAGGACAACTTTATTATGATAGCAATGATGGACTGATCCAGTGTAAGTCAATGAGCTTCAGGACAATTGATGAATGAAACTTGCATAAGAAAGAATTTCTTCTCTCAGAGGGTTGTGAATCTGTGGAATTCTTTACCACAGAGGTTGCGCCATTAAGTATAGTCTAGGCTGAGATAGATTTTTAATCAGTAAAGGGATCATGGGTTATGGGGAAAAGGCAAGAAAGTAGAGCTGAGGATGATCAGATCAGCCACAATCTCATTGAATAGCAGAGCAGTCTCAATGGGCTGAATGGCCTACTTCTGCTCTTACACCTCATGGTGCAGGTCAGAAAACAGGTGGCTGAAATTTGTGGGACATAGAGAACAGCAAGCTCAATGAGAAAAGCATTGCAATAGTTAGGTGTGCGAGGCATGGGAAGTTTTAGCAAAAGCTGATATTGATTGTAGGCAGAAGATGATGGACTTGACATCCCACTATCCCTAACTTTGAACTTGAATGGATTTAAAATTACCAGCTCACTTTTCGATGACTTCTACACTGAAGATTCCTGGGCAGGGACCTCCGGTTACAAGCCTGCCCAGGAATCCTCAAACTCAACAGCGCAAGATATCATATCTTACACCGGAACTGAAACATTAACTCTGATTTCACCCCACAGATGCTGCCAGTCCTGCTGAGCTTTTCCAACAATCGTTAATTTTGTTCCTACTGTTACAGATGTGAGTCCATCATCTATAGTCCAGCAGACACTTTGATTATCCCTGTGAAAGGGTAAGAATAAGCGAGCAGATATGGATGCCAATTGGGGAAGTGGGTAGACTACCATATGGTTGAGGGGTAGGATGCCAGTTGGGTGAGAAGTTAGGGTGCCAAGTGGACAGGATGGCAGGTAAGTGAATGAGTCCCTAGGGTCAATTTGGTGTTGAAGGGAAAGGTTTTGTTGGGTCTGGTGAGGGGAGGGGCTATCAGAATGGGTCAGTGGGCAGCATAACTGGGCCAGGTCAGGAGGGTGGAGGGATGGGGTTCGCGGGGCTATTAGGTCCAGCAAGGGTGAAGGGGGTATTGGGTCAGCAGGTGTGAGGAGAGTGTCACATCTGATGGAATGCCAGGTTCCATGGTGCTGCTCCTATGATGCTGTTTGGCCTGCTGTGTTCATCCAGCTCTACACCTTGTTATCCCATGGCGCAGGGCTGGGGAGAGGAGGTTGTTGGGTCAGGTTGAAGTGAGCGGTTAGGTTGAGGTGGGGTTGTCGTGTTTTGAGGGGTCAGGAGTGTGGTTGTCAGGACCGTTTGAGGGATTGTGGGGCAGGGGGGTGCAGGTGTTGGTTTGATCAGGACAAGAGTAGGGGGGAGATCATTAGCTGGGATTGATTGGTAGTATTTTCTGGCAGCAGTTCCAAGTCTGTGTGTGTATCGGGTCTGGTAGATTGAAGGGTGCCGGGGTTGGTGTAGTTTGCTTGGGGAGACATCACTTGTGACTTGGGGTTCAGTTTAATAGCTAAGCCCATATTTAATCTTTTAATATGGTCCACGCAATTATTAAGCTGAAGCAAGTTGGAACACTCTGGATTTTCTGACTTTAAGGGGCTTTTATGGAGGATTCCAGACACAAGTGAGTTGCCTATTGGAAAACTCAACTTCCCAGGTGTGGGTTCAGCTCAGTAGAATTTCCATGTGGTGCCATTGAAATAACTTATTTTCATTCATTCATGGGATGTGGGCATCACTGGCTGGGCCAGCATTTATTACCCATCCCACTGAGTTAAAACTCAGTTACTTTTGCTGTGGGTCTGGAATCATATCTAGGCCAGACCAGGTAAGGATGACAGATTTCCATCCCTGAAGGACATGAATGAACAAGCTGAGATTTTCCTGCTAATCAGCAGTAGTTTCATGACATCATTGGACTCTCATTTCCAAATTATTCTTGAATTCAAATTCCACCACCTGCTTGTGGCAGGATTTGAATCCAGGTCCCCGGAAAAATCTACATTCTACATGAGATAAAAGGTACTGCAGATGCTGGAGAATCCGAGATAACAAGCATGGGGCTGGATGAACACAGCAGGTCAAGCAGCATCATAGGAGCAGGAAAACTTGACGTTTCGGAAATCTGATGAAGGGTTTAGGCCCGAAACGTCAAGTTTACATTCTACATGACACTGATGACTCTCTGAAAGTTGAAGCCATTGTGCAAAGTAGAAGTTGACTTAGTCAAGGAGTGGATTTCGGGTCAGAGGTCAAGTCTCCTTCTTTCCCTGTTCATTCTGCCTTTGTTTTACTGTCCTGTCCCCCACCGTCTCATACTGTGGGACATTTGCAGCCCTATCTAGTTGAGGTGAACCGGCAGGGCAGTGCTTGAAGGAGATGGTCCATTCCTGCGATTTGCAGACTGCATGGGGTTTTGGCCAGAAGAAAGACTTACAAGCCTAAGACCCTGATAGAACTTTGACTTCCCCTTGGGTGAAGTGCCAATTGGAACCTCGTGGGCAGTGAGAGGTCCATAAAGACCAGGAGGGCTCTTGACCTGCTCTAAAAGTAAAGTTTATGCTCCCATGGAAACCATAGAATTGGGACTGATCAGAGGAGGCCATTCAGTCCTCAAACCTCTTCGACCAAGTCATTAGATCCTGTCTAGCTTGTGTCTTAATTCTACAGCCTTCATGAAGCAGGCCTTCATACCTTTACTTTGCAACAATCATTCCAGCTCAGTTCTGAAATTTTCAATTATTGAAGTCTAGGTATTTGAGGAAGAGGTTCCAGATTTCCACAACCCCTTTGTGTGAACCAGTGTTTCCTGACGTCTCTCCCGAAAGACCTGGCTCTAATTTTATGGTGATGTCCCCTTTTCCTGTAGACTCCTTTGAGGAAATAGTTTCTTTTGACTGACCTTAATCATCGCAGATACGTCAATCACTAAATTCTATATGTAATGATTTCAAAGGAGGCTGCTTGGCCCATTGTGTTTGTGCATTTTTTGATTTGATTCGATTTGATTTCGTGTTGCGCGTACCTAAGTGCGGTGTAAAGCTTTATTTGTGAGCGGTACAGGCAGATCATAGCAAGCAGGGACATAGAGATCATAGGGTGCTTAGACAGAGTGAGGCAGCTACAGAGAAGATGTGCAAAGTAAGATCAACATTAACTAAATCAACAAGTGCTGGCCGCAAATGGGCAACCAGATTGATCTCGCTTTCCAGCTCTCAGTCCACACCCTTATGGGACATGGTACTTCAGATACATATCCAGGAATTTTTTGAATGCAGAGGGTTTCTGCCCACAAAATATTTGCAAACAATGAGTCTCAATATCCCAGCTTAATTTGGGTGAAACAACTTCCCCTCAAGTGCTCTCTCTCATCCTTCTTCCAGATACGCACCAAACTGACAAATCCATCTAATCTGCCAGTTATATATGCCATGCTGTGATTTTGTAATACATCTGTACAGCGCCTTCCCAACTCAAAATTCATCAAAGTTGCCTCAGACAATTAATAATTAGGGGAGGCGATGGCCCAATGGTATTCTCCCTGGACTGTTCATCCTGAGACCCAGATAACGTTCTGGGGCCCGGGTCTGAATCCTGCCACGGCAGATGGTGGAATTTGAATTCAATAAATATGTGGAATTAAGAATCTAATGATGACTGTGAATCCATTGGCGATTGTTAGGAAAACCTGTCTGGTTCACCAATGCCCTTTAGGGAAGGAAACTGCCATCCTTACCTGGTCTGGCCTACATGTGACTCCAGACCTACAGCAATGTGGTTGACTCTTAACTGCCCTCTGGGCATTAGGGATGTGGAATAAACGGTGGCCCAGCCAGTGACACCAATGTCCCATGAAAGAACGAAGAAGAAACATCTGTTTTTTTCTTATTCGTCCGTAGGATGTGAGGGTTGCTGACCAGGCCAGTATTTATTGCCATCACTAATTGCCCAGGGGGTATTTATGGGGCAATCGCATTTTCTGTGTGTCTAGAGTCAAATGTTTTAGGTCAGGATGGCAGATTTCCAACTCTAAGCGACACTAGAGAAGCATAGGGCTTTTAACAACAATCAGCGTGATCACTATTACCTTGGTGTTTCTTTTATTTCAGATTTTTATTTAATTCAAATTTCACCAGCTGCTACAGTGGGATTCGAACCTGGGTTCCCAGAGCATGAACCCAAGATCCTGGATTACCATTTCAGTTTAAGTGGATGAAACAAAGAACACGGTTCAACCGCTCTCTCTCCCTGACAAAGGCATGATGGCAAAAAGGCTCACCAAACACGTTCTCTTTCTCACGATGGCATTAAACTCTTTTCAAAAAACTGTTTCGAAAAGACAGAACAGAGGCAAACATCACTGCAGCAAACAAACCTACAGGGGGCCTTTGGGAACTGTCCTGGGACACAGAGCATTCATTCGTACTCGCTGTTAAATTATTTCATCGTATGGTCTTTGAAATTGAATATTCCAAACTCAACTACATTATCTCCTTGGTGTAATCGTCTGCTCAGCGGCTCGTGAAGGCACCCACATAAAATCAATACCAATTACCTCAGAGTGCTATGACGCTGATTCCTCCAATTGCAGCATATGTTTGTGGAGAGTCAAGCAATCTATCTTCATATCAGCTAAGTAATGCACTTGGGGTGAAAAGCCAGCCAAGTTTCCCTCCTCCTCCCTGTATGATTACCTCGCGGTGAAACAGGAAAGTGTTTATTGATTGGCCCGATTGTAATGGAATCTACCAATCAGGGACAGGACAGGGTGGGAGTTCAGGAGTGGAGGGGGTGGTGGAGTCAGGAGAGATAGAATTGTATCATCAGAAGCTGCTAACGTCGGACAATCAGCAGTGCACTTTATCATTCCATTAGCAGCTAGCTGGTAGATGCACAGCCCTGCTCAGATCATCCACATCTGGCTGTGTAATCTGGCTTTACTGCACTTCACTTCACTGTCAATCCAGCAGCATTTCAGGTTTAAAATGCTCATCTGTTACTTTCAAATTCTTCCAGGGTCTCATACTTCCCTATCATCCCTGGCCTTGCAAATTTCTGAGATGACGGGGTTGCTCCAAATCTGGCCTCAATGTGTTTGAGAAATATATCAGCCATGATCGAATGGTGGAGCAGGCTCGATGGGCCAAAGGACCCAATTCTGCTCCTGTATCTTACAATTTTTTTAGATTCCTGATTTTAAACATTCCACCATGCGCGGCCATGCCTTCAGCTGTCCAGAATGTCAGCTCTGTAATTCCATCCCTAATCCTCTCTTCCCCTTCTCTCCTTTCTGAATGTTCTTCCAACTTGCCCCTTTGACCAAGCTTTTGGCCACTTGACCTAATCTTGTGATGAGAAGAGTTTTTAAGGAAGTGGGTCCATTCCCACTAACCACACCGCACCCCTCCCACAAACAAAGGGTCACCAGTGCAACCCTTTGGCATAATTTTCCAAAAGGCTGCTTCTTATTGGGAGGGATCATCTATCGGGGGTGGGAGTCTCCCACATTGAGTGAGACCGGAACTAGGCCCTCAAAATCAGCAAGTCACTGATGAATCCGGGAGGAAATTGAGGGAAATGTCTTCACTCAAAACTGCATTTAGAATGTGGAACTTGTTACCAGGTGGACTGGTTCAGCCGATGGCCTTACAGGGAACTCGTTGGCACGGAAAAGAGAAAGAAAATGAAAAGAACCGTTGCTGAGGTTCAAGGAGCAAAGGGTGGGACAAGACTTGTACAACGCACAAGCACAGGCAGGGAGTTTCTGGACCCCTTGGTTTACATTTAATAGGAGCTAGAAATAGAAAGGGAAGGAATTACAGACTGGGAGTCAATGCAAGGCTCAGGCACCGGTGATTTTTTCCCCTTTATTCATTCACAGAATGAGGGAGTCACTGGCTATGCAGCATTTATTGCCCAGAAGGCAGTTAAGAGTCAACCACATTGCTGTGGGTCTGGAGTCACATGTAGGCCAGACCAGGTAAGAATGGCAGTTTCCTTCCCTAAAGGACATTAGTGAAGCAAATCGTTTTTCCTCCCCCTGACAATCAGCTTGGATTCATGTTCATAAGAACATAAGAACATAAGAACCAGGAGCAGGAGTAGGCCGTCCGGCCCTTCGAGCCTGCTCCACCATTCAATAAGATCATGGCTGATCTTTTTGTGGACTCAGATCCACTTACCCGCACTCTCACCGTATCCCTTAATTCCTTTATTGTTCAAAAAAAATCTACCTTACCTTTAAAAATGTTTACTGAAGTAGCATCAACTACTTCACTGGGCAAGGAATTCCATAGATTAACAACCCTCTGGGTGAAGAAGTTCCTTCTCAATTCAGTCCTAAATCTGCTCTCTCTAATCATGAGGCTATGCTCTCTTGTCCTAGCAAACCAATAGACTCTTAATTCCAGATATTCATTGAATTCAAATTCCACCATCTGCTGTGGGGGGATTCAAACCTGGGTCCCCAGAGTGTTTTCTGGGTCTCCGGATTAACAGTCCAGCAATAATTCCACTAGGCCATCACCTCCCCTCAATATTTGGCATAGGGAGTTCATGAATGCCCAAGAAATGCTGGTGTCATAGAGATAATTCTCCAATATCTCTCTCCAAAGGCCATTTGTCATTGGTAAGTAGAAATCACAAGTGTAAGCAGCCTAATCTATTACATGTGGCAGCACAGCTAAATTGGATCTCCTCTTCATCCAATTCCTATATGTATTGGACAACAGGAGTCAATTGGAGAGAACTGATACACTTCCACTTGTTCGACATGATGTGTTGAATTTTCATTTCTGGCCTTGGTGGTTTTTCTCTAAACTTTTAGGACTGCCAAGATATTACATTGGGGAGAGGAGGTGAGGGGACATGGGGCTTGGTTGGTGAGGGAGCGATGTGGGGTAGGGGGAGCAAGTCTGTCTTCGTAGTTGTTGTCGGATGTTCCAGGGTTCAGGTGTTTCAAAAGAAATGGGAAGGGAGGTAAAAGAGGTGGGGGCGTGGCATGCTAATCAAGGATGGTATCACAGCTGCAGAAAGGGAAGTCGTCGAGGACGGTTTGTCCACTGAGTCAGTATGGGCGGAAGTCAGAAACAGGAAAGGAGCAGTCACTTTATTGGGAGTTTTCTATAGTCACCCCAATAGCAACAGAGGAACAAATTCGGAGGCAGATTTTGCAAAGGGTTGTTGTCACAGGTGACTTCACCTTCCCTAATATCGACTGGAACCTCCTCAGTGCAAATGGTTTGGATGGAGCAGATACTGTCAGGTATGTCCAGCAAGGATTTCTGACTCAATATGTAGATAGGCCGACTAGGGGGGAGGCCATATTGGATTTAGTGCTTGGCAATGAACCAGGCCAGGTGTCAGATCTCTCAGTGGGAGAGCATTTCGGTGATAGTGATCACAACTCCCTGACCTTTACTATCGTCATGGAGAGGGAGAGGATCAGTCGGTATGGGAAAGTATTTAATTGGAGGAGGGGGAATTACAATGCTGTTAGTCAGGAACCGCAGACCATAAATTGGGAACAGATGTTCTCAGGGAAATGCACGACAGAAATGTGGAGGTTGTTGAAGGAGCATTTGCTATGAGTGCTGGATAAGTTTGAGGCAGGGAAGGGACGATAAGGTGAAGCAACCTTGGATGACAAGACATGTGGAACATCTAGTCAAGAGGAAGAAGGAAGCTGACTTAAGGTTGAGGAAGCAAGGATTGGACAGGGCTCTAGAAGGCTACAAGGAACTGAAGAATAGACTTAGGAGAGCTAGAAGGGGGCATGAAAAAGCCTTGGCAGGTGGGATGAAGGAAAACCCCTAAACTTATGTGAGGAACAAGAGGATGGCCAGAGTGAGGATAAGGCCGATTAGGGATGGTGGAGGGAACTTTTGCGTGAAGTCGGAGGACGTAGAGGAGGTCCTTAATGAATACTTTGCTTCAGTATTCACCAGTGAGAGGGACCTTGACGTTTGTGACGACAGCGTGAAACAGGCAGATATGCTCGAACAGGTTGAAGTTAGGAAGGAGGATGTACCAGAAATTTTGAAAAACATGAGGATAGATGAGTCCCGTGGGCCAGACAAGATATACCCAATGTTTCCATGGGAAGCGAGGGAAGAGATTCCTGCCACTTTGGCAATGATCTTTGCATCCTCACTGTCCACTGGAGTAGTACCAGAAAATTGGAGGGTGGCAAATGTTATTCCCTTGTTCAAGAAAGGGAATAGGGCTAATCCTGGGAATTACAGACAAGTCAGTCTTACTTCTGAGATAACAAGCATGGGGCTGGATGAACACAGCAGGTCAAGCAGCATCATAGGAGCAGGAAAACTTGACGTTTCGGGCCTAAACCCTTCATCAGAAACGGGGGAGGGTGTTCTGAAACCAGCCAAAGGCCTCCTACCCTCCCTCGACCTCTTCATCTCCAACTGCCGTCGAGACATCAATCGACTCAGCCTCTCTACCCCTCTCAAACACTCCAACCTCTCCCCCGCAGAACGTGCAGCCCTCCGCTCCCTCTGCTCCAATCCCAACCTCACCATAAAACCCGCGGACAAGGGAGGGGCAGTCGTAGTATGGCGCACTGACCTCTACATTGCTGAGGCCAGGCGCCAACTCTCTGACACCTCCTCCGACCGTCCCCTAGATCATGACTCCACCCCCGAGCACCAAACCATCATCTCCCAAACCATCCACAACCTCATCACCTCAGGTGACCTCCCACCCACCGCCTCCAACCTCATCGTTCCCCAACCCCGCACCGCCCGCTTCTATCTCCTCCCCAAAATCCACAAACCTGAATGCTCTGGTCGACCCATTGTCTCCGCCTGCTCCTGCCCCACCGAACTCATCTCCACCTACCTAGACTCCATTTTCACCCCCTTGGTCCAGGAACTCCCTACCTAC
>JAHRHZ010000249.1:4864735-4895819 GCA_024137785.1 Ginglymostoma cirratum
CTTGTTATCTCGGATTCTCCAGCATCTGCAGTACCTTTTATCTCTGATACAGTCTTACTTCTGAGGTGGGAAATTTATTGAAGAAGATTCTGAGACATGATTTATGAGGGAGAGTATTTATGATTATTTGGGAAAGCACAGTTTGATTAGAAATAGTCCGCATGGCTTTGTGAAGGGCAGGTCATGCCTCACAAGCCTTATTGAATTCTTTGAGGACGTGACAAAACACATCAATGAAGGGAGAGCAGTAGATGTGGTGTATATGGGTTTTAGCAAGGCATTTGATAAGGTTCCCCATGATAGGATCATTCAGAAAGTAAGGAGGCATGGGATTCAGGGAAATTTAGCTGTCTGGATACTGAATTGGCTGTCCAATAGAAGACAGAGGGTGGTAGTAGATGGAAAGTATTCAGCCTGGAGCTCGGTGACCAGTGGAGTTCCACAGGGATCTGTTCTGGGACCTCTGCTCTTTGTGATCTTTATAAATGATTCGAATGAGGAAGTGGATGGGTGGGTTAGTAAGTTTGCTGATGACACAAAGATTGGTGGAGTTGTGGACAGTATGGAGGGCTGTTGTAGGTTGCAACGGGACATTGACAGGTTGCAGAGCTAGCAAAGAAGTGACAGATGGAATTCAACCCAGAAAAGTGTGAAGTGACTCATTTTGAAAGGTCAAATCTGAATGCAGAATACAGGGTTAATCTCAGGATTCTTGGCAGTGTGGAGGAACAGAGGGATCTTGGGGTCCACGTCCACAGATCCCTCAAAGTTGCCATCCAAGTCGATAGGCTTGTTAAAAAGGCATATGGTGTGTCAGCTTTCATTGGCAGGGGGATTGAGTTTAAGAGCCGCGAGGTTATGCTGCAGCTCTATAAAACCCTGGTTAGACCACACTTGGAATATTGTGTTTAGTTCTGGTTGCTTCATTGCAGGAAAGATGTAGAAGCTTCAGTTCAGAGGAGATTTACCAGAACGCTGCCTGGACTGGAAGGCAGGTCTTTTGAGGAAAGGTTGAGGGAGCTAGGGCTTTTCTCATTGGAGTGAAGAAGTATGAGAGATGACTTGATAGAGGTGTACAAGGTGATTAGAGGCATTGATAGAGTGGATAGCCAGAGGCTTTTTCCGAGGGCCAAAATGACTATTACGAGGGGGCATAATTTTAAGGTGATTGCCGGAACGTATAGCGGAGATGTCAGAGGTAGGTTCTTTACACAGAGAGTGGTGGGTGTGTGGAATGTGCTGCCGGCAGTGATAGTGGGGTCGGATACGTTAGGGACATTTAAGCGACTCTTGGATAGGCACATGGAGGATAGTAAAATGTAGGGTATGCAGGGTAGTTTGATTTTAATAGGATAATAGGTCAGCACAAAATCATGGGCCAAAGGCCCTGTACTGTGCTGTACTGTTCTATACATAGAACATAGAACAGTACAGGCCCTTCAGCCCACGATGTTGTGCCAAACTTTTACCCTAAACCGAAGGTCTATCTAACCTCCACCCCTACCTAGGAGAGGGATAGATGTTTGATTACTCTAGGTCAAGTCAGCATAAGGACGGAGGAAGTGTTGGGTATCCTCAAAGGCATTAAGTTGGACAAGTCCCCAGGTCCTGATGGGATCTGTCCCAGGTTATTGAGGGACGCGAGAGAGGAAATAGCTGGGGCCTTAACAGATATCTTTGCAGCATCCTTAAACACGGGTGAGGTCCCAGAGGACTGGAGAGTTGCTAATGTTGTCCCCTTGTTTAAGAAGGGTAGCAGGGATAATCCAGGTAATTATCAACTGGTGAGCCTGACGTCAGTGGTAGGGAAGCTGCTAGAGAAGATACTGAGGGATAGGATCTATTCCCATTTGGAAGAAAATGGGCTTATCAGTGATAGACAACATGGTTTTGTGCAGGGAAGGTCATGTCTTACCAACTTAATAGAATTCTTTGAGGACGTGACCCAAAGTTGATTGATGAGGGAAAGGCTGTCGATGTCATATACATGGACTTCAGTAAGGCGTTTGATAAGGTTCCCCATGGCAGGCTGATGGAGAAAGTGAAGTTGCATGGGGTCCAGGGTGTGCTAGCTAGATGGATAAAAAACTGGCTAGGCAACAGGAGACAGAGAATAGTAGTGGAAGGGGGTTTCTCAAATTGGAGACCTGTGACCAGTGGTGTTCCACCGGGATCTGTTCTGGGACCACTGTTGTTTGTGATATACGTAAATGATTTGGAGGAAGGTATAGATGGTCTGACTGGCAAGTTTGCAGATGACACGAAGATTGGTGGAGTAGCAGATAGTGAAGGGGACTGTCAGAGATTACAGCAGAATATAGATAGATTGGAGAGTTGGGCTGATAAATGGCAGATGGAGTTCAATCCGGGCAAATGCGAGGTGATGCATTTTGGAAGATTTAATTCAAGAGCAAAGTATACAGTAAATGGAAAAGCCCTGGGGAAAATTGATGTACAGAGAGATCTGGGTGTTCAGGTCCATTGTTCCCTGAAGGTGGCAACGCAGGTCAATAGAGTGGTCAAGAAGGTATACGGCATGTTTTCCTTCGTTGGACAGGGTATTGAGTACACGAGTTGGCAGGTCATGTTACAGTTGTATAAGACTTTGGTTCGGCCACATTTAGAGTCCTGTGTACAGTTCTGGTCGCCACATTACCAAAAGGATGTGGATGCTTTGGAGAGGGTGCAGAGGAGGTTCACCAGGATGTTGCCTGGTATGGAGGGTGCTAGCTATGAAGAAGGGTTGAGTAGACTAGGATTATTTTCATTAGAAAGACGGAGATTGAGGGGGGACCTGATTGAGGTCTACAAAATCATGAGGGGTATACTCAGGGTGGATAGCAAGAAGCTTTTTCCCAGAGTGGGGGACTCAATTACTCGGGGTCATGAGTTCAAAGTGAGAAGAGGAAAGTTTACGGGAGATATGCGTGGAAAGTTCTTTACGCAGAGGGTGGTGGGTGCCTGGAACACATTGCCAGTGGAGGTGGTAGACGCAGACACGTTAGTGTCTTTTAAGATGTATCTGGACGGGTACATGGATGGACAGGGAGCAAAGGGATACAGACCCTTAGAAAATAGACGACAGGTTTAGACAGAGGATCTCGATCGGCGCAGGCTTGGAGGGCCTAAGGGCCTGTTCCTGTGCTGTAATTTTCTTTGTTCTTTGTTCTTATACTACCATCCATATGCCTATCTAAAAGCCGCTTAAATGCCCCTAATGAGGCTGACTCCACTACCCTCTCTGACAATGCATTCCACACCCCTACCACTCTCTGGATTCTATTGTGCTCTGGTTAGCACAGTGTGTCGGGTAAACATGGTGAAATGTTTGGTCTTTTACCGCATAGCATGCTCAGATGGGCGTACAATCAGCCTGAGGACTGGGATTACCAGCTGACTCTTCCATTTCGGCATCACTCTAGCTGTGACCACAAGACCCCTGTGGATTGTTCATCGTGGCGTGGAAGGAGATCTCCCTGCTATTCTTCATGTTCGACATTCACTGTGTCACTCAAGTGGGACAGGCTTCAGGCCTAGCCATTTGGGGTGCTCGAACCAATCCCCTTGTGGCTGCCAACCTCAAATGGACACCTTCCTCTGGAACCAGAAGGTCTGTCCTTCCAATGACACAATTTCCACGTGTTGGCCGTGGATGGGGACAGTGACCGTAAGTGGCATTTCCTCTCGGCAAGCTGAGATGTCACCAGGGCCCCGAGCATTTGATGAGGCTTTAAAAACCTCTGGATGCTTGCTTTTTTGTGACATCACAGGTTCAATTCCCATTTCCATTCGATTGATCTGAGTACAATGTCCAGGGATGGCAATCCCAATGCAGTACTGAGGGAGTGCTGCACTGTTGCAGGTTCCTTCTTTTCAGCATTAATTTATGGTAGATTCTAAGTTTGCCTCCAATGGGGTATTTTAACCTTATATCCCAGAACATGAGAAACTAGGATTGGAAGTTGAAGAATCTAACATCCTTTTATTGCAGATGGCTGTTGTATACTAACATTGTATCCCTGAGACAATTAATGTTTGGGCTTGTAAGGTAATGTACTGAGGTAATCATTTCCAAGGACCATGCTTTGGGTAACGTGTAATGCTTCAAGTGGCCCCAGGGTAGGATGGAGCGTGAAATCTTTATCACCTCAGGTCACAGGCTATGCTATGGTGAGACAATAGCCCTGCGGTATTGTTGCTGCACTGTTAATCCAGTGATCCAGGCCGGGTCACTGGACAATGTTGCGAGGTGAAATGTTCAGGGGACCCAGGTTTGAATCCCGCCATGACAGATGGTGAAATTTGAATTCAATAAAAATCTGGAATTAAGAGTCTAATGACGACCATGTTGTTGTTTGTCAGGAAAAACCCCTCTGGTTCAATTACTTCCTTTCGGGAAGGAAACTGCCATCCTTACCTGGCCTGGCCTACATGTGACTCTGGACACACAGCGATGTGGTACACTCTTAACTGCACTCTGGGCAATTAGGGATGGGCAATAAATGCTGTCCCAATGATGCCCTCGTCCCATGAATGAATTAAAAAGATGATTGATGTCATGAGCACATCCCTTAAAGGTATACTGCCACATAGACCATGAGGCATAGCACAGCAATATTGTCATTCTTCTCGGGTGTACTGAAAAGATCCCACAGCACAATTTTGATGAACTTTAGGGCATTGTACCCAAAGTGCTGGCCAACATATATCCTTCAACCAGCAACATTGACGAAAATAAATACAGAGAATGTGGAGAAATTCAGTGGGGCTAGGAGCATCTGTGGAGAGAGAAACAGAGTTAATATTTTGAGTCCAGTGTGACTGTTCTTCAGGACTCAACTGATCACACTGGACTTGAAATGTTGACACTGTTTTTCTCTCTCCACAGATGCTGCCAGAATTTCTCCAGCATTCTGTTTTTATTTCAGATTTCAAGCATCTGCAATATTTTGCTTCTATTTGAATGCTGCACAAAGACCAAAAGACCATAAGACACAGGAGCAGAAATTAGGCCATTCAGCCCATCGAGTCTGCTCTGCCATTCGCATAAGTTTCTCAACTCCATTCTCCTCGTAAATCTTGATCCCCTTGACAATCAAGAACCTATCTATCTCTGTCTTAAATGTATTCAATGACCTGGCCTCCATAGTCCGCTGTGGCAGCGAATTCAATAGACTCACCATTCTCTGGTTGAAGAAATTTCTCCTTATCTCTGTTCTAAAAGGTCTTCCCTTCAGTCTAAGGCTGTGCCCTCGGGTCCTAGTCTCTCCTACCAATGGAAACATCTTCCTAACGTCTGCTTTGTCCAGGCCATTCAATATTCTGTAAGTTTCAATTTGACCTCCCCTCATCCATCTAAACTCCATCAAATATAGACCCAGAGACCTCAAATGTTCCTCATACATTAAGCTTTTCATTCCTGGGACCATTCTCGTAAACCTCCTCTGAACTTGTTCCAGGGCCAGAAAATCTTTTCTGAGATATGGGGTCCAAAATTGCACACAATACTCAAATATGGCCTGACCAGAGCCTTATAGAACCTCAGAAGTACATCCCTACTTTTATATTCAAGTCCTTTCAAAATAAATGCCAAAGTTGCATTTGCCTTCCTAACTACTGACTCAACCTGCAAATTTACCTTGAGAGAATCCTGGACAAGAACTCCCAAGTCTCTTTGCATTCAGACTTCTGAATTTTCTCCCCAGTTAGAAAATAATCCATGCTTCTCTTCTTCTTACCAAAGTGCATGACCTCACACTTTCCCACGTTGTACTCCATCTGCTACTTCTTTGCCCACTCTCCTAAACTGTCCAAATCTTTCTGTAGCCTCCCCACCTCCTCAGTACTACCTGCCCCTCCGCCTATCTTTGTATCTTTGTATCATCTGCAAACTTAGCCAGAATGCCCTCAGGCACTTCATCTGGGTCATTAATGTATAAAGTGAAAAGTTGTGATCCCAACTCTGACCCCTGTGGAACACCATTTGTCACCAGCTGCTGTCCTGAGAAACACCCTTTTATCCCCACTCTCTGCTTTCTGCCAAACGGCCAATCTTCTATCCATGCTAGCACTTTGCCTCTAACACCATGGACCCTTATCTTACTCAGCAGCCTCCTGTGCGGCACCTTATCAAAGGCCTTCTTGAAGTCCAGGTAGATTAGCTCTTCTCGTTACTTCCTCAAAGAATTCTAGCAGATTTGTCAGGAATGACCTCCCCTTGATGAAACCATGATGACTTTGCCCTATTTTACCATGCACTTCCAAGTATTCAGAAATCTCATCCTTGACAAAGGACTCCAAAATCTTACCCATGACCGAGGTTAGGCTAATCGGCCTATAATTTTTAGTCTTTTGCCTTGCTCCCTTTTAAACAGGGGTGTCACCTTAGTGATTTTCCAGTCCTCTAGGACCCTCCCTGACTCTAGCGATTCCTGAAAGATCACCACTAACGCCTCCACTATCTCTTCAGCTAGCTCCTTTAGAACCCTGGGGTGTAGTCCATCTGGTCCAGGTTGTTTAACCACCTTCAGGCCATTCAGTTTTATAGCTGATCTCTAACTGATTGCTATTTGCTGGAGTTTAAATTATTTAATTTAACTGCCACATTTCTTACATTATTAGCAATACTGCCTTTGTCATGGTTTTTTTTTGTTTTAGAACTCCAGCATCCACAGTTCTTGGCTTTATATGATTGCAGTAGGACCTAGATGTTCCAAAGCAAGAGTCACAACAAGTTAGTGTGCGGGTACAGCATGTAATCTCAAAGGCTAACGGGGTGTTCTCCTTTATTTTGGGACGTGGGTGCAGCTGGTGAGGCCAACGTTTGTTCTCCATCCTTAATTGCCCTCAAACTGAGAACCGTGCTTGGCCATTTCAGAGGGTGGTTGAGAGTCAACCATGTTACTGGGGCTCTGGAGTTACATGTAGGCCAGAATGAATAATGATGGGAGATTTCCTTCCCTAAAGGAGATTGGCGAATGAGGTGGGTTTTTATAACAAATTGATAATGGTTGTTGAGACTAGCTTCAAATATCCTTTCTATTAGTTAATTCAATTTAAAGTCCACAATGTTGTATGGCTGGGATTTGAACTTGTCTTTCTAAAGCATTAATCTGGAACACTTGCCTAGTGAGATTATCACTGCACCATCAGCTTCCCCCCAAAGTCTATCATAAATGCATGTCCTCTCACTGGCTGCACCTTTGTGTCAATTGACCTGCCTGTCTCTTCAACGTTTCAGCTCAACAAAAATATTAAGGCATACTTTCTGTTAAAATAAAAAAATATATAATTTCAAAAGATTTGCAAAGGGGAAAGAGACCAAAAAAATCAATTGGATGTAATCAATTCTCATAGAAATTTCATGAACTTTAAAATCGGACGGTTTCTCATGAGGGGCCAAAGCCTGTAATCCATAGGGAGGAGCGAACGACACTTAAATGAAAGGCTTAGCCTCCCCAAACTACATCCACCAACCCCCTCCCCCCTCCACAACCTCCCACTTTGATTAGGTCCATAAAATCAAACGTTCAAGAAAGTAAACACACTGCTAAAAGGAGCCTCATTAAACCTGTGGATGATGTACGATCAATAGGTCTGGACGATGATTGGTTTCTGAAGTCAATCTGCTCATCCTTGTTTCTCTCTCGGCTACAAGTAAAATGACCTTTTCAGGATGGCAACCTGTAAACAGTGGAGTGCCGCGGAGATCAGTGCTGGGGCCACAGCTATTTGCAATTCTGTATTAACGACTCGGCTGAGGGCTACTATAGCCAAATTGGTGGATGATCCAAAAATACGTAGGAAGGAAAATAGTGAGGATGACGCTAGGAGTCCACAGAGGGATACATACAGGTTAAAAGAGTGGGTCACTCTGAGGGCAAGCCTTCTAAGGGCCATTCAGTTTGGGAAGCACTATCTTACTTGTTCCAATACCATCTCCTTTTACCTTATCCATCAACCTTTTTTGATATTTAACCTTTCTTGCTATCTCATCGTAGGCCTTTCTCTTTCACTCTGGCTTATTCCTTCTTCTGGGCTTGTTTTAAACCATTCGTTGAAATTTTAGCTCTTGTTTCTGTCCGTGCTGCTGCAGCCTGATTGCTTCCAGTTATTTTTGTTTGTATTCCCCAAGAAGTCCCTAGTGGGTGTCAAAAGCAGGCTTTAATTGCCTTGAATATGTTCATTAGTGGCCCACTGCCTGTGGAGATGAAGAAATTAGCTCCTCAGGATTCTTCAATCTTCATAACCAGTCCCGACCAGGAGCTCAGTACCAGTAGCATGTCTGACACACCATTGCAGTACTGAGGGAAATGGTGTACTGTCAGAGGTGCCATCACTGGGAATGAGACTTCAGAAATTGAAGACTCTGTTTGCACTCTGAGGATGAGCTAAAGAAAATCCCAATGTGCTACTGGAGGAAGAGCAGGACATTTCTCCCTGGACTGCCCAGGTTACATCCATATGTTTGCCAACATCATGACATCAGGGTCACAATGCTACACATGGGTCCTTGCAGTGCCCAAACTGGCTGCACATTTTGTTGGACCTCAGCAGTTCTGGCAGCACCAATGGAGAGAAATCAAGAGTTAAATTTTCAACCCAAAATGATAACGCTGATTTCTCTCCACAGACTCTGCCAGACCCACTGAGCTTTTCCAGCAACTTCAGTTTTCATTTCTGATTTATAGCATCCACAGTTTTGTCAGTTTTTACTTTAGTTGAACCTCACTGGTTGTGAACCATTTGGGAGGTGTTGAGTTTATTTTGTTTATTTATTCATTCATGGGAGAAGGCATCGCTTGCTAGCATTTATTGCTCATCCCAGAGGACAGGTAAGAATCAATCACCTTGTTGTGGGTCTGGAGTCACATGTAGACCAGACCAGATAAAGACGGGAGTTTCCTTCCCTAAAAGGCATTAGTGGACCAGATGAGTTTTTCTGACTATTGATGATGGATTCATGGTCACTGTTAGACTGTTAATTCCAGTTTCTCCCCTTTATATCTTGGAGTTTGATCCTGATAGGAAGAATCCAGGCTGACACACTATTGTGGTCTCGATGGTACAGACACAATGGGCAGAAAGGGCCTTTTTACTGAGTCATGGACTCTGTGACCATGGTGTTCTGCCATATCAGATGGTCCATCCTTCTGAAGAGGCAATAACCTGTAGCTCCATTCAGCCATTTTGCTGGTTTGAGGCCATTTAAGATACCTTGCTGGGAAAGAACCAGCAAAGTGTATTCTTCGCGTCCTCATGAGCTCCCCTCCCTCAATTAATAATGGCAGAAATGTCCTTTCACGCGCTCTACCCCGCAGAAGCCGACTGCACATAAGCGGCTGAGAGATGTGGGCAATGGAAGTCTTCCAGCTCACCTTCAACACCCAACCAAGCACCTGAGACCACGTGAGCTCAAAGAGGTGGCACTCTGAAACGTCTCTCCCAGCCTGACCCTACCCTTGAAGTCCATCAGCAGCATCACTGGATAAAACAACCTGGGTCAGGGAGGAAGGGGTTGCGATGAAGAAAAGAGGTGACTGGATTTTGGTGTGATCTGATAGCAGAAATCAGAATCAATACTCCTAACAAGGAAGGCTGATCGATCGGAGCTAAATTATTGCAGCAGACTGTCTCTTACAAGGTGGGAGGGGGAGTGTGTGGGCACATGTTTTGCTCTGCCTGTCAATAGCTCAAGAGCTCCTCTCATTAACTCTTCCATAAATTTCTGCTGGGAGGGCGGGGTCTCTGACAAAGACATATCAAGGGGGAAGAGAGACTTGCGTGCTGGGAGAGGCCAGGGACTATCTGGATTTGTGGAGACCTCTGGTACTGTCGGTGGGAAGGCAGATTTCACACACTTTAGGTCTCGAATTCCCCATTGCTGAACTTACAACACAGATCAAACTGCTGAACTCATAATATCAATTTTATTACCACTCTTTGTCAATCTAATGATCATCTTTATTGAGTCTCTGCACTAACAGCTTGAATAAGGATTTCATACCACATTAGTTTCAAGATTTATGCTCACACTTACAGTTTCCAAAAGGGAACTGCAGAGACCTGTCACTTCATCATGTACCCACTGTCCATACTCCCTATCACACGCTTAAACCCCGACCATGCGAGCCAGCCAACGATATTCCTCCACCCCTGCTCAAACTCACAGGCACTAGCTGCAATTAAATCGTAGCATCAGGTGGTCATTCCTGCAGCAGTGGCTAGGCCTTCTCTGCCTGGGCCTGTTTCTGCCTTTGCCCAACATAGCAGGTATCTGCCATTTCTACCACTCCTGGCCCACGGACACCGGTGGTGGGATTTGGCCCCACCATCATTCACGTCAGCCTCGAAGATGTTCTTCCGTCATTTTTAAATCACTCTGCATGGCTGAACTCAAGCCTGCCTCTTTCCGCCTTTATAGGACTTAACCCTTGCCAGTCACGGGCCCCAGGTGACCCCTCACTGTCTACTCACTTCCTCTGAGCTGCTTTGTTGCACTAAAGCCACATTTTTGGATGACACAAAAAATCAGTGGGAAGGCAAGTAGTGAGGACAGCTCAAAGAGTTTCGAGAGAGAAATTGACAGGTTAAGTGAATGGACAAAAAATTTGGAGTGGGGGAGCAGAATGTGAGAAAATGTGAGGTGATCACCTTTGGCAGGAAGATCAGAGGAGTTGAATATTAGTAATCTGGAGAAAGACTGCAGAAAGCTACAGCACTGAGGGATTTAGAAGTCCTTACTCGTGAATCACTAAAAGTTACTATCTAAATTCAGCAGGTAATAAGGAAGGCAAACCCCTTTCGTCCCCTTATCTAAAGAACAATATCCTGGCATTGGAAGCAGGCCAGAGAAGGTTCACTAGGTTATTCAGGGTACAGAGGGATTTCATACCGAGGGCGTTGAGTAGGTTGGGCCTATACTCAATGGAATATAGAAGAATAAACGATGGCCATTTTGAAACATCCAAGATTCTTCTAGGACTTGTGTCCCCCCCAGTTCCAGCCCCCACAGCTGGAGAAGTATCATTTCCATAGCACTTTTGCTATCCCTTTTGCAGCTTAGCAAATTTATATGTGATCACTTCTTATTCTTCTAGCCTCTAGAGAACACAGGCCCAGTTTCTTCAAATTCACTTCATAGGGCAATCCCACCATCTTGGATTCAATCTGGTGAAAGAGATAACAAGGTGTGGGGCTGGACGAACACAGCAGGCCAAGCAGCATCATAGGAGCAGGAAAACTTGACGTTTCGGGCCTAGACCCTTCATCAGAAATCTGGTGAACTTTTGTTGCATACCCTCTAGGTAAAGTATATCCTTCCATAGGTAAGCACAGCACTCAATACCTGCAATGCAGTGTTGCAAGTTTTCTGTACAATTGAAGTAAGTTTTCTTTGCTCCTATACTCAAATCCTTTTGTGATAAAGCATTCTGTTTACCTTCCAAATTGCTTGTTGCATTTGCATGCTAGATTTCAATGACTTATGACAAAAGATATCTAGGTCCCTCTGGATACCAACAATCTCAATCTCTCAGCATTTAAGAAATTCTTCCCAACAAAGTTATTAAATAAACAAATTACGTACATTGTTTATTCATTCATGCGACATGCGTGTCGCTGGCGGGGCCCAGCATTTGTTGTCCATCCCTAGTTGCCCTTGGGAAGGTGGTGGTGAGCTGCCTTCTTGAACCCTGCAGTCCACCTGCTGTG
This sequence comes from Ginglymostoma cirratum, assembly GCA_024137785.1. Classification (NCBI taxonomy): domain Eukaryota; kingdom Metazoa; phylum Chordata; class Chondrichthyes; order Orectolobiformes; family Ginglymostomatidae; genus Ginglymostoma; species Ginglymostoma cirratum. Next base: position 4,876,448 of record JAHRHZ010000249.1, read on the forward strand.
GGTTGACCCACAATGCCCTTAGGGAGGGAATTCCAGGATTTTGACCCTGTGACAGTGAAGGAACGGCGATATATTTCCAAGTCAGGATGGTTAGCGGCTTGGAGGGGAACTTGCAGGGGGTGGTGTTCCCATGTATCTGCTTCCCTTGTTCTTCTAGATGGAAGTGGTAGACAGTATGCGCTGCTGACACTGAACACCTGTGGTGGAGGGATTGGGTGCTTCTGAATGTGGCACCAATCAAGTGGGCTGCTTTGTCCTTGATAGCTTCAAAATCCTTGAATGTTACTGGAGTTGCTCCCATCCAGGTAAGTGGGCGCAGTTACACTCCTGAGTTGTGCCTTGTAATAATGGACAGGCTTTAGGGAATCAGGACGTGAGTTCCTCACTACAACATTCCTAGCCTCTAACCTGCTCCATTGTGTTTACGTGGTGAGTGCAGTTGAGTTTCTGGTCAGCCCCAAGGAGTTGATAGTGGAAGATTCAGTGATGTAACACCATTGGATGTTAGAGGTAGTGGTTAGATCATCTCTTATGGGAGATGGTTATTGCCTGGCATTTGCATGGTATGAATGTTACTTATATGCATACATAAATATATACTTATATTCTATCTGTATGCACTTGTCCTGTCACTTGTATCATCTAAATCCCTCAGAAGCCTCTTTTCATCTTGTTTACAACTCACATTCCCAGTAGGTTTTGTATCATCTGAAATCTGGAAATGTTACAATTGACTCCCACATCCAAATCATTGTTCTTTGTGGTACCCCACTGGTCACAGCCTGCCAACTTGGAAAGACCCGTTTATTCCTACTCTCTGTTTTTGCTTGTAAGCCAATCCCCATGGTGTTTGGGGACCCCCAGGCCCATGTGTTTTAATTTTTTTTGCTAACCTCCTACATGGGATGTTACTGAAAGTTTTCTGAATGCTTAAATACATCATATCAGCTGGCTCCCGCTTATCGAACCCATAATAACATCCTCAAAAAAAAACTCTATCATGTTTGTCAAACATGATTTCCCTTCATAAATCCATGTTGGTTCTGCCCATTCTGACAGTCATTTTGTCAATATCCAGTAATCACTTCTTTTATTACAGAATCTAATATTTCCCCTGCTACTGATGTCAGGCTAACCAGTCTGTAATTCCCCATTTTCTGTCTTTCTTTCAGAAACAGTGAAGTTACATTTGTAACCTTTCCATTTCCATTGCAAAATGAGTTGTATTTAAAAGATGATCACCAATGCATCAACTATCTTCGTAGCCATCACTTTTAATACTCCAGGCTGAAGGTCATCGGGTACCAGGAATTCATCAATTTTTAATCCGATTAATTTCTCCCATTCTACTTTTTTTTAACTAATACTCATGCCTTTCAGTTGCACACTCTAGCTAGACCTTTGGATCATAATTGTTTCAGCGGCACATATTTTCTCTTCTTCTGTGTTGACAGACGTAAAGTACATATTTAGCTTCCCTGCCTCAGACTAATCTCATGTCGTAAATTTTCCTGTCTTTGCCTGTAATAGCCTCACATTTGTCTTTGCTAATCTTTTCCATTTTACAAACGTTTAGAAGCTTTCACAGTCTGCTTTTACTTTTCTAGCTACCTTTTATTTATAAAATACCCTCTCTTCCATTGTCAACTTCATTGTGCTCTTTTGTTGAATTTAAAAAGAAAACATTTCAATACTCAAGCTTTCAATTTTTATTTTTGAAACTTTATAAGCCTCTTCATTTGATCTAATAATATCTTTCACTTCCTTGTTAGTCACATCTCCCTCACTCCTCCTGTTATGTATTTTTGCCTTAAGGGAATGTATTTTATTTTGAAAAGCAAGCATTAATTTTTTGAGTACTAGCCAGGACTTATCTAGCATCAATCTTATTAATGTAATTTTCCAATCCACCACAGCCAACTTCTTCAAATATTCATAATTCCCTTGTTCAGAAATAAGACCCAAGTTTCAGACTGAACTACATCTTTTTCAAATTTTGGGAAAAATCCTATCCTTCATGGTTACTATTCTCTCAGGGCTCTTTTATAGCAAGATTATTAATTGTTCTTTTCTCATTGTATATTGCCAAATCTAAAATAACCTGAGCCATAGTTGAGTTCCTCAACATATTGCTCCAGAAAACTATTCCAAACACATTCCAGGAATTCTTTGTCCACAGAATTAGTGCCCATTAGATTTACACAATCTCTACGTAGATTGAAGTCACCCATGATTACTGTATTTCCCTGGATGTGTGTATCTTTAATTTCCTAATATATACCATACTATACATTACCATGACAGTTTGGTGGCCAATACGGCAGTGCTACCAATAGCTCCTTGCTATTTTTAACTCTCACTAATACTAGTCCAATCTCTATTTATCAGAATTACACCATCTCCTTTGTCCTTTATGCTTACCCTCTATATATCTCATATATTGTTTAATATTCAGTTCCCAGCATTGGTCACCTTGTAGCCATGTTTTTATCAGGGTAATTAAATCATATCCGTTTACTTCTCCTTGGACTGTCGATTCACCTGTCTTGTGAATTCATTCGGATAGAAGGCCTTTGACTTTTGAACAGTACTCTGTATTCAAGAAGATTTGTAGCTCGGGTTGTGGATGAGGTTGTAGACTTGCTCACCGAGCTGGTGTGTTTGGTTGCAAACTTTTCGTCACACAGCTAGGTAACATCGTCAGTGCGCCTCCAGTGAAGCGTTGGTTTTCTGTCTCGCTTGTGATTTATATGCCTCGATTTTCTGGGGTGATCAATATTGTTTCCGGTTCTGTTTCTCAGTGGTTTGTACACAGGGTTTAATTCAATGTGTTTGTTGATAGAGTTCCAGTTGGAATACCAGGCCGCCGGGAATTCCCTGGCATGTCTCTATTTGGCTTGTGCGATTATCGATGTGGTGTCCCAGTTGAATTTGTGTCCCTCTTTGTCCGTGTGTAGTGAGACAAGTGAAAGTCGGTCGGGTCTCTTGAGCAGCGGAAACAAACCCTAGAATAACTCAGCATCAAATTACAGAGGCCTGAGGTTGTAGACATACTCACCGAGCTGGTGGGTTTGGTTGCCAACATTTCATCACCCTGTTAGGTAACATCGTCAGTGCGGCTCCGGTGAACCAGTTTTGGGTATGGGATGCTTTACGTTCGTCACTGGCTGTCGTAGGGTGGTTGTCAGTTTGTGGGCTACTCTGGCCGTTACTTCTGAGACAGGCCACAACAGGAAGCCAGAACACGACTGACTCACTAATAACCTTACCGCACATCAAGGACATTTCAGAGATGACCACAAAACTACTCCGACCCCTAGGTACCAGGATAGCCCACAAACCGACAACCACCCTACGACAGCAACTGATGAACGTAAAGGATTCCATAACTGAAACCAGCAAAATTGGTATAATATAGAAAATACCATGGAAGGACTGTAAGAAACACTACATAGGCCAAACCAGAAGAAAATTGACAATACGGATACACGAACACCAACTAGCCACCAAAAGACACGACCGATTCTCACTTGTCTCACTACACACGGACAACAAGGGAGAAGAGCTCGACTGGGACAACACAACCATAATTGCACAATGCCAGGGAACATGCCAGGGAATTCCTGGAGGCTTGGTATTCCAACCGGAGCTCCATTAACAAACACCTTGAATTAGACCCTGTGTACAAACCACTGAGAAACAAAACCAGAAACAATTCTGAACACCCCAGCAAACTGAGGCATTTAAATAACAAGTGGGACAGAACACTGACAGTTCACCGGAGACGCGCTAACGATGTTACCTAGCAGGGTGACAAAATGTCTGCAACCATACACACCAGCTCGGCGAGCATGTCTACAACCTCAGCACTCGGTAATTTGACACTGAGTCATTCTAGGATTTGTTCCTGCTGCTCTCTATTTAAATTTACAGTTTTTCTACTTCCCATAACCAGCTCTGCTGTTTTTCTATCTGAAGACCTTCTTAGGGTCCAATCCCCTGATGAGTAAGCTTAAACCATGGGTGGCACGGTTGCTCAGTGGTTAGCACTGCTGCCTCACAGCACCAGGGACCCCTGTTCAATTCCACCCCCAGGCAACTGTCTGTGTGGAGTTTGCACGTTCTCCCCGTGTCTGTGTGGGTTTCCTCCAGCTGCTCTGGTTTCCTCCCACAGTCCAAAGATGTGCAGGTTAGGTGTGTTGGTCATGCTAAATTGCCTGTAGTGTTCAGGGATACGTAGCTTAGGTGGGTTATAAGGGGATGGGTCTGAATGGGATGCTCCAGGGGTCAGTGTGGACTTGTTGGGCCAAAGGGCCTATTTCCACACTGTAGGGATTCAAATGTAAAACTGTGTCTGACAGCACTGGCAAATCCACCTGTGAGAATATGAATTTGAGTGCTACTAAAGTGTAACACACCTCTTTGTTGAGGTCCCAACCTCAGAACTCATGCAAGGCCCAAAGAAACGTAAAGCCCTTTTCTTTAACATCATTTTTCCACCCACATATTCTTTTTCTTGATTTTCCTATTTCTTTATCACTATGGTACGTGACAGCAAACTTGAGGTTATTGGTTAGAGGTCTTTATGTCAGTCTTTTGTCAAGCAGTCAAGCTTTTACTCTAAGGGCCTCATCCCACTTTCTATCTATATCCGTGGTGCCAATGTGGACTTTAAGTCTTGAGGCACCTTTTCCCATGTCCTTAACCCCACACCCACACACTAGGCCTTGTTATCATATGGTCTACTATTACAATCTACCCATTGTTAGCTACTAATAGCCCCAGTTAGTAGCTATTCATTCTCCTAGGCTGATCATTATCCACTCTTATTTCTGTCGAATTGTTCTGTCTATTGGTGCTCTATTTCCACCTATCGTTCACTTCTTACTCCCTCCTCCCACCATATCCTCTGCATAAAAAAAAGAGCCGGGCTGAGAAATGGTAAATGAAGTTTAATATAGATAAATATGAGGTGTTGCATTTTGGAAAGTCAAATCCAGGTATGAGTTTCATGGTGAATGGTAGGACTGTAAGGAGTGTAGTGGAACAGAGGGACCTTGGAGTTCAGGTGCGTGGTTCTCTGAAAGTGGAGTCACAGGAAGACAGGGCAGTGAAGAAGGCATTTTAAGCACTGGCCTTCATCAGTCAGGGCATTGAGTATAGAAATTGGGAAGTTATGATGCAGATGTACATGGTGTTGGTGAGGCCGCACTTGGAGTATTGTGCTCAGTTTTGGTCACTTTGCTATAGGGAGGATGTTATTAAACTGGGAAGAGTGCAGAAGAAATTTACAAGGATGTTGCCAGGACTCAAGGGACTGAGTTACAGGGAGAATTTAGACAAGTTGGTAGTTCTTTCTTTAAAGCGTAGGAGACTGAGGGGGGGATCTGACAGAAGTGTATAAGATCATGAGAGGCATGGATAGGGCGAATGCACTCAATCTGTTTCCCAGGGTGGGGATCGACGACTAGGGGGCATCAGCTTAAGGTAAGAGGAGAAAGAATACATGGGAACCTGACAGGCAACATTTTTACACAGAGGGTGGTACACATATGGAATGAGCTGCCAGTGGAAGTGATTGAGGTGGGTACATTAACAATATTTATGAGGCATTTGGACAAGTACATGGATGGGAAAGGTTGAGAAGGATATGGGCCAAATGGGCTTGGCGTGGATGGATGTTTTGGTCAGCATGGACCAGTTTGGGCCAAAGGGCCTGTCTCCATGCTCCATGCTGTAAGACTCTATGACTCTATAAATCTTTCCTAGCTACCGTTAGTTCTGAGGAAGGATCTGAACCATTAACTCTGATTTCTCTCCACTAATGCTGCCTGGCCTGCTGAACTTTTCCAGCAATTTCTATTTTTGTAACAGTGACTCCAGTCACTGCCTGAGCTCCAAAATCTAGAGCTAAGGCCTTTGCATCTGGAAACAAGCATGTCGGTTACAGGAAGCATCCACAACTCCCAACATGGCACAGGATTGGCATTCCACACAGATACACTGTCTTTCCATGCCTTAATACTACTTTCAGACTATTTACTGTCAACTCAAGTTGCTAACAGAAAGCAAGGTTACCCACCAATCAGTCCAATGCAGTTAGCTCTTTCTCCGACTGCCTGTTTCAAAGTCGCTATCTCACCTACTCCTCTAGTTGTTACTGACTGTCTGTCTCAGTGTCTTCTCTCACCCGCTCCTCTCCGATGAAAAGTGGAGCAACTCACTTGCATGAAGCAGGCAACTGATTCAAGTTGGATTCAGATGTCTACTGTGGAGACTCAGTTCTAACACTGGAAATGGCCCCAAGCCTAACAGTCTGGACAGCATGGTTAGCGCTGCTGCCTCACAGTGCCAGGATCAACTCCAACCTCGGGTGAGCGTCTGTGTAGAGTTTCACACATTCTGCCAGTGTCTGCATAGATTTCCAATGGGTCCTCCTGTATCCCCCCACAGTCCAAAGATGTGCAGGTTATGTGGATTGGCCATGCTAAATTGCTCCGTAGTGTCCCGGGATGGGCAGGCTAGATGGGTTAGCCATGGGAAATGTGGGGTTATGGAGATAGGGTCAGGGGCTGGGTCTGCATGGGATACTCTTTGAAGTGTTTTTGGAGACTGGATGAGCTGAATGGCCTCTTTCCACACTGTCGGTGTTCTATGATTCTATGATGTCCAGGATTCAACCTCTTCAGCGCTCATTTCAATAACTTGGTTCCAAAACCCAATTACCCTTAAGCTGACTTCACATTTGAACTTTAGCTTTTCAACAGCTTAACTCAAATCTGATTGAATTTGAACTCTTCAATGTCCTGGAAGTGATGACGAAGACAACTACATCAATCTCCTTGATGGGATTTCACTCTCTGATGCTGCAATTCCAAAGTACAGTAAATCTTGGACTCTTAAGTCCAAGGTATCCCAAAATGCAATCCCGATAGATGCTGCATGGTACCAGACAGAGGAGAATGCACTATCATCCTTATGGTGTTAGGGCCGTGTACACAAGGAATTTAATTTTGCCTCTGTATATACATAGCATGTGTTATTGATACACATATATATTTATGACATTCAGTGAATGAGACTAACCATTGGCCTGAACACTGACTACAATAAACAAAAAAGTAAATTGCTGGCCAAACTCAGCAGGTCTGGCAACATCTGGAGAAAGAATCTGCAGAGTTGCAATTTTTGTGGAGTTTATTAATTGCTGAGTTTCTCCAGCAATTTCTGTTTTTGTTTCAGATTTCCAGCATCTGCAGTTCTTTGTTTTATTCAGACATCAGACCACAAGATATAGGAGCAGAATTAGGCCATTCTCCTGCCTTTTCCTCCTAACCCTTGATCACCTTACTAATCATAAACCTATCTATCTCTGTCTTAAATACACTCAGTGACTTGGCCTCCACAGCCCTCTGCTGTAATGAGTTCCACAGATTCCCTACCTTCTGGATGAAGACATTCCTCCTCATTTCAGTTCCAAAGGGTCATCCCTTCACTCTCAGGTCTTAGTCTCTCTTACTGGTGGAACCATCTTCTCTATATTTACTCTATCCAGGCCTCTCAGTATTCTGTGAGTTTCAATCAGATACCCGTCACTCTTCTAAACTCCTTGAGTGAAGACCCAGAGTCCTCAACTGCTCCTCATATGACAAGGCCTTCATTCCTGGCATCAATCTCATAAGCCTCCTCTGGATCCCCTCTAAGGTTAGCATATCCCTCCATAGATACAGGGCCCAAAACTGCTCACAATATTCCAAATGCGGTCTGACCAGAGCTTTGTACAGCCACAGCAGTGTATCCTTGCTCTTGTATTCTAGTCTCTCAACATAAATGCTAATATTGCATTTGCCTTCCTAACTGCCAACTGAATCTGCATGAGACCTCCCACCCACAGCCTCCAACCTTGTCGTTCCCCAACCCCGCACCGACCGCTTCTATTGCCTTCCGAAAATCCACAAACCCGACTGCCCTGTCCGACCCACTGTCTCTACCTGCTCCTGCCCCACTGAACTTATCTCCACTTACCTTGACTCTGTTTTCTCCCCGGTCCAGGAACTCCCCACCTACATTTGGGACACCACCTACACTCTCCACCTACCTCAGACTTCCAATTCCCTGACCCCCAACACCTCACCTTCACTATGGACACCCAATCCCCATACACTTGCATTCCCCATGTGGATGGCCGAAAAGCCCTCCGCTTCTTCCTCTCCCACAGGCCCAACAAATCCCCCTCCACCAACATCCTCATCCGCCTCACCAAACTCATCCTCACCCTTAACAACTTCTCCTTCAACTTCTCCCACTTCCTAAAGACTAAAGGGATGGTCATGGGTACCTGCATGGGCCCAAGCTATGCCTGCCTCTTCGTAGGATATGTGGAGCAGTCCCTTTTCCACTGCTACACTGGCACTAGCCCCCACCTCTTCCTCCACTACGTTGATGACTGTATTGGCACTGTCTCGTGCTCCCACAAGGAACTTGAACAGTTCATCAACTTTACTAACACCCTTCACCCCTAACTCAAATTCACCTGGACCATCTCCGATACCTTCCTCACCTACCTGGAGCTCTCCATTTCCATTTCTGATGACCGCCTCGAAACCGACATCTATGTCAAGCCCACCGACTCCCACAGCTACCTAGACTATACCTCCTCTCACCCTTCTTCCTGCAAGAATGTGATTCCCTACTCCCAATTCCTCTGCCTCCTCTGTACCTACTCCCAAGCTGGGGTGTTCCACTCCTGAACATCCCAGATGTTCTCCTATTTCAAGGACCGCAATTTCTCCCCCCAGGTGATCAAAATTGCTGTCAACCGCATCCCTCGCATTTCTCGCACTTCTGCCCTCATAAAACCTCCCCCCAGTAAAAATAAAGACAGAATCCCCCTGGTCCTTCCATATCACCCCACTAACCTCCGTATCCAGCATACCATTCTCTGCCACCTCCGCCACTTACAATCTGGCCCCACAACCAAAGAGATATTTCCCTCCCCACCCCTATCTGCCTTTCGTAGGGACCGCTGTCTCTGCGACTCCCTTGTCCGCTCCACACTCCCCACTAGCCCCACCACACCCGGCACCTTTCCCTGCAATCACAGGAAGTGCTACACCTGCCCCCACACCTTCCCCCTCACCCCCACTCAAGACACTAAACAAATCTTCCATATCAGACAGGGGTTCACCTGCACATCTGTCAATGTGGTCTACTGCATCCGCTGCTCCCGAAGTGGCCTCCTCTACATCAGTGAGACCAAGTGTAGACTTGGAGACCGTTTCATAGAGCATCTGCACTCTGTTCACGACAAACGACAACACCTTCCGGTCTCCAACCATTTTAACTCCCTCTCCTGCTCCCTGGGTGATCTGTCCATCCTAGGCCTCCTCCACTGTCACAATGACACCACCCGCAAACTGGAGGTGCAGCATCTCATATTTCGCCTTGGGAGCCTACACAGCCCAATGGCCTTAACATGGAATTCACCAGTTTTAAAATCTCCCCACCCCCAGCCCCATTCCATGTCCAACCCTCCCTCTCATCCCCGCCTCCTTGACCTGACACAGCCTGTCCATCTTCTCTCCTACCTATCTGCCCCACCCATTCATTGACCAATCCCCACCACTCCCGACCTGCACTCACCTATCAACATCCCACCTACCTTCCCCAGCCCAACCCATCATCTCTCTATTTATTTCCCAGCTCCCTTTCCCTCTCCCATTTCTGAAGAAGGGTCCCGACCCAAAACGTCAACTTCCCTGCTCCTCTGATGCTACCTGGCCTGCTGTGTTCCCCCAGCTCCACAGTGTGTTATCTCTGACTCCAGCATCTGCAGTTCTTGCTATGTCTGATCCTGAACTAAGATTCCTAAATCCCTTTGTGCTTTAGATTACAAAAAGTCTTTCCCTATTTTGAAATTAGTATATCCCACTATTCTTCCTTCCAAAGTGCATGACTTCATATTTCCCACAATTGTATTCCATGTGCCACCACTTTGCCCAATCTCCCAGCCTGTCCAAGTCCTTCTGTAGCCTCCCTACTTCCTCAACATTACCTATCCCTCCACCTATCTTTGTGTCATCAGCAAACTTAGCAACAATGCCCTCATTTCTTTTGTCGAGATCATTAATGTATAACATGAATAGTTGTGTTCCATCAGTGACCACAGCAGTACTCTACCAGTCACTGCCTGTCAACCTGAAAAAGACCCCTTTATCTCCACTCTCTGCTTTCTGTTAGTCAGCCTCTATCCCGTAACATTTTGGCCTCTTACTTAGCAGCCTGCTGAACGATGCCTTGTCAAAGGCCTTCTGGTATTCCAAATAGATCAGGTCCATTGGCTTTCCTTTGTCTAAATTGCTCATTACCTCCTCAAAGGATTCTAACAGGCATGACCTCCCCTTGACAAAGTTGTGCTAACTCAGAGATAAAAGGTACTGCAGATGCTGGAGAATCCGAGATAACAAGGTGTGGGGCTGGATGAACACAGCAGGCCAAGCAGCATCATAGGAGCAGGAAAGCTTGACGTTTCGGGCCTAGACCCTTAGCCCTATTTTACAAAGCACTTCCAAGTACCTCACAATCTCATCCTTAATACTGGAATCCAATATCTTACCAGAGACTGAGGTCAGGTTAACCAGCCTACAATTTCCTGTCTTCTGCCATTCTCCTTCCTCAAACTGCCATGTTACGTTAGCCATTTTCCAGTCATCTGCTCAGTTTGCCTTCCAGTCAACTCTGGCCAGCTCCTCCCTCATGTCCTTCTAGTTACCTTTACTCAATTGTAATTCTGTTACATCTTATTCCGGCTTCGTCTACTGACGATTGTGAAAGGATACAACAGACTGTCTGTGTGGAGTTTGCACGTTCTCCCCGTGTCTGCGTGGGTTTCCTCTGGGTGCTCCGGTTTCCTCCCACAGTCCAAAGATGTGCAGGCTAGGTGGATTGGCCGTGCTAAATTGCCCGTAGTGTTCAGGGATGTGTCGATTAGGTGGGTTATAGGGGAATAGGTTTGGATGGGTGTTCAAAGGGTCAGTGTGGACTTGTTGGGCCAAAGGGCCTGTTGGCACTCTGTAGGGATTCTATGATATAGATAGATTGGTGACTTAGGCACAGAAATGCAGATGGAGTTTAATCCTGACAAATGTGAGGTGATGCATTCTGGATGATCTAATTTAAGTGTGAATTATACTGTAAATGGCAGAACCCATAGGAACATTAACATTCAGATGGATCTGGGCGTGCGGGTCCACAGTTCCCTAGACGTGGCAACACAGGTTGTCAAGGTGAATAAGAAGGCATATGGCATGCTTGCCTTCATCGGTCGGGGCATGGAGTACAAGAGTTGGCAAACCAAGTTGCAGCTGTATAAAACCCTTGTTAGGCCGCATTTGGAGTGTTGTGAGCAGTTTCAGTTCCTACGCCGCCAGAAGCTTTGGAGAGAGTGCAGAGAGGTTCACCAGGATGTTGCTCGGTCCCAAGGGCATTGGCCATGAAGAAAAGTTAAAAATATAAGGATTGTTTTCATTGGAAAAGCATTGGCTGAGAGGACACCTGATAGAGGTCTACAAAATTATGACAGGCATCAATAGGATGGATAGTCAGAGGCTTTTTCCTAGGGCTGAAGTTTCAATTACAAGGGAGCACAGGTTCAAGGCGAGGGGGGAAAAGTTTAAGGGAGATGTGTGAGGGAGGTTTCTCATGCAGAGAGTGGTAGGAGTCTGGAATGCACTGCCAGAGAAGGTGGTGGAAGCGGGCACGCTGGTGACATTTAAGAGGTGTCTGGATGGTTACATGAATAGGGAGGGAATAGAGGGATATGGACTGAATAAGGGCAGAAGGTTTGTTTTATAGATCAGTCGGGGTGTAATGATCGGCACAGACTTGGAGGGCTGAAGGGCCTGTTCCTGTGCTGTATTTCTCTTTTTTTTTTGTTTTTAGTGTGTAGGTAGGGTTAATAGTAGTTGTATTTTCCCTAGGATAGGGGATTTCAAGACTAGGGGACACATTTTTAAGGTGACAGGAGAGAAATTTAAAAAAGACATAAGAGGCAAATTTTTTACACAGAGGGTGGTTTGCGTGTGGAATAAGTCTCCTGAGGAAGTGGTGTTTAATAGATATTTGGATAAGTACATGAATAGGAAAGGTTTGGAGGCATATGGGCCAGGAGCAGGCATGTTTTGGATTATGTTCGAAGGGTCTGTTTCCGTGCTGTATAACTCCATGATTCTATGACTTGTTGCTGTGACTTTGCATCACTTGCAGTCTTTGGACACCAGAAGTAAGAACAACTTCTAATTCACAATACTGTAAAACCATTCAAATTTTCCATCAAACAAATCTTTACCCTTCACCACACTGAATAAACAGATCAATCCCCAAAATAATGTTGACCAAATGGGCTGGGTCTGCTGAATGGGTTAATACATCTCCCTTCATAGTGATATCGTCCAGACTAGTGTTTATGGATTCATCAATATTCCATTATATGTTGATCCCGTTTATACCCAATTTGCTGTTGGTAGATTTCTTTTTTGTAATTCCAAATCTGTTGAATAATACATTTAATAAGCAAATCTATTTTTTGAACTATCAGCTCCCAGACACCTGAGCAACAGATTATCCAGTGATACTCCAAGAGAGTGTTGTCAGCTTGACAAAAGCTTATCGTTTTGATAAATCTAATGGTTAGAAAGGAGTTTTCAATGTGCCCTAAGCAACAGGGCTTATTATTACAACTGAAAGGTCACCATCAAACAGTCTGTCATAACAGAAAGCAAAATAATAATAATCTGGCTGCAAAGACAATCTATAATGACAGAAGCGATGCACACAAACCATTATGTAAACACTGATAAGTGAGATTGGAAAACATTATGGTAAATGGAAAGTCATTCCACAGCCTATAGATCATAGAATCCCTACTGTGTGGAAGCATGTCATTCGGCCCATCGTGTCCACACTGACCCTCCAAAGAGCATCCCATCCAGACTCACCCCATTCCTGTAACCCTGCATATCCCACCTAGCTTGCATATCCCTAGATAATATTGGCAATTTAGCATGGCCAATCCACCTGACCTACACATCTTTGGACTGTGGGATGAAACCCACAGTGACACTGTGCAAACTCCACACAGACAGTTGCCCAAAGGTGGAATCGAAACTAGTGCCATGAGGCGGCAGTGCTAACCACTGAGCCACCATGTCTAGACTTTGTTTAAAGACAATATTTTTAATTAAATAGAAGCACAGAATGAATACATTACTTAACAAATTATTTTCCTTAACTAGTTTTAAGGATCAGTTGTCATGCAAGCTCCTCATTCTCACTCTCTGTGTTAAGGTGTGCTATTCCCAGTCTGTACAAACTATCCTGGGTCACCACATCTCCAGGCTGATACCTCTGCAACACTTCATTGATCTGTTGGTTTGCAATGTCTCTGCTGGTGAAGAAGTCGTCCAGATAATTATATAGAAATGTGTTGGACTAATCTTGGATCCAAACGTGAACAGAACCTTGTCAAAACCAAGTAAATATTTTCCAAGTCGGTCCCTCAAATCATCCAACAATCACACTCTCCTCGTTTCCCTTCATAACTCTGTACCCAAAACCCAATTTCTCCCTGAAAGCACCAAGTATGGCAATGGTAGTGGTTGTCCCGAGGTCAGTCAGCTGAACATCACAGAATACGAGTTCCCCAATTGGGGCTGTTAGCCTGGTCCAATCAGGGGCTGACATAAAAGAATGAATGTCAGGGATATTGACAGCCTGAATGCCTGACTCAGTAAGAGGTGGTGCTATTGTCAAAAACGATGCATGTGTAAATAAAGGGTGATTGGTGATGGGATTCCAGCCTCTGAAGAGATATTTCAGTATTCTTGCTACATTATGATGCCATTACGACCACTTTCTGGCTTAGGGAATTGTTGGCGAGAGCAGATTGTTCTTAATCGCGCTGAGATGTTAGGGGTAGTCCTGCTGACTGACATGACAGAATGACACTCAAGTCCATGTTGAAGGGATATTTAAGAGCCTTCAGTTATGTGGATAGGAGATTCAATACAGGTGCTTAAAATTACGAGGGTGGTATTGATTTACGAACTAAGAGGGAACTGTTTCCTTTGAACAGTGGCTCACTAACCAATGGACAAAGTTTTATGACAATTGCCGAAAGCATGGAGAGATGAGCAGTTTGATCTTTCTACGAAGTGAGTTGTTACAATCCAAAATGAACTGTTTGAAAGGAGCTGAAACTTTAAAAACAGAAGTGGGTAAGCATTTGAAATAAAAAAAAAATTTTGGGCTCTTGGGGGCAAGTACAAGATAAAAGGGGCTCAACAGATCGCACTTTGAAAGAGCTAGCACAGGCTGATAGGCTGAGCGTCCTCCTTCTGTGCATTAAAATCTATGGCTCTATCATAAGAACATGCCTCGTCATTGTGCTCCCTCTTCTGTGTCCCCAAGGACCATGTAAGTCTCAGGCAGAGGAGAGAGACGCTGAGTATCTCCAGCACTTGCAGTATTTTGCTTTTATTGGGGTGTACCAGGTGGGTACAGCTGTAAACCCAACCACCCTCATCCTGCCACTCCTATCACTGACCTGTGTAGACAAACCTCCCTGGTGCTCCTTTACAGAACTGCTTCGACTTGTAAGACAGCGTAACTTCCACCACTCCCGGGATGTGCCGTGGGGGCGTCTGCACTCGGATGGCATGAGGCGTGATCAGCTGTCCCGGAAACAGACAGAAAAATAAATACAAAATTCACGTTAAAATCTTTCAATGTACTCAAGACAACCAGTAAACATTAGGAGAGTTATTAGTGCTCCAATCACAATCACTGGCATTGAGCTCAATGGACAGACTGCCAAACAGAAAGTTAAGAGGAGATTTTCGAAATCGCAAGGGCTCTTAATAAGAGTATATAAGGAGAAAGCATTCTCAGGAGTGTTTCAGAAACTGCTAAGAGTGTTCTTTTGGCATTTGAGCCAATATTCATCCTGTTACCAATAAAATCATCTAATTATCTATTCTGTTCTTATTTGTGCCGCCTTGATGTGTGCAATTTAATTGCCTGACCCAACTGCAGCGCATTTCACTTCAGTCTTCCAAACTTTAATACGCTCACTATTTCTTGTTTACTTCTAAATTCAAAGGAAAAATGGCGTCTCTCCCTCTCTCTTGATCACTCACACGTTGGCTGTGAATTTAACATTTGCCAAGGGCTGTTATTTTGGCCAATATGCTAGTTTCTTTTATCCTGGAAATTTGCCCTCTCCAGAGGCAGCCGCTGGACCCTGGATACCCCCTCTGATATCCTGCACTGAGGGCAATGATACAATCACAGCCAAGTCCAATACTATTCCCACCAAGATATTAAGCAGACGCATTCCCTGATAGAAAGGGTGATCATTGCTACAGATCAATATAGGGATAGAGAGAGACAGGCAGACAGGGACCCTCTGCCATCACCAGCCCCGACATTGTAAGAGAGATTAGAACGGGGATGTTTTCCCTAGAGCAGAGAAGGCTGAAACGGGCAGGGATATGATACAGGTGTACAAAATTATGAGAAGCATCAAAACCATAGATAGGGAGAACATTTTCCCGTGAGTAGAGGGTCACTATCCCAGCCCCACTGTTTTAAGTTAAGGAGCAGGAGGTTTAGAGGTGATTTGTGGGAAAAATGATTTCACCCAGAGTGCGGTGGGTATATGGAACTCAGTACCTGAAAAGATGGTGGAGGTGGGAACTCTCAAGGCATATAAGAGCTATTTGGATGTGCACTTGAAATCCCAAGGCTATGAGCCAAGCGTTGGGAAAAAAATGGCATTAGAACAGAGAAATTCCTGATGACCAGATCAAACACAGTGGGCTGAAGAGCCTTTTTCTATGCTGTAAAATCTCTATGTTTCCAGATTAACTCAGCCAAAGCGTTTGCGGCTCAAGGCTGCAGAACTTCTGGGTCTCCTCATCTCGCAGAGCCAACATTGTGAGGAGAAGTCATGGACCACTAATGAAAGAAAATGTCACAGTTTATTTTTCCCTGAGCGTGCGGGCATAACAGCAAGGGGCAGCTGAGCAAAACCACCCAGATAGCTACTGAAGGGAAGCAGTGTGAAAGGAAGGAGGGAGTCACTATGCCCCCAATCTGACCATCACTGAGGGACTAGACTCCAAGGGGAGAGACTGAAAAAAACAGATGAAAGAGGTGGGATGGTGGGCAAGAAATACTGTGTTATTATTTTATTTAGAAGCTAGACATGCGCGTTTAAACATTGGTAGAGCTCCAATTGCTACAGGTAAAACAGCAGAGCTGCAGCCCAACTGACAGATCAATGGGTCGTTCTATTCTAAGATTTAAGACGTACCTCACTCCAGACCAGCATCGTTCCAAAAACAACCTGTAACCCATCAAAGAAGTTGTCTCCGATAATGATGACAGTGGCTCCACCTGTGGTCCACCCTTCACTCGGGCTAATCGCTTTGATGCATGGAGTGGCTGCTTTGCAAGAGGGAAAATACAACTCTTTAGCACCTCTGAAGATTTCCAACTGCACACAAATCTCCTCCCAATTTAACCCCCATGTCACTTCCTTGCTTTCCATTAAATTCTCTTGTGAGACCTGAGTGTCGCTGGCTGGCCGGCACTTTTTTAATGCCCGTCCCTAGTTGCCCTTGAAAGATGGTGGTGAGCTGCCTTCTTGAACCGCTGCAGTCCATGTGCTGTGGGTTGACCCACAATGCCCACAGGGAGGGAATTCCAGGATTTTGACCCAGTGGCAGTGAAGGAACAGCGATATATGTCCAAGTAAGGATGGTTAGTGGCTTGGAGGGGAACTTGCAGGTGGTGGTGTTCCCATACAAACACAACTTTCACACGTAATCCTCAAAACATCTCCACGGCACAAATACAACAGGACAGTGGTCAGCTGACTCCCCAAACTCATTCCTGATGTTGGCCAGTTCGACTGAGGGGTGAGTTCGGGATCGGGTTAGAGTGAGGTGTGCAGGCAATGTGACTCTTTAAGGAATCTTGGTTATTCCAGAATTGAGGAAGGCTGACTGGGATGTTTTCCATCAGCTTCCTGCCTCCTCACGCCACCAATCACATAGAAGTGGGCACCAGCTGGCAAAGGGCAATACATGCACTCCAATGAGGCTGACAGGCTATTGTTACCACAATGTTGACAACTGGGGCCCTCAGTGATGGTAACACAACTGAATTTCAACTCCCCCTCCTATTCCTCAGATGACATGTCCATCCTGGGCCTCCTGCAGTCCCACAATGATGCCACCCGAAGGCTGCAGGAACAGCAAATCATATTCAGCCTGGGAACCCTGCAGCCCAATGGTATCAATGTGGACTTCACAAGCTTCAAAATCTCCCCTCCCCCAACCGCATCCCAAAACCAGCCCAGCTCGTCCCCGCCTCCCTAACCTGTCCTTCCTCTCACCTATCCCCTCCTCCTACCTCAAGACCCACCCCCATCTCCTATCTACGAACCTCATCCCGCCCCCTTGACCTGTCTGTCCTCCCTGGACTGACCTATCTCCTCCCTACCCCCCCACTTACACTCACCTTTACTGGCTCCATCCCCGCCTCTTTGACTTGTCTGCCTCCTCTCCACCTATCCTCTCCTCTATCCATCCTCTATCCGCCTCCCCCTCTCTCCCTATTTATTTCAGAACCCTCTTCCCCTCCCCCATTTCTGATGAAGGGTCTAGGCCCGAAACGTCAAGCTTTCCTGCTCCTATGATGCTGCTTGGCCTCTTCCAGCTGCTTCTTCCAGCTCCACACCTAGTTATCCTGAAAGTCATGGTGAGCTGGCTAGATTATTGGAGATAGTCACTTGTTTGGGGTTAATGCTATTTGCCATCTTTCAGCCAAAGCCAGATCTTGCTGCAATTGGACATGAATTCCTTCAATACCTGAGGAGTCATGAATGGTGCAAAACATTGTGCAACCATCTGTAAACATCATCATTTCAGACTTGAGGATGACGGAAAGTTTATTGATGAAGCAATAGTCAACTGTTAACTCCATTGTCAACATCCAGCAGGGTTACCTTTGACCCGAAACCTAAGCTGACCAACCTGTATCATATAAATACTGTGCTGCAAGAGCGGGTCAAAAGCTGGGAGTTCTTCAGTGAGTAACTCACCTTCAGTCTCCCCAAAGCCTGTCTATCATCTACAAGACATAAGTCTGAAGGGTGATGGAATTTTCACCACTTGCCTGGTTTCGTTTAGCTCCAACAACACTCAAGAAGCTCCAGGTCAAAGCAGCCCACTTGGTCGGTATCACATCCATCACTTTCAACTCTCTTCCCTTTCATGGCCACAGCACATTAGCAGCAGCTGTACCTAGGCACAAGGTCCACTGCTACTCTGCCTGTAACCTCTACCATGTAGAAGGGCTCGAGGCAGAAAATGCTTGGGAACTCCACGACCTGCCAGTTCCCTCACAAGCCACCACCTTCCTGATCCGGAAATATATTGCTGCTCATCCTCTGCAGCTGGGTCAAAATCATGGAACTCAATCGCGAACAGCACTGCGGGTGAACCTTCAGCACATGACAGCTTGCCACCATCTTCTCAAGGGCAATTATGTATAGACAATATACCCTGGCCTTGTCATCAATAGTAACAATTCACGGGTGGACAAAATAAAACCGTCTCACCTTTAGTCCTTTATTTATCATGATATTTCAGCCACTACTGACCTATTAAATATCGAGCCCATCCTGCACATCTATATCCTATCTACCATTAAAAGCAATTCTTTCTATCACCTTGGTTATTGCATCAGTAAAATACTTATCTTCATTTCTTCAAGACCAAGGGTCACTCACATGAATATCCATGGAAGACAACTGGTACAGAATCCCAGAAGCGTTATGTCCACAGAAAGAGGCCATTCAGCTGATCATGCTTACAGGGACTTATTAAATGAGCATTATGACCTGATGACAATCTCCTGCATCTTCACCGTACCTTTGCACACTATTTCTACCTAAATGACCATCGAATGCCCTCTTGAAAGCCCCACCACTTTCTCAAGCGCAACTAGGGATGGTCAATAAATGGTGGCCCAGCCAGAGATGCCCATGTCCAGTGAATGAATTGAAAATAAAAATTGAACCTGCTTCCACCACATTTTCAAGCAATGCATTCCAGGAGGTTTAACCTTGCATCCCCCACATCTGATTGGATTAGATAAAATGAGGCAATAGCTTAGTGGTATTATTGCTGCACTGTGAATCCAGAGACCCAGGCAATGTTCTGGCCAAGATAACAAGCATGAGGCTGGATGAACACAGCAGGTCAAGCAGCATCATAGGAGCAGGGAAACTTGACGTTTCGGGCCT
>JAHRHZ010000249.1:4905819-4939102 GCA_024137785.1 Ginglymostoma cirratum
ACTCATTTTCAAAACTGTGCCAAGAGATCTATGATATTCCACTACAATGGACCTCAGTTTAACATCTCATCTGAAAGACGGCATCTCTGATGATGCAACACGGTCTCAATGGTGTATGAAAGGATCAACAGTGACAACAATGTATTTTATAAAGCATTCTCAATGTGGTGCAAGATCCCAATGTGCTTTGCAAGTCTGGCATTGAATTGCCATTGCGTCAAATAGGGTGACACAAAGGCAAGGGTCATAAAAAAGGTTCAAAATGACAGCTGACCACTACTGTCTCAAGGGAAATTAAGGACGGGTAATAAAAAACAGCCTTTCTAGCAATGCTTATAACCCATGAACAAATAAAACTCTATCAGGTCACTTCTCAGTCTTAAATTAAAAACCGAAAGAACTGCAGTTGCTGTAAATCAGCGACGAAAATAGAAGTTGCTGGAAAAGATCAGCAGGTCTGGCAGCATCTCTGGAGAGAAATCAGAGTTAACATTTCAGGTCAAGGCACTCTACCCAAAACGTTAACTCTGATTTCTCTCCACAGGTGCTGCCAGACCTGCTGAGCTTTTCCAACAATTTCTATTTTTGTCTCTTCTCAGTATTGACCTTCTTCCCTGATCATTGTCTCCTCCTTAGCACTAGCATTGCCTTGTGAATACACCCTCTATTTTTCTCCTTCACAAACACAGAAGTTGCTGGAAAAACTCAGCAGGTCTGGCAGCATCTGTGAAGAAAAAATCAGAGTTAACGCTTCGGATCTGATGACCCTTCCTCAGAATGTTCTGAGGAAGCGTCACCGGACCTGAAACGTTAACTCTGATTTTTTTTTCTTCACAGACGCTGCCAGACCTGCTGAGCTTTTCCAGCAACTTCTGTTTTTGTTCCTGATTTACAGCATCCACAGTCCTTTCGGTTCTCATTTTCTCCAAATTTTCTCGTTAATAGAATAGAGAGAATAGAACACAGCACACAAGGAAAACAATAATTTTACTGCTTTGTCCAGTGGCCAAAATGCACTTGGTATTATACAGGAAATCCCTTATTCTAACACTGTCGTATTAAGAAAAGAGCGAGGGTGCTGTTTTAATACAGACTGGCCTTTTTGCCTAAAGTTATCTTTACAAATGCAGTCACAACTTTTTGTCCCTGCTCACGCTGTTTCCAATTAGGCTGCCCAGATGGTAGCTGCTCGATGCAGGCATAGGTTATAAAGTTTTCCTGTTCGAAAGCCATCTGTTTTGAATGGTAACTCAAAGCAAACCCAGGCTACCCTTCCTAATGTTGCATATGTTGTTATCTTTTGTATGGTTTGAGGAAAGTGTCTGTTGAATTTGTCAGGATTTTCCAATTTGTCTCTCACTTTGGAGTGTTTGATATCCAGCTCCTATTGGGATTGTCAGGTCTCCCCAGTAATCAAACACCTACTCCCTCCCACACCCACTCACTTAGACATCTGGTCACACGTAGGCCAGACCATTTAAGGAAGGCAGATTTCCTTAGCTAAATGGCAAATTTCCTAGTAATCCAGATTCATTTTAACAACACTCGACAGGATTTATTATGGACATCATTAGGTCCTTTCTTTAAATTCTAGATCGTTGTTTGAGCAAGTTTAAATTTCATCATCTGTCATGGTAAAATTTGAACATTAGACTGATGTTCTGGATTACTAGGTACAGGCGACTAGCACTATGCTGCCATCACCCCAAATGTGCCAATCCTGCTCTGTGGTAACTATCCTATGGGCTATTATGGATGAGCAATAGTTGCTGGCCAAGCCAGTGATGCCTACATTCCATAAGCAAATGAAGAAATAAAGCTGGTTGTTATAGTTGGCTTTGCCATTCAATAAAGTTATGGCTGACCTGGTAGTATTTTAACTCCACATTCCTGTCCACCTCTCACTGGAGCGGAACGGTGGCTCAGTGGTTAGCACTGCTGCCTCCCAATGCCCGGGGCTTGGGTTTGATTCCAGCCTCAGGCTGTGTGGAGTTTGCATATTTTCCCTGAGTCTGCGTGGGTTTGCTCTGGTTTCCTCCCACAGTCCAAAGATGTGCTGGTTAGGTAGATTGGCTGTGCTAAATTACCCATAGTGTCCAGATATATGCAAGTTAGGTGGATTAGCCATGGGAAATGCAGCGTTACAGGGATAACATGGGTCTGGGTGAGATGCACTTTTGAGGATCAGTATGGACTCGATGGGCTGAATGGCATGCTTCCGCAATGTAGGGATTCTATGAGCGTTACTTCCGCGCCAATCCACCTAACCTCAGTTTTCATCATAGATGGCTACAGTTGGAAACAGGCCATTCAGCCCATCAAGTATACACTGACCCTCTGAACAGTATCCCACCTCTCTGCTCTATAACCTTGCATTTTCCATGGCTAATCCACCAGACATTATGGGCAATTTAGCATGGCTTGGGTTTTCAATAACTCATCTTGTGATTCTCCAAAGCCTTTCTACCACCCATAAGTCATATCTGAGGAGTGTGATGGGATACTCCCCACTTTCCTGTGCCTCCAACAACACTAAAGGAACTCTACTCTATCCAAGGCAAAGCAGCCCATGTTAATGGCAGTTTACACTCTCTGCATCCCCGTTAACATTCACCCACTCCTCCATTGAGGTACAGTGTGCTGTCTTACAAAATGCACTGCAACAATTCACCCAGTCTCCTTCAACAGTATCTTTCAATGACCAGCTAGAACGATCAGAGAAGCAGATAGATAGGAACGCCACTTCCTTTAAGTTCACCTCCAAGCTCTTCTCCATCCAGCCTTGCCGTGGGTTAAAATCCTCGAACTCCATCCCTGATGGTGCTGTGCATGTCACTATATCATATTGCAAGAAGCTTTGGAAGGTTAACGGGGTGTTAGCCTTTATTGCAAATGGATTTGAGTACAGGAGCAGTGAATTCTTTCTTCAATTGTAGAGGAGCTTGATTAGATTGCACCTGTACTACTGTGTGCAGTTTTAGCGTCTTTCTCTCAGGAAAGACATAATTGCCATAGAAGGAGTCATGGAGTCATAGAGATGTACAGCATGGAAACAGACCAACTCGTCCACACTGACCAGATATGCTAAATTAATCTAGTTCCATTTGTCAGCATTTGACCCATATCCCTCAATGACGCCCACATCCCATGGAGGAATATCACCCCTTAAACTCCCAAATTCTAGTCTCATTTGTGTTCACAACTTAGACAATGGCGTAGAAAGTCATGTCTCCAAATTTGCTGATGACACCAAATTAGGCAGTATTGTAGACACTGTGAATGGTCATGTAAAATTACAAAGGTATATGGGCAAAACAGCAGCAGATGGAGTTCACTGTAAGCAAATGTGAGGTTATCCATTAATTCCAAAAAAGGATAGCTCAGGATTCTTTTTGGATGGTATGAATACAGTGGATGTCCAAAGAGACTTAGGGCTTCAGGTGCATCAATCTCTAAAATGTCATGAACAGATGCAGCTAATGGAGAGCTGCCCTTTATATTGTGAGGACTGGAGGACAAGGATGCAGAAGTTAGGTTGCAGTTAGCCAAAACCTTGGTTGGACTCCACTTGGAGTACTGTGAGCCAATCTGGGCACCACATGACAAGAAAGATATGTTGGTCTTGGAGGGAATATAATAGAAGTTTATAAGAATGATATCTGGACTTCAGGCGTTATGAGGGGAGATTATACAAATTAGTCCTGTTTTAGAACATAGAACATTACAGCGCAGTACAGGCCCTTCGGCCCTCCATGTTGCGCTGACCTGTGAAATCAATCTGAAGCCCATCTAACCTACACTATTCCATTATCATCCATATGTTTATCCAACGACCATTTAAATGCCCTTAAAGTTGGCTCTAGAATTTGGGAGTTTAAGGGGTGATCTGATTAAAGTCTTCAAGACTTTAACAGGAAAAGACAGAATTGATAAAGATAAACTATTTCCGCTGGTTGGGGATTCTACAAATGGGGAGCACAGTGTGAGAATCAGGGCCAGACTTTTCAGGACAGATGTTAGAAAGAACTTGTACACACAAAGGGTGGTAGAGGTTTGGAACTCTCTTCCATAAAGGGCAGTGGATGCTGGATCAGTCATTCACTTTAAATCTGAGGTCGACAATTTTTTTGTTCAGCAAAGGGATTTAGGGAAATGGGCCAAAGGCAGGTGTATGGAGTTAGGCCATAGATCAGCCTTGATCTATTTGGAGTTAGGCCATAGATCAGCCATGATCTGTTTGGAGTTAGGCCATAGATCAGCTGTGATCTGACTGAATGGTGGCAGAGGTTCAGGGGGACTGAACAACCTACTCCTGTAGCTATGTTCCTGTGGACTGAAAATTGTTCAACAACACTCACGTTCTCATGGGCAATTATGGATGGGCAATAAATGTTGACCTTGTCAATGACGCCCACATCCCATGGAGGAATATAAAAAACTCAATCCCATCAAGCTCATATAAAATGCTGCAAATGCTCAGGAGGTCTGGCTGCATCACTGGAGAGAGAAACCGCATTAAGATTTCAGCTTGCTGACCTCTCATCAAAACTCCCAATCGAATCTGGATCAGGACCCAATTCTGAACAGTAAAGGACCAGTGGCGATACACTGCTGGACTGCTCAACAACATGAATATTTACCCCATGAACGGAATCTGAGAAGGACAGCAGTGAGTAATGAACTGTACACCTGATGTACTCCAGATCGACGTACCTTCACAGGGATCGAGCCTCCGAGCTCGCCGCCCATGCTTCGAGTTGTTGTGGATGAACATGTTGTCTGATACAGCCAGGACATGGCCGTCCACGTTAATTGTTGTGCAGATGACCACCTGCAAAGAGAAGGCAATTTGGTTGGTATTGGTGGGTAGGAGTCGGTCAAACACAGAATGAAGCAGAATTCACAGCAGCACATTGACATGTCCTTTATTGTAACAGGTTCATTCTCCACACGAGTCTCTTCCAAACTTACTTCATACTATCCTATCAACACTTATCTCTCTTTCTTCCTAAAGCACTTTCTGACTGCCCCTGCTCTATAGTTCATGATTATATTCCACCATTGCAGACATTTGGAAGCACATCAATCAGTATGCCCATACAAGCCAGCTATGTGATGAATTATGAGTTAATTTGTCTTCCTGCTATACCGACTGAGAGACAATGGTGACCAGGTCAATGGGGCGATACTCTATGCTCAACAGTGGCCATTGGATGCTTTAGGACAACCGAGTACGAAATATTTCACCTGAAAAATAATAACACCAAAAAGATTGCACTTTCACAGGAAAGCCAGGTTAGATTAAGTGCTAAAATATGTTGTGGGGCTCGGCCTTCAACTGAGCCAAGCTTGTCCTTACTTTGGGGTGGCACACTGGTTCAGTGGTTAGCACTGCTGTCTCACAGCACTAGGGACTTGGGTTCAATTCCAGCCTTGGGCAACTGTCTGCGTGGAGTTTGCACATTCTCCCCGTGTCTGCGAGGGTTTCCTCCCACACTCCATGTTAGGTGGATTGGCCATGCTAAATTGCCCATAGTGTCCAGGGATGGGCAGGTTAGGTGGGTGAGCCATGGGAAATACAGGGATAGGGTAGGGGGGAATGCTCTTTGGAGGGGTGGTGTGGACTTGATGGGCCAAATGGCCTATTTCCACACTGCAGGGATTCTATGATACCAAAGTTTAACTAGAACATAAGAGATCCTGGAGCAAAATAATATGAGGTAAATCTAGTTCACATTTTACTTTATTTTATTGATTTGTGGGACATGGGCATCACTGGCTGGCCAACATTTATTGCCCAACCCCAGTTGCCTTGAGAAGGTGGTGGTGAGCTGCTTTCTTGAACCACTGCTGACCATGTGCTGTACAATGCCAATAGGGAGGGAATTCCACGATTTTGACCCAGTGACAGTGAAGGAACGGTGATATGTTTCCAAATCAGGATGGTGAGGGGCTTGGAGGGAATTTACAATTGCTGGTGTTCCCATGTATTGGCTGCCCTTATCCTTCTGGATGGAAGTGGTCGTGGGTTTGGAAGGCGCTGTTTAAGGATTTTTTGGTGAATTTCTGCAGTGCATCTTGTAGATAGTACACACTGCTGCTACTGAGCTTTGCTGGGGAAGGAAGTGGATATTTGTGAATGTGGTGTACATCAAGTGGGCTGCGAGCATACCCATCCAGGCAAGTGGAGAGTACTCCATTACACACCTGACTTGTGCCTTGAAGATGGTGGACAGGCTTTGGCGAGTCAGGAGGTCAGTTATTGTTGCCGGAGTTGCCCAACTAAGAAACAAATTGAGTTGCTGGCTAATTGTAGCCACCGATCTCTGCCAATTAGTTGGCTGTAGAATCAAGTATGGGCTGGGAAAAGTACCTGCGGTGAGGAGACTGGTTACACTTTCCAGGTTGTCATTTATTGCTTGGTGGGACAGGGTTTGAGTGTTTCTGAAAGTAAAAATATCCTGTCAAAACATTTTTTTCTTCTACTCATCAGGACACAATTGTAAGAATGGGAAAAATAATTTATACTGTGTGGGGTTAGAGTGTGGAGTGGTTGACAATCAGACTCTGATTGGGCAAGGCATTGCCATGGAAGATGTACCAAGTAAACATGCCCTCAGTGCAGAAAAAATGCTAAAGTGAAAGACTTTGTGTGCCAAATGATAGCAAGCCTAAAGTTCATCTTGCAACCTGAGGCAGAGCTGTCATTTAAGGAGTTAATGAAGCCGTGCAAAAAAATCTTTTCCTTCCTGTTTTGGCAAACTCTTGCACAATGCGAGCACCTACCAGGCAGTTAATCCTTGTAAGTAATGGCGCTTTCTTTAGCTGTAATTTCATTATCAGTCACTAACAGTGCCTTACCAAGTGGCTCTGGGTAGTCCCCTCTTTGTTTTGATTGATCTTTTGACAGATTAACCAGTGGTTTTATTTAATTAAGTTCGCCTCACTTGAGAAATGCAATACGTGTTTTAAAAAAATCAAGCTCCTAATGGAATTGCTCTCAAAATAAAGGAGTTTGTAAAATGCTCATAGATGTTCTCCAGTTTTATTTGTCCTCCGATGCCCGGGGCCAGTTTGAGATGCTTGTGTTTTCTTTTTAATTACTCCTTATGCACTAAATCTCACTTAATCAGGCTATGCTTAAATTTGCTTCACTCGTTGTGGAGTTAAGGGTGATTTGTTCTTTCTCCTCACAGTTCTCTTTAACTGTAATAGTATATCGCAGATGTTGACAACTGTGAAATTCGGCGCTTTTTATAGAACACAAACTTTAACCACCACTTTGGATCTCTCCTTTCACGTAACGCCCCCATCTACATTGTGGAACTCCTTCCCCTTTCTCATACTTTTCCTTGCCCTTTCCTTTATTCTTAGCTTTCAAAGGGTGTGGGCATCACCAGCTAAGTCAGCATTGATTACCCTCAGCGCCAATTGCCCTTGGGAAGGTGACGGTGAGCTGACTTCTTCAACAGCTGCATGCCATGGGCTGTTTGGGACACAGTGCCAGGGTTTGATCCAGCATAAACAGGATGGTTGAGAAGAGGGAAGCCTTTAGAAATGAGATAATGAGAGCTCAGAGGCAGCATGTTCCTGATACGGTGAAGAGCAAGGCTGGTAGGGGTAGGGAATGCTGGATGACAAGCGAAATTGAGGATCTGGCCAAGAAACAGAAGGCAGCATATGTCGGGTATTGACAGCAAAAGTCAGGTGAATCCCTTGATGAGCAGTAGGGCAGTAGGAGTATACTTAAGAGGCAAATCAGGAGGGCAAAAAAGGGACATGAGATAGCATTGGCAAACAGGATTAAAGAGAATCCAAAGGGATTCTACAGTCACATTAAGGGCAAAAGTGTAATTAGGTGGAGAATAGGACCCCTTAAAGATCAACAAGCCTGCCTATGCGTGGAAGAACAGGAGAATGGTGAGGAGCTAAATGAGGATTTGTCATATTTACTGTGGAAAAGGACATGGAAGCTGGAGAACCTGAAGAAATAAATAGTAATAACTTGAAAAATGTCCATATTACAGAAGAGTAGGCTGGAAGCATTAAAATGCATAAAGGTGGATAAATCCCTGTGACCTGATCAGGTGTATCCTAGAACTCGATGGGAAGCTAGGGAAGTGATTGCTGGGTCCCTTGCTGAGACACTTGTATCATCAACAGCCCCAGGTGAGGTGCCTGAAGACTAGACCGTGGCTAATGTGGTGCCATTATTTAAGGAAGATGGTAAGGAAAAGCCAAGGAACTATAGACCGGTGAGCCTGACATCACTGGCGGGTAAATTGTTGGAGGGGATTCTGAGGGACAGGACTTATAAGCATTTGGAAAGGCAAGGCCTGATTAGGGATAGTCAACAAGGCTTTTTGCATTGGAAATCGTGTCTCACTAACTTATTTGAGTTTTTTGAGGACGTGACAAAGAAAATTGATGAAGGCAGAGCAGCCGATGTGATCTGTAAGGACTTCAGCAAAGCGTCCGACAAAGTTCTGCATGGTAGACTGATTAGCAAGATTTGACTGCATTGAATCCAGCAGGAGCTAGCCAATTGGATATAAAATTGGCTTGAAGGTATGAGACAGGACATACTGGTGGAGGGTTGTTTGTCAGATTGGAGGTGTGTGGCCAGTGGTATGCTGCAAGGATCAGTGCTGCATCCACTGCTTTTCATCATTTATATAAATGATTTTGGTTTAATATAGGAAATATGGTTAGTTTGCAGATGATACCAACATTAGTGATGTAGTGGACAGTGATAAAAAGTTATCTTACACTAAAACAGGGCCTTGACCGGACGGGCCAGTGGGCCGCGGAATGGCAGATGGGGTTTAATTTGGATAAATGAGAAGTGTTGCATTTTTGAAAAGCAAATCAAGGCAGGACTTGTGCAGCTAATGGTGGGGTCCTGGGGAGTGTTGTCAGACAAAGAATCCTAGAGGTGTAGTTATATAGTTCCTTGAAAGTGGAATCACAAATAGACAGGTGTTGAAGGAGGCATTTGGTACGCTTGCCTTCATTGGTCAGAGAATTCAATCTGTGAGTTAGGAGGCTGTGTTGCAGCTGTACAGGACATTGTCAGGTCACTTTTGCAATGCTGTGTTCAATTCTGGCCTCCCTGCTATAGGAAAGATGTTGTTAAACCCAGAAGGATATAGAAAGGATTTACAAGGATGTTGCCTGGGTTGGAGGGTTTTAGCTATAGGAAGAGGCTGAATAAGCTGGGGTGCTTTCCCCTGGAGCATCAGAGGCTGAGGGGTGACCTTATAGAGGTTTATAAAATCATGAGGGGAATGGATAGGATGAATAACCAAGGTCTTTTTTTCCAGGGTAAAGGAGTCCAAAACTAGAGGGCATAGATTTAAGGTGAGAATGGAAAGATATAAAAGGGACCTAAGGGGCATTTTTTTCACACAGAGGGTGGTGCATGAATGGGACAAGCTGCCAAAGAAGTGGTGGAGGCTGGTACAACAGTGGCATTTAAAAGGCATCTGGATGAACACATGAATAGGAAGGGTTTAGAGGGTTAAAGGTTAAATGCTGGTAAATAGGACTAGATCCATTTAGGATATCTGGTCAGCCTGGATGAATGGACCGAAGGGTCTGTTTCTGTGTTGTACAACTCTTTGAACAGTGATAATGGTGATATTGATCCAGGTCAGGGTGGTGAGTGTGGCTTGCTGATAATTGGACAATATTCAGCACCATTCGTGACTCCTCGGATACTGGAGCTGTCCACGTCCAAGCACAGCCAGACCTGGTAAAGGGTAAGTCACATTCATAACACACATTGGCATCTCCAACAAGAGAGAATCTAACTATTAACCTTTGACATTCAATGGCATTGCCATCACTGAATTCCCCACTATCAACATTCGGGAGGTTACTATTGAACAGAAACTGAACTGGACTCGCCATTTAATACTATGGCTGCAAGAGCAGATCAGAGGCTAGAAATCCTGCAGTGAGTAACTCACCTCCTGACTACTTAATGACTGTCTAGTATCTACAAGGTACATGTCAAGAGTGTGATGGAATACTCCCCACTTGCCTGGATGAGTGCAGCTCCAACAACATTTAAGAAGCTTGACTCCATTCAGGATAAAAGCAGCCCACTTGATGTACACCACATCCAGAAGCATCCATTCCCACCACCACTGACATGTACTCACAGCAGTGCATACATCAGGAGATGCACAGCAGAAATTCACCAAGGTTCCTTGGAGACTACCTTCCAAAACCATGACCACCTTCATCTTGAAAGACAAGGGCAGCAGAAATATGAAAACACCACCACCTGCACATTCCCCTCCAAGTAACTCACCATTTTGATTTGGAAAAATGTAGCCGTTCCTTCTCGGTCGTGGGTCAAAACCCCAGAGTTCCCTCTCAAAGGACATTGTGGGTCAACCTACAGCTCATGGCCTGCAGTGGTTTAAGATGGCAACTTCTCAAGGGCAACTAGGGAGGGCAATAAGTGCCCTCGTCCCATAATGAATAACTGATCTTATAGATGATACACATAAGACCATCAGACCATAAGCTGTAGGAGTAGGATTAGGCTATTTGAACCATCGAGTCTCCTCTGCCATTCAATCATGGTTGATATGTTTCGCAAGCTCATTGTCCTGCCTTCTTCCTGTAACCTTTGATTTCCTTTCTAATCAAGAACCTATCTCTGTCTTAAACACATTCAATGACTTGACGTCCACAGCCCTCTGTGGCAATGAGTTCCACAGATTCACCACTCACTGGCTGAAGCAGTTCCTCCTCCTCTCAGTTCTAAAGCTTCATCCTGAAGCTGTGCACCTGGCTCCTAGTCTCTCCTACATGTGGAAACATCTTCTTCACGTCCACTCTATCCGGGCTTCTCAGTGTTCTGTAAGTTTCTTCATTACTGCTACTGTGTGTCAGATCTGAAGAGAATCAATATTGAAGAGGGGTGGAAGGGGAGCAAATCAAGCAGGCTGTTTTGTCATGGATGGTATTGAGCTTTCTGAATGTTGTTGGATCTGCACTCATCCAGCCAAATCTGGAGTACTCCATCCAACTCCTGACTTGTGCCTCGTAGATGGCACCCTGGGGTTTTTGGATGATTGGAAGTGATTTACATGGTACAGAATACTGAGCCTCTGACCTGTTCTCATTGCCAGTATTAATTTTGCAGCCACTGTATATGGTTATGTGGCCAATCCTGTTCAGTTTTTCGTCAATGATAACTCAGAATCCTGATAGTAGGAGATTCAGCCATGGTATTTGCTTGAACACTTATGCCACTGAGCACTGGTGATGGAGGGCATGTAAGTGAAAGCTGATGGATGTGGTGACAATCAAGCGGGGGGGCTGCTTCCTCCTGGTTGGTGCAAAGCTTCTTGAGAGTTGTTGGGGCTGCACTCATCCAGGCAAGTGGGGTGTATTCCATCACACTCCTGGTCTGTGTCTTGTAGATTGCAGACAGAGTTTAGGAGCTTAGGAGGTGAGTTACTCACAGGATTCCTGGCTTCTGACTTGCTCCTGCAACCATTATATTTATATAGCTAGTTCAGTTGAGTTTCTGGTTAATGATAACCCCCCCAGGATGTTGATAGTCGGGGATTCAGTGATGATGATTAAATGTGAAGGACTATCACTTGTTGGAAATGGCTATTACTTGGCATTTACATGGTACAAATGTTACTTGCTATTTGTCATGCCAAGCCGGAATATTGTCCAGCTCAGGGGCTACTTCAGAAGCTGGGGTATGGCACGTGGCGCCAAACATTGTGAAATTATCAACAAACATCCCCATTCTGACCCTACGATGGTCAGGTGGTCGTTGATGAAGCAGCTGAAGATGTTTGGGCCGAGGGCACCACCCTGAGGAACTCCTGCAGAGATGTCCTGGAGCTGGAGATGGTTGACTTCTGACAACCGCGACCATCTTCCTTTGTGCTGAGTATGATTCCAACCCATTGACCCGAATTTTGCTGGGGCTTCCTGATGCCACATTGGGTGAAATGCAGCCTTGATGTCAAGATCAGTCACTGTCATCTCACCTCTGAATCAAGCTACTTTGTTGAAGTTTGAATGGCGGATGGCAGAACCCTAACCCAGGGATAAATTTTGGTCAGAACAGAATGGAATTTCCTGACACTCTTTCCAATAATGTCATGAGATATTTTCTGTCCACATGAGAGGGTAATTTCGTGCTCAGTTTATTGTCAAATCCAAAACATTAGAAAGAAATAGCATATTTTGTGAGCATGAGGTAAAGTAAATTGAATGGTTATGACTTGAGCATGACCTAAATCTGCATAGTAAAGACCTGGTGGACTGAATAGCCAGTTTTTGTGCTGCAAATTCTGTGCACAATTGATGTAGCATAACACTTTTTTATATTAACATCGCCCCTTGAAAGTAATAAAAATTTCCCAAGGCATTTCACCGAGAGGGTTTGTGTTGGGGAATTCAACTTAGGTTTAAATAGGACATCAGGACTGAGAACTGTCTGGTTCTGCTCCTGGCGCTGTCTTTAAAATAAACAAAATCAATGGGGAGCAAATGGATATTTGCTAGCCCTTGTCCACATCTTGCCCTGAATGTACAGCAAAAGAATGGTATCAGTTAACAGAATAATCAGCAAGATAATTTAGGTAACAGGAAACATTTCACCAAAGACATTGGTTTTACTAAGTATCTTAAGGGAAGAAAACCAAGATACAGAGGTGGGAGTGTTCCAGAGTTTGAGTATCTGAAGGCATGGCCAACAAGGATGGCAGGGTTAAAATCAATGGGTTTTAAGGAACTTCTTGAAAAAGGAAAATTTTAGGAGAAAATTCCAATGCTTAAAGTACAGGCAGATCAATATACAGCTACTGACAATGGGCTGGAGGAATGCTGAGATGTCCAAGATGCCAAAATAGAAGAAGTAGAGATCTCAGGTTCTAGAGTTACGGGAGACCACAGACGAAGGAAAATGGTAACATCATGGAGAAATTGAAACACAAGAGTGAGGATTAAGGCATTGTAGGACTGGGAGGCAACCAGGTCAGTGAGAGTTAGAATAATCCTCTTCAAAAAAGTGTCGGGGAGGAGAGGGAGAAGCATGCAATGAGCAGGGCACATAGATGCTGCAAATGAATACAGGCCTATAAGTGGCAGACAAGATAGAGTTTAATATGGGTAGCTATTAGCTTTAGGAGGAAGAATGGAGAGCAGAGCATTATTGTATGTAATGTTCAGAATCAGAGGGATTTGTGGGCCTTTGTGATGAATTGTGGAAAGATATCAGCACAGCAAGAAATCAGGAAGGCAAACGGAATATTATCCTTTACTGCAAAGAAATCGGAGTATCAGTGTTCGCAGGTCCTGCTACAAGTACATGCAGCTTTGGTTAGTCTCTGCTCTGAGTATTATACATTCCTAATGCTCTTCATCCAATAAACAATGAGTGTATCTTTTAGTTCATGCATCTAAGGCTCACTTGACTCATTCCTCAATGAAAAGATTACCTTTGAGAAGAGATTGACAGCAACCGGCCTGTGTTCTCTCAGGTTGAGAAAAATGAAAGGTGATCTCAATGAAGGTAACATGTTTCTTAAAGAATTAGGCAGAATAGATTCTGAGAGATCATTTCCAGTAGAACTGGGGGGGGCGGGGAAGATGTGGGGGTATGGGGGTGCAGGGTAATGCATAGGACAAAGGGTCAGCCTTTTGGAACATTATTCACAGAGAAATCTGCGAATATTACGATTATGAATCTCAACCCAGACAGCTGAGGATGTTGAATTGATGAGCATATTGAAACTGCTAGGGTTTTGGGTAAAAAAGGGATTTGAGAGGTGTTAGAGTTGGTTGGATAACTGGAATTGAGCTGAAAGACTTGGTATGTTCTTATTTGAAGACAGGTGAGCTTGAGAAGTTCTCTATTGCTCCCATGGAATCATAGTGAATTGTCTCCTATGTTTCTTCAAGATCCTTGCTCCTTCTAGAATCCTTATGTGATCTTCCTCACATCAGTCTTAAGTATTCCTTTCCTCATTATGAACTCGTAAACAGTCCCCTCCATGTCCTATTGTTGAGGTTTATCATGGAAATTAATATTGCAATGAACTCAATGAACCCTAACCCTGACCCTAACCCTACCCTTTGGCTCCTTTCAATGCAGATGAGCCTAAGCACATATAATTCACTGCCTAGATAACAAGCTGTGGGGCTGGATGAACACAGCCGGCCAAGCAGCATCATAGAAGCAGGAAAGCTTGACGTTTCGGGCCTCGACCCTTCATCAGAAAAGGGTCTAGGCCCGAAACGTCAAGCTTTCCTGCTCCTATGATGCTGCTTGGCCTGCTGTGTTCATCCAGCCCCACAGGTTGTTATCTCGGATTCCCCAGCATCTGCAGTACCTTTTATCTCTGATATAATTCACTGCCTAGGCTTCTTTTTAGATGAGGTGATCTTTCATATCCTTGATGCGCAGTACTGAGTCATCATGAGAAGGAAATTTTCAGCTCCATACAGTTTGTCATGCAGCACAGTGAGAACAATGGGGAACAACGTCACAATGTCGCTTCCTCTCAAGATTAAATGAGTTGGGTAGAGCCAAAAATAGGCCTCAAGGGCCGAATACTTTGATATTATTGTCTTGATACAACTTTTTGTACTTAACTTTGCATTTAAGAACAGCTTCTTCCACGCTGTTATCAGACTACTGAACAGACCTCTCAAATGTTAATTCTGATCTCTGTCTCTGCACCTTCTCTGTGTTCTGTACTCTGTTCTGCTACCCTGATGCACTTTGTATGGTACAATGTGCCTGTATAGCATGCAAAACAATACTTTTCACTGTATTTCAGTGCACGTGACACCAACAAATCAAACAAATCAAACTAACTAATGAATATAGTTTCCAGATTCCTAAGCAAACCCTGCAGCCACCACATGCAATTTCAGCAGCCTTCTCAGAGAAGTTGTATGCTAGAAGAGGAAACTTGTAGATCATAACAAAGACAAGACTAAAAGACAATTACCTGGAGTGGAAATAAGCTAAAAAGGATAGGCAGAAGCTTTGGAAATACAGATAAGAACAGGTTTTGCAAAAAAAGTGTTGAGTGCATTTCTACAATATTATTTCAGCTTAACACAAGGAGGGTATAGATACCAACCAAGACAAACTTGCTTTCATGCAGCACTTTTCAAAACCAATAAAGTACATTCACTTTTCAAACATCACAGTTGTTATGAGCAGGCAACTTGCGCACATTAAGCTCCCACATATGGGGATGAAACACTGACCAGATGATCAATATTTTCAGGTGTTGTCTGATGGCTCTGGACTGCAGAGAAAACTCTCCTGTCCTACTTTAAAGCTATTCCATCAGATCTCTTATGTCAACATGAGAACATTTACAGAAAGGCGATTTAAAATTTCTTATGAAGTGTGGCACGTCTAGCTGAAGTGGATGATGAACCAGATTTACCTTGATATTTCTTTGGCGCAGCTACCAATTCTTAATTTCTTATTCCAGGCATTCTGCATCATCCACACGCCTGAGACAGCAAATAAAAACCAGCCATTTGACACTTGGCAAGATGATGGATGACCAGTTATCCTGTCTCCAACATCTTTTGGGCATGCACATTACTGATGGGAGCAGTATTTATTTCCTGTCCACTATTGCCTCCTGAGAATGTGATCATGAGCAGCCTTCTTGAATACAGCTGTGGAGCTTGGGGCACTGTTTCAGCAACCAGATATGAAGCAACCACATTGCTATGTGCCTATAGTCACATACAGGGTAGGCTGGAAAAGGGGCGTGGTTAGTTATGTTGCCTGAACAGCTGGTTTGCAATGCAGAGCAACACCAACAGCATGGATTCAATTCCCAGAGATAGTAGGAACTGCAGATGCTGGAGAATCTGAGATAACAAGGTGTGGAGCTGGATGAACACAGCAGGCCAAGCAGCATCATAGGAGCAGGAGAGCTTGACATTTCGGGCCTAGACGCATCTTCAGAAAATTCCCACAATGGTTGAGGTAACCATGAAGGCATCTCCTTACTAACCTCTCCCCTCATCTGAGGTGTAGTGACCCTCAGGTTAAACCACCACTAGTTATCTCTCTCTCATGAGAGAGCAGCCTGGGGAGGCTATGGTAACATTGCCCTTTCTTTCAACAAAGCCTGCAAATTTCCTTCCTCAAAGGACATTGGTGAATCTGATGAGCTTTTTTTATGATTTAACCGAACATATTTATGGCCACTGTTCGTTGTTTAGACGAGTTTTTTACTTCAGATGTTTTTGATTAGCAGATTTTAATTTTCTTCACAGACACAGTGGGATTTGTACTTATGTCTCTGGGTCATCTCCTGGATCACAGGTCCAGTTACAAAACCACCATGCACCTGTACGCCAAAGACTCAGCAAGGCTGGGATAAAAGGTACTGCAGATGCTGAAGAATCCGAGATAACACGGTGTGGGGCTGGATGAACACAGCAGGTCAAGCAAGCTCCTGCTCCTATGAGGTTGCTTGGCCTGCTGTGTTCATCCAGCCCCACACCGTGTTAACTCAGCAAGGCTGGCACTGTTTTGTTTATTTTTATTCATCTGTGGGATGTGGGCATCGTTGGCTGGGCCAGCATTTCTTGCCTGTCCCTAGCTGCCCTTGAGAAGGTGGTGGTGAGCTGCCTTCTTGAAGCGCTGCAGTACACCTTCTGCGGGCTGGGTTGACCCATTATGCTATTAGGGAAAGAATTCCAGGATTTTGATACAGTGACAGCGATGTATTTCCAAGTCCTGACTATAAGTGGCTTGGAATGGAACTTGGAGGTGGTGGTGTTCTCATTTACCTGCTGCCCTTGTCCCTCAAGATGGAAGTGGTCGTTCGTAGATTTGGAAGGTGCTGTCCGAGGATCTTTGGTGAATTTCTGCAGTGCATCTTGTAGATAGTACACACTGCTGCTACTGAGTGTCGGTGGTGGAGGGAGTGGATGTTTGTGGATGTGGTGCCAATCAAGTGAGCTGCTTTGTCCTGGATGGTGTCAAGCTTCTTGAGTGTTGTTGGGGCTGCACTCAGCCAGGCAAGTGGGGAGTATTCCATCAAGCTCCTGACTTGTACCTTGTAGATGGTGGATGGGCTTTGAGGAGTCAGGAGGTGAGTTACTCGCCGCAGTATTCCCAGCTTCTGGCCTGCCCTTGTAGCCACTGGTGAGTCCAGTTGAGTTTCTGGTCAATGATAACCCCGAGGATCTTGATAGTGGGGTATTCGGTCATCGTAACATAGTTGAATGCCAAGTGGTGATGCTTAGATTGTCTCTTATTTATGATGGTCATTGCCTGGCATTTGTGTGGCATGAACGTTAATTGCCACTTGTCAGCCCAAGCCTGGATATTGTCCAGATCTTGTTGCACTTGGACATGGACTGCTTCAGCATCTGAGGAGTTGTGAGTGGTGCTGAACATTGTGAAATTATTGGTGAACATCCCCACTTCTGATCGTCTGATGGAGGGAAGGTCATTGATGAAGCAGCTGAAGACGGTTGGGCCGAGGACACTACCCTGAGGAACTCCTGCAGAGATGTTCTGGAAGTGAGATGATTGACTCCAACGAACACAGCCATCTTCCTGTGTCAGGTATGACTCCAATCATCAGAGAGTCTGCCCCCGATGCCCATTGATTCCAGTTTTTCCAGGGTTCCTTGATGCCATACTCGGTCGAATGCAGCCTTGATGTGAAGGGCTGTCACTCTCATCTCACCTCTGGAGTTCAGCTCTTTTGTCCATGTTTGAACCAAGGCTGTAATAAGGTCAGGAGCTGAGCGGTCCTGGCAGAACCAAAACCGGGCGTCACTGAGCAGGTTATTGCTGAGCAGGTACTGCTTGATAGCACTGTTACTGACACCTTCCATCGCTTTACTGATGATCGAGAGTGGACTGATGGGGCGGTAATTGGCCGGGTTGGATTTGTCCTGCTTTTTACATACAGGACATACTTGGGAAATTTTCCACATGGTCGGATGGATACCAGTGTTGTAACTGTACTGGAACAGCTTGGCTAGAGGGGCACAAGTCTTCAGTACTATTGCCGGAATGTTGTCAAGGCCCGTAGCCTTTGCAGTATCCAGTGTCTCCAACTATTTCTTGATATTGTATGGAGTGAATTGGATTGGTTAAAAGCTGGTATCTGTAATGCTGGGGACCATTGAAGGAGGCTGATATGGAATAGCCACTTGGCATTTCTGACTGAAGATTGCTACAAAAGCTTCAGCCTTCTCTATTGCACTGATGCGCTGAGCTCTTCCATCATTGAGGATGGGAATACTTGTGGAACCTTCTCCTTCTCCAGTGAGTTGTTTAATTGTGCACCACCATTCACGACTGGATGTGGCAGGACTGCAGAGCTTAGATCTGATCCATTGGTTGTGGAATCGCTTAGCTCTGTCTATCACTTGCTGCTTATACTATTTGGCGTGCAAGTAGTCCTGTTTGGTGGCTTCCCAGGTAGACACTTCATCTTCTTGTACGCCTGGTGCTGCTCCTGGCATGCCCTCCTGCACTCTCCATTGAACCAGGGTTGATCCCCTGGCTTGATGGTAATGGTTGAGTGGGCGATATGCCGGGCCATGAGGTTATCGATTGTGCTGGAGGACAATCCTGCTGCTGTTGATGGCCCACAGTGCCTCGTGGTTGCCCAGTCTTGAGTTGCTGATCCATTTGAAGCCTGTCCCATTTAGCACGGTGATCATGCCACACAACACGATGGAGGTTATTCTCAATGTGAAGGCAGGACTTTGTCCCCCCAAGGACTGTGCGGTGGTTGCTTTTACCAATACTGTCTGGGACAGATGCATCTGCAGATGGTATATTGGTAAGGATGAAGTCAAGTAGTTTTTTTCCCTTATGTTGCAGATCCAGTCTAGCAGTAATGTCCTTTAGGACCTGATTAGTTTGATCAGTAGTCCTGCTGCCGAGCCACTCTTAGTGGTGGACATTGAAATCGAGAGCACAGTTTGTGTCCTTGCCTTCCTCAGTGCTTCCTCTAAGCGTTGTTCAACGTGGAGGAGTACCGATTCATCAGCTGAGGGAGGATGGTACGTGGTAATCAGCAGGAAGTTTCCTTGCTCATGTTTAACCTGAAGCCACTAGACTTCATGGGGTTCAGAGTCAATATTGAGGACTCCTAGAGCAACTCCCTCCCAACTCTATACCACTGTGTCACCCCCACTGCTGGGTCTGTCCTGCCGATGGGACAGGACATATCCAGGGATGGTGATGGTGCTGTCTGGGTCATTGTATGTAAGATATGATTCTGTGAGTATGACTATGTCAGGCTGTTGCTTGACTAGTCTATGAGACAGCTCTCCCAATGTTGGTATTAGCTCCCAGATGTTAGCGAGGAGGACTTTGCAGGGTAAACAGGGCTATCACTGCCATTGTCTTTTCCAGTGCTTCAGTCGATGCCAGGTCAACTGC
Organism: Ginglymostoma cirratum; assembly: GCA_024137785.1. Classification (NCBI taxonomy): domain Eukaryota; kingdom Metazoa; phylum Chordata; class Chondrichthyes; order Orectolobiformes; family Ginglymostomatidae; genus Ginglymostoma; species Ginglymostoma cirratum. Next base: position 4,925,264 of record JAHRHZ010000249.1, read on the forward strand.
CCAGTTTCATTTCTTTGAGACTTCCTTTCTTGTACATTGCCATTAGAGTTTTAACAGAAACTGGACCAGGTAAGTGTGAGCCACTGCACCACACAACACAGGAAAAGGTTTTTCAGCCTATCTGGCCTAGTGGTTTTATCGCTGGACTGTTAACCCAGAGACCCAGATAATGTTCTGGGGACATGGGTTCGAATCCCGCCATGGCAGATGGTGGAATTTGAAATCAATAAATATCTGGAATTAAGAGTCTAATGATGACCGTGAATCCATTGTCGATTGCTGGAAAAACCCATCTGGTTCACTAATGTCCTTTACGGAAGGAAACTGCCATCCTTACCTGGTCTGGCCTACATGTGACTCCAGATCCACAGCAATGTGGTTGACTCTGAACTGCCCTCTGGGCAATAAATGCTACCTGGCCAGTGACGCCCACATCCCATAAATGAATAAAAAAAACTCTCTCTTGTCTGGCTCGATGTGGTGTTCCATCTATAAAGAGAAGAGGCTGTAGCAATGGATGGTTGCTAAATATTGCTGGAAAGAGAGACACGTTGCTGATGCTTCATCCGGCACTCATCAGTACAAACGCAAGAAAACAATGACAACAATTTATGCTGCCTATCTAACTCTAACATTTCCTATAATCATTCTACATATTTAAACTTAATTTCTAAATCTGTAAAAATTACTAACATGTATGCCTCTACATTTTTTTTTGATCTGTACATTCTTTGCTTGCTGTCAACTGCCCGTGTCGCTCATAATCAAAGCTTTTCACTGTATTTTGGTACACAATGCAGTAAGTTAATCAATCAATCAATGCAGGTAAAATGTCTGCTGATTGGTTGGCAGGTCAACTCTGATTGTATGAGGCATTTCCAAAGAGAAAACAATGGGTTATTGTAACCACTGCAAACTCTTGCATATTCAAAAAGATAGAAAGTTTGAACATTTTTTTATGTTTGCTGGAAGGGGGCTCTGGGTATGAAAATATGTCATTTCTAACAAGCATAAATGAGTCAAGTCACAAGCTCAGAGATAAAAGGTACTGCAGATGCTGGAGAATCCGAGATAACAAGCATGGGGCTGGATGAACACAGCAGGTCAAGCAGCATCATAGGAGCAGGAAAACTTGACGTTTCGGGCCTAAACCCTTCATCAGAAATGGACTGGTTGTCTTATGTCATTTACTAGACTAGGTATCAGCGCACTCAGATTCTCCAGCATCTGCAGTACCTTTTATCTCTTATCACTGCTTAACAGGTGATGCCCAATCACGGAATTACATATAACAAAGAGATTTTGGTTTAGGGTTTGCAAGTGTTGGCTGGTTGAATGTGGTCTGTGCTCTCCCTACTGCAAACAGCCAAAGAAATTTGACTTGATTAGCCACTCATTGGAACATACAAGCTTTGTACCTGACATCACACTGACACGGACACTCATTCACAAGGCTACTTAGATGTTGGTAAGCAGAATGTTTCTTGGAATTGACTGCAACACCCTGTTCATGGAATATATCAGTCATGTGTCCGCAGCACAGTACCAATGTTAAACAGCATGCTTAAACTGTGGTTCAAAAGTTTGAGATTTTTTTTCTTTCCAGGGGAATTTAAACAGTACTTTGTTGGTTACAATGAGTCTTGGAAAATCAAAAGGTAATGACAGACCCTATGCAAGTACAAGTCTCTGTTCTGTTTCCTGATCTTGGTAGTCACAGGACAGCGTGATAACAGAATTTTGTCTAAACATAGGAATCAACTCATAGCCAATTTGTTTAGGACAAACGCAGACATAAAGAGAGGTAAACAGCAAGAAGTGGAGAACTTTGCAAACTATTGGTCCAACACTACAGTTCCTCCAAAATATTTTAACACCGTCAACACACCTTGTTTCAATACATTAACACCTAGTCGAAATGTTGTTTCCTGAAAGGAAGCTATTTGAATTGCATTTGTTTCCGAACATAGCAACAATCATAGCACTTCTACTGAAAGAAAGGGTTAAAACATGTACACACTTAGACTTGATAAGGCATTATAAAGAGAACAAATATTTTACTTTGTAACATCTTCTTTTACTTTGTGTGGAGTTACGACCGACAGAGGAATTATTTTTAAAAGCAGCAATAATTTATTTAAGAAAGCAATCAAAAGACACACACTGATTCATACAGCTCTGTTCCCACTCCCAGTGTCCCAAGATAATTTACAGCCAAGCTATTATTACTGAGTTATCCTTATAATCAACAAAATTTGCACTAGTGACGTCCATAAAGAGTGATGTGACATCCAGATAATCCCCTTGTTTTGTTGATGTTCATTAAAGAAAAAATATTCGGCATAAATCCTCTGCTTTTCTTCCATTAGCGTCATAAGATCCTTGTCTTCCACCTGAGACAGCATATGGGGTCTTTTTAATACTCCCAACTTGCCTGGATGAGTGCAGACCCAACAACACTCAAAAAGCTTGACACTATCCAAGACAAAGCAGCCCGCCTGATTGGCATCATATCCACAAGCATCCACTCCCTCCACCACCAACGTTCAGTCACAACAGTGTGCACCATTGTTGAGATTTGGGGGTTGCAGAGTTTGAGGGAGCAATGGCTCCTGTGGAACTCAGACTGATTTGTGGCAGCTGCAAGGCCCCATCAAAGGCTTGCTTTTTCTACAGTGGACGAGGCCTGATGAACCACACAATGAGAAACTGTAGCTGTTGGAAAAACAATAAGCCCGCAGGCAAGACAATGTTTGAGGTTTATTGTAGCGAGAAACAGCCTTCTCTTCAACTCCCACGACAATCACCTATTCAATTATTATTGAAGACTATAGATTCTGAGACACTAGGCATATCAACAGATATTGGGATAATGCAGGAGAATGGCTCTGAGATAGTCAAGCAGCCATGATCTAGTTGAACAGCAAAGTTGACTTAAAGGGCTGAAAGGCCTACTACTACATCTATTTTCTACAGTCTTGTTCTCCCACATCTTTGAGTCCTTCCCACTCGAGAATAAAAGACGAACTCCACATCCCTCCCGCCATACCATCGCCTTCAGCAACTGAAGCTTCCTCCCAATTTTCACACTGCCCGAGCCCTTACTCTGAAGTCACGCAATTTCTGAGGCAGAGATAGTAGGAACTGCAGAAGCTGGAGAATCTGAGATAACAAGGTGTAGAGCTGGATGAACACAGCAGACCAAGCAGCATCAGAGGAGCAGGAAAGCTGACGTTTTGGGCCTAGACCTGAAGGGTAACAAGTTGTTATAACACCTTGTTATCTCCATTTCTGAGTCATTTCTCTACATCTCTGTCAAATAGAGTGTTACTAGCTCCTGCCCTCTGTCTTTTCAAACCGGCCTTCTCTCCAGTCAATTCACCTGTAATGCTGCCCTGAGCTGCATAAGCCTTATGTAAATGCATGACCCTGATCCTTCAGGCCACTGGAGGCCATTTACTTTCTTCTCTATTCACTTAATTTGGCAGAGGTTGTTTTCAAGTAACAAGCCAGTTGCACCATCACCTGTGAGACTGGGTGAGATCTCCCCTCTCAATTAGACAGGCAGATGTCCCCATATCAGATGAATTGCAGCAGTCTCAGAAGACAGCTCAGCATCATGTTCTCAAGGACATTTAAGGTGACTATAAATCATAGAAGCGGAAGTAGGTCTCCTGGCCCATTGAGTCTGCTCAATGAAATCGTGGCCAAGCTGATGTTCCTGCAATATCCCCATAACCATTGATTACCTTACTGATCAAAAATCTGTCTATCTCAACCTAGAATATTCAAAATGATCCAGCCTTGACAGCCCTCTGAATTAAAGAATTCCACATATTCCACTGCCCTCTGAGAGAAGAAATTCCTCCTCATCTGTCTTAAATAATGCCCCCTGGTCTTATATTCTCCCAAAGGGAAATATCCTGTCAGCATCCACCCAAGGAAACTCCCAGAGATGCCAATACATTTTAATAATATTGCATTTCATTCTTCTAAACTTAAAACAGTGTGGAAAGAAATTGTTTGGCCCACCAAACCTGCACTGACTCTCCCAAGTGCATCCCACTCAGACCCACCCCTACTCTATCGCTGTATTTACTTTGGCTAACCCACCTAGCCTGCACATCCCTGGACACTGCACGGTAATTTATAATGGCCAATCTCCTTAACTTTGGACTGTGGGAGGAAACTGGAGCACCCAGAGGAAACCCACACAGACACAGCGAGAACATGCAAACTCCACACAGACTGAAGCTGGAATCAAACATAATACACTTAGCATCCACCCAGTTAATTACCCTCAGGACCTTTTCTATCTCAGTATGATCCCTCTCAATTGTCCAAACTCCAAGTGATGTAGACCTACCCTGTCCAACCTTCCCTCATAAGATTCATTCTTTTATCTCAGGAATGAATAGCGAACATTCTTTGATACGTTTCTATTGTTATAATATCCTTTCACAAGGAAGGACTCTAAAATTATATGCAGTGCTGTAGATGTGGTCTTATCGATGCCCTTTGGAACTGTAGCAATAATTTTCTACTTTTATATTTCATTCACCTTGCAATAATGTCAACATTCCTCATCATCTGCTGCATCTGCATACCAACTTATTTTTGTGATTCATGTACCAGGACACCCAAATCCCTCTGTAGCTCAGAGTTCTGCAGTCTCTCTCCATTGAAGTAATATGTTGCTTTTCTGCCAAAGTCAGTGCATTCACATTTCCCCATATTATACTCCATTTACCAATCTTCGTTCACGGGCTTAACATGAAGGATAGTCCTGGCATTTTTATATCTATCCTATCATTGTTTCCAATCCAAAAATAGCTGCTGAGTTTTGCCAGCAATTTCTGCAACTGCTCGGGAAAAATCAGAAAGATTTGCACTTTAAGACAACTTGCAAGACCTCAATAAAAACTGGAAGAACAGCTCTAAATCAGAAACAACAAACAGAAATTGCTGGAAAAGCACAGCAGGTCTGGGAGCATCTGTGGAGAGAAATCAGAATTAACCTCTCAGTTCGAGTGACCCTTCCTCTTGAGTTCTAAATAGGCTCAGTTTAGGGAGGAATTTAGGAATACAGGAACATAGGAATTAGGAGCGGGTGTAGGAAATTCAGCCCTTCAAGCCCAATCTGCCATTTAACATGATAATGGCTGATCTTATCCTGGTCTCAGCTTCACTTTCCTATCTGCTCCCCATATAACTTTATCAAGCTTTTCATCAGAAACATATCTATTTCCTTCTTGAATCTGCTGATTGATTCTGCCCCCACTGCACTCTGGGACAGTGTGGGACACAGATTCTGGGACACAGATTCATAACCCTCTGGGAGAAGTAGTTTCTCCTCACCTCAGTTTCAAACCTACCTCCTCTCACTCTGTATGTTCAAGACTGTCCCACAAAGAGGAACATCTGCTCAATATCCAACTTACTAATCACCTTTAACATTTTATTTACCTCCATCAGATTCCCATCATTCTTCTGAACTCCAGCAAGTACAAGCACTGGCTATTCAACCGCTCCTCATACAACAGCCCTTTCATCCCTGGAATCAATCTGGTGAACCTCCTCTGAACTGGCTCCAGTGCCAACACATTCTTCCTCAAGTAAGGAGACCAGAACTGGACACAATACTTCAGGTGTGGTTGCACCAGCAACAGGCAAGATGGGTTTCCTTCTTTGGAAGGGTCTTCATGAACCTGTTCTGTTTCTATGATCACCATCTGGTACGAGACTGAATGTGTTTGAATGATGGTCTGATGGGGCATTCGGTTTACTCAAGCCTTTGCCATTACAGAATCAGTTTGGTTGATTGCCTGTCCCAAGCCAGAGAGCTTCAGAAGCAAAATCAAGCCAACAGTGCTCCTAGAGGTTGGATCAAACTTTGACATAGATGACAAATGGTCGCAATTAGAAAATATTTGCCCAGTCTTAACAATATTCACAGTGAATTGTTTCGAGGTGCATTTATTGTTTTGCAAGTACCGCACACTCATCTTGAGAGTTAGCTGGGGAAAGCAGGGAATCAAATTGGCCAGGACTCTGTTAGATCTTGCTGCTTTTCATCATACAGTGCTGCATTGCCTTTAATGCCCACCTAATTTGCTAGGGGCGGCACAATGTCACAATGCTTAGCTGTGCTGCCTCACTGTGCCGGGGACCCATGTTCAATTCTAATCCCGGTTGACTGTGTGGCGTTTGCACGTTCTAGCCATTTCTGCATGGGTTTTCTCTGGGTGCTCCAGTTTCCTCCCACAGTCCAAAGATGTGCAGCCTTCGTGGATTGGCCACGGGAAATTGTCCATAACGTCCAGGGATGCGCAGGCTAGGTGGGCTAACCATGGGAAATGCAGGGTTACAGAGATAGGGTAGAGGGCTGCGTCTGGATGAGATGCTCTTTGGAGGGTCAGTGCAGAACCGATGGTCCGAGTGGCCTCTTTCTTCATTGCAGAAATTCAATTGACAGCCAGATAATTGGTACCTGAAAGACTACACGCCTGACAAGACTGTACTCCAGCAGCAGTCAGCTGCGGCTCAGTTGCTGTCACCTTCACCTGACGAAGGAGCAGTGCTATGAAAGCTTGTGATTTCAAATAAACCTGTTGGACTATAACCCTGGTGTCTTGTGAGTTCTGAGCCTGTCCACCCTAGTCCAACACCAGCACCTCCACATCACACTATGCTTTAATTCAGAAGACGGTGAAGTTTGAAATAAAGCTAATACGATCCAAAGCTCATAAGAATCAGGAACACAAGTAGGCCATTCAGCCCATCCAAAGCTGTTCATAAAGTCTTACAGCATGGAAACAGACCCTTAGGTCCAATTTGTCCATGCCAACCAGGTTTCCTGAAGTAAACTAGTCCCATTTGCCTACGTTTGGCCCATATCCCTCTAAAGCTTTCTGATTCATGTACCTTTCCAAATGTCTTTTAAATATTGTTAACGTACCTGCCTCTACAACTTATCAAAGTCCTTAACTTCATTTTCTGACATTCTCCGCTAACAATTGACTTGTAGACAAAAAATCTATTCAAAATTGTCTTAAATATATGCAAGACCCACAATTCCGTAGGCTACCCTCTGAGTGAAGAAATTCCTCTTTACCCAAGCCTAGCATGTCAGACTTCTTACTTTTAAACTCTGTTTCTTAGTTTTAGATTCTGCTGCGAAGGGAAACACTCTAGGAGAGCGAGCACATGACCGTGACAGACATTCCCAGTACAATACTGAGGGGGTGCTACACTGCTGGAAGTGCCACTTTTTGGATGAAAGGTAAAGGTGAAGTACTCCCTGCTCTCTCAGGTGGACGAAACAGACGCCAAAGTGCTTTTCCGACTTCACCTCAAGCGTACATCGCTGGCCTTAAATCACTTTGGCAAATGTTGAAGGTAGGACAGTGCAGCACATGCACAGGCTCTTCAGCCTACCTGTTCGGAAAGGTGTAATACAAAAGTAAGACTTTTAGAGTTTTTTATATTCATTCATGGCATGTGGGCATTGCTAGTTGGGCCAACATTTATTGCCTGTCCCTATTTACTCTTGAACAGGTGGTGATGAGCTGCCTTTTTGAACAGATGTAGTCTGTGCTGTTAGGGAGGTAATTCAGGATTTTGAGCCAGTGAAGGAACAGTGATATGTTTCCAAGTCAGGATGGCGAGTGACTTGGAGGGGAACTTTCAGGTGCTGGTGTCCCCTTGTATCTGCTGCCCTTGTCCTTCTAGATGGAAGTGGTTGCGAGTTTGAAAGATGCTGTTGAAGGAGCCTTGATGAAATTCTGCAGTGCATCTTATGGTGCTACACACTGCTGCTACTGAATGTTAGTGGTGGAGGGAATGGATGCTTAAGCTGCTTTGTCCTGGAAAGTATCAAACTTCTTGTGTGTTGTTGGAGCTGCACTCATCCAAGCAAGTGTGGAGAATCCCATCATTCCCTTGACTTGTGCCTTATAGATGGTGGACAGGCTTTGGGGTGTCAGGAGGTGGCTACTTGCTGCAAGGGCATTGTAGGTCAACCTACAGTATGTGGACTGCAGCAGTTTTTGAAGGTAGCTCATCGGCACCTCTCAAGGACAATGAGGGAAAGGTAATAATTGTTGACCAGCCAAAGATACCCAACTCCACATGTGCATACCAAAAAGATCCCTACCCTCTGACCTGTTCTTGTAGCCACAGTACTTACATGGATGGCTCATTTCAGTTTCTGGTCAATGGTGAACCCTAGGATATTGATAGTGGGGAGTTCAATGATGGTAACACCATTGAACGTCAAGGGTCTTGGTTAGATACTGTCTGGTTGGATATGATCATCGGCTAGCACTAGTGCAGCAGGAATGTTACTTGCCATTTGTCAGCCCAGAACTGGATATTTTCTAGATTTTGTTGCATTTGGGCATGGACTGCTCCATTATCTGAGTTGTTGTCAATGCTGCAGTCATCGACAAACACCCCAACCTTTGACCTTATGATGGAGCCAAGATCATCGATGAAGCAGTTGAAGGTGGTTGAGCCTCGGACACTATGCTGAGGGATTCCTGCAGAGACGTTCTGGTTGGCCAGTTATAGGGAGGATATGATCAAGCTGGAGAGGGTTCAGAAGGGATTTATAAGGATTTTGCTGAGTATGGAAGGTTTGAGTTATAAAGTAAGGCTGGATAGGCTGGGACCTTTTTCACTGGCGCATAGGAGGACGAAAGGCGGCTTCGTAGAAGTTTGTAGAATAATGAGAGGTATAGATACAGTTAATGGTAGTTGTCTTTTCCTTAGGATGGGGGATTTTAAGACTCGGGGCACATTTTTAAGGTGAGAGGAGAGAGTTTTTAAAAAAGACATGAGGAGCAAATTTTTTTTTTAACACCGAGGATGACTCGCATGTGGAATGAACCTCCTGAGGAAGTGGTGGGCGTGGGTACAATTACAACTTTTAGAAGACATTTGGATAGAGACATGAATAGGAAAGGTTTGGAGAGATAAGGGCCAGGAGCAGGCAGGTGGGACTAGTTTAGTTTGGGATTATTTTCGGCATGGGCTGGTTGGACCAAAGCATCAGTTTCCATGCTGTTTGACTCATGACTCTATGCATCCAGGTGCTGGAGCTGAGGTAACTGATCGTCAACAATCACAACCATCTTCCTATGTGTCAGGAAGGGCTCTAACCAGCAGAGAGTTTTGCCCCTGATTCCCATTGACTTCAGTTTTACTAGTGATCCTTGATGCCAGACCCAGTAAAATGCAAAGAGCAGATTAGCAACTCAAGGCTCGAATTGGAATTTAAAGCATCATCTGTTTAATTCATTCACAGGACAGGTGGTAGTTCACCTCATTGACACAAAAGGGAGATCGTCTTCCAAGAAGACTAATGGAGATGAATGAAATGATTCCGAAGAGTAATTGCAGTGAGATGTTCCTCTTTGTGAAGGCGACCAAAACAAAAATCCGTCTTTCCAAGGTTTCCACTAATAAATCCACTAACAAGTTCTTGTAGATATTTTTAAATCAAATCATGGCCAGAATGTGAAACTTGTCACCAAACAGGAGTGAACAGTGGTGACGCATTTCAGGAAAAGACTGCAGAAACATAAGGGGTAAATGAATGAACATGCGGATCAAGTATTCAGATGTCCACATGGAACACAAACATCAGCAAAGACACGTAAGGTAGGTTAGCCTGCTTAAGAGTGAAATGAGGTGAATTTTTTTTCCACCGGGGATCATGAGTCTTTGAAACTCTCTTCCTCAAAATGTGGCAGAAGCACAATCTTTCAACATTTTAAGGCAACATTGATAAGCAAGGGAATGAAAAGGTTAAAAACCATCTCTTTTCCAGAAGCAGTAGCACCATAGCAAGTTTGTGCTCTTCTCCCTTATGGAAGGCTCTTTTCCAGCAATTGCCAGGGTCTGGAATATTGAACACTCCTGTGTGATTTTCCACATTAAGTGCCCTTACAGATGTACAACAATAAAACTTTGACTAATCTTTGTCTCTCACCAACACCCCCAGCCTGTGATGTTTCACTGCTCATTCCCCAGTGGTACATAACAGACAGCTATCTCACACATCATCGATATAGCAGGCAAACCAGTTATAGGATTTCTCTATGCTAATAGCAGATTAGGCCGTTTAATCCTTCACTCTCCTGCTCTCCTGAGAGTAGGTCTCCATCAGACACCGAATCAGAACTGGAATACATATCGTATTGCTAGAACATTTTTTTTTTGTTTGATGAGATTCACTGACTGCATCACTTGCAAACAGGAATTAACCCTCTCAGAGGCGGCACAGGATCAGCGAGTCTGAAGGTTGTCCTCTCACGCAACCATGGCCCAGTGGGTAGTGAAATACCTCCACAAAGACCGATATCCTGTCACCAAGTCACCCTTTATTTATACGTAAATAGTACTTAACACTGATCGGACTTCCTCAGAGAACGAACAGAGCGTCTGACACCCCTGTCCTTATCTGTCAGCCAGGGCTCCCTGATTGGACCAGGTTAACAGCCCCAATCTGGGAACTCTTATTCTATGGGCCCACCTGGCTGACCGTGTTATAATCACTACTTCCCTCCCCCTCTAAGCCCAGAGACATAGGCCTGTTCTTTTTCTGGTAGCTTCTCCTGAGGCATTTTTGCGTAAAGTCCAGTTCCTCCGACTCAGCCTTGGTTACATGTAGTGTGAACCAGACTGTAGTTCATCTCTTACGCATTGAACATCTGAGAAGAAATTCATCCTCTTCTTCAGGCAGTAAAGGCATCAGAGCTGTGACAGCCACCTTTTCCATCTCAGACCCTCTCCTTTGGGCCATTTGTGAGACAATGCTACCCCGATACCATACGGAGAGACATTGCACATCAGCACCAGATCTCGTTTGGGATTGTAGTGTGCCAACACCTCTGGTGATGATAGCTGCTTCTTCTTTTCCCTGAAGGCTATGTTTTGACTATGAGACCATTTCTAAGGATGCTGTTTTCTGCAATAGCAGGCGTAAAGGTGTCAGAACAGAGGCCAGGTTACATATGAAACTTCCATAATAATTCACCAATCCGAGAGAAGACCTAAGCTCCAGTACAGACATGGGAGCCAGGGCATCTTTGATCACCTTCACTTTATCTTCCAATGGTTGTAACCTGGTCTTGTCAAGTGTGTAATCCAAGTAGCAAGCTCAATTTGGCATGCCTGGAATGTACATTTTTACCTTCTTAGGCCTGGGAGAAACATTTAAGTACTATGTCGAAGTTCTCCAAGTGCTCTTATTGGTCTTCCCTGTTACTAGCATCTCATCTATATAAATAGTAACCTTGGGTAGACTTTGTAAAATGTTCTCCATTGTCTGCTGGTAAAGCGCACAGGCTGATGATACTCCAAAAGGCAGTCTTGTATATTGGCACAAACCGTTATGGGTATTAATTGTACCATATTTCTGGGAATCCTCAAACAACAGTAATGGCAGATATGCAAGGCTCATGTCCAGTTTTGTGAAGGACAGCACACCCCACCCCTACCCCACCAGTTTCGCCTATAAGTCCTCCATGCAAGAGATTGGGTATTCATCCAGCTGCAAAAAATGGGTCAACGCTTGTTTGAAATCCCCACAAAAGTGAACCTACGCACTAGGCTTCACAATCAGGACAACCAGTGCTGTCCATTCTGCAAACTGTACTAGTTTGATGATTCCTTAACTTTCCAGCCTTTTGATTTCTGCCTCCACTTTTGCTCGTAAGGCAAATGGCACTGGGTGGACTTTGCAGAATCGTGGAATTGCATCCTGGTCAACATGCAAAGTAGCCTTGGCTCCTTTGATAGTTCCTAGTCCTTCCAGAAAATCTTTTGGGCATTTAGGACTTCACTCAGGCAGCATTTTCGAATCAAAAAATGTTGAGCCTACCAAGATGAATCTTTCACAATGAATTTCATGCTATCAGGCTTGAGTCTGAGGCTTTTGCTACAATCAGATGCTTCTTGTATGAGACTGGAACCAAAGTTGTACCCTTAATGTATAAAGGTTCCCCAGTATAGGTTCTCAGTTTAGCCAAGGTTTTACACAAACTTAAGGGTTGGAGACCAGAACAAATTTTGCTGAAGATTGGTTCTACAATCACTGATACATCCACGCAAGTATCAACCTCCATTAGGATCAGGTGACCATTTAAACAAATGTTTATTTTGAATGGTTCTGATTTGGGTGTTGCTTTGCAATTTAACTTTTCCAAACCAGATGTAGGTGGACTTTCCAGGGTGAGCATTCTCCTGGATACTGGCCTATGAGCTCTCTTACTCAATTCAGTCTTAGTGGAACTCCTTTGCTGTCTCAGTTCCATATACCCTCAGCAACTACAATGGCTTGCCAGCCCAGATCCTAAAGAAAATGTTAACTGTTTGGCCAAGGTTTGGCTTTGTTTTAGGGTTGACCTTTGGCCTGACCTAGAGTTGCTCTGTTCAGGATATGTCCTGAGTGAAGATATGCAGTTGCTTATACTCAAGTGGTGTCCCTCAAGCTCAGTCAGACTGTTTAGGGTGTCCACTTCCATTGGAATACCCTGCAACTCATACGCTCCACTTGCACCATTTTCCAATGATAAAGTCAGTTGCAGTGCCTGTTTGAACTGCGATTGGGTTTCAGCTAGGAAGCGCTTTTGCATGTCCATGTCATTACCCCCGCACACCAAACAGTCTCTCAGCAACTCATTAAGAGATAAACCAAAGTCACGTGCCTCTGCCAGTCATCTCAACCTAGTCAAAAATCCAGATATGGTTTCCCCTGCTTCTCAAACTGCCGAGTAAAACAGATAGTGTCTCAGAATTAGAGGAGGCTTGGGATCGGAATATTCCTTAACTCAATCCATCAACTCTTGAAAGGTTTTACTGTCAGGAAACATTAGGTTCCTAATCACCAAAAAAGCTCTGGGTCCACAAGCTGTCAGGAGAATTACTCATTGGTTTCCATCTGCTCCAAAGTCATTTGCCCAGGAAAAAATAACATATTCTTTCCACAGATAGTAGGAAGTGCAGATGCTGGAGAATCTGAGATAACAAGCTGTAGAGCTGGATGAACACAGCAGGCCAAGCAACATCAGAGGAGCTGGAAAGCTGATGTTTCGGGCCTAGGGCCTTCTTCAGAAATTCCTTCCACATACTAGTCCAGTCTGTGACAGCAGGGTTGAGCAAGTCAAGGTTCCCAAATGATGGCATGATGCCAGAAATTCTTACCCCAACCCAAAGAAGTCTGTTGCGAGCAAATTTCTTCAGAAGCGTATTTTTTTTCTCTCGTCACCATTGAAATAACTCGACAGAGGTCGGTATCCCATCACCAAGTCACCCTTTATTTAGGCATACATAGTACTTCACACTGCTCGGGGCTTCCTCAGAACCAGATCTCAGAGTGAACAGAGCATCTGGCACTCCTGTTTATATCTGTTAGCTAGGGGTCCCTGATTGGGGCTATTAATCTGGCCCAATCAGGGAACTCATATTCTATGAGGTCCAGAGATACTAGGAACTGCAGATGCTGGAGAATCCGAGATAACAAGGTGTGGGGCTGGATGAACACAGCAGGCCAAGCAGCATCAGAGGAGCAGGAAAGCTTGACGTTTCGGGCCGAGACCCTTCATCAGTCATAGTATGAGACTAAGGGTAGCAGATTTAAAACAGAAGACAAGAAATTTACTTCTGTGAAAGGTCAGGAATTGATGGATTTCACTACTCCAGAGTGTATTAATGCAACAGCTTTGAGTAAATTTAATGGGAACATAGTCAGATTTGTAATTAGTAATGGGTTGAAAGATTATGGTGAGCAGGAAGGAAAGTGAAATTGAGGACAAGATGAGAACAGCTGTTTTT
>JAHRHZ010000249.1:4944102-4959137 GCA_024137785.1 Ginglymostoma cirratum
CCCAGAGAAAAACCACGCAGAATTGGGGAGAATGTGCAAACTCCACACAGACAGTCGCCTGAGGGTGGAATCAAACCTGGGTCCCTGATGCTGTGAGGCAGCAGTGCTAACCACTGAGCCACAGTCTGTCCCTGTGGTCGACTCTTAACTGCCCTCTGGGCAATTAGGGATGGGCAATAAATGCTGGCACAGCCAGTGACATTCCATGAATGAATAAAAAAATTCTATTGACAAAACTGCACCAGGCTACTGACCATAAATGCAGTGAGGAATATCTTTTAAACAGAAAGAAACAAACAATTATGTTTTAATACATTGTGGTGGTTGATGAAAAATTTCTGATCATGCAAGTTAATTTCGAGGAGATTTGACTGTCACTTTACCAGCACAAATCCAAGGGTATTTTGAGAGCAATTTCCTGAATGCCACTAAATTAGAATTGCAAACATCAGTGAAGCAATCCTCTCTGAAGTACTTCCTAATAAAAACAACATAAATGCACACTGATCTTCCTTAACAATACAGAAATCAAGAAATCATGAGTTCAACCTGTGATAGCAAGATGTGGACCTCTACTTGTAGATGGACACCAGAAAATGTCTATGAAACCAAGGAGATGATGGTGTCATAGTAATGTCAATGGATGAGTAATCCAGAGATTCACTGTAAAGAAAAAGTGGGTTCCAGTAAGGTAGGAAGAAGTAAGTTCGGTGGGATAGCAACAGGCAGGAACAAGTGTTCTTCCCAGGCAGTCATAGAGTCAAAGAGTTTCAGCATGGAAACGGACCCTTGGTCCATCTCATCATGCCAACCAAATATTCTAAATTAATCTAGTACCCTTTACCAGCATTTGGCCCCTATCCCTCTAAACCCTTCTTATTCATATACCCATCCATATGCCTTTTAAATGCTGTAATTGTACCAACCTCCACCACATCCTCTGACAGCTCATTCCATGCATGCACCACCCTCTGCGTGAAAATGTTGCCCCTTAGGTCCCTTTTAAGTCTCTCTCCTTTCACCTCAAACATATACCCTCTAGTTTTACTTTCCTCTACCCTGGGGAAAAGACCTTGACTATTCACCCTATGATTTTGGGAAGAAGATAGAAGCAGGCTGTATGGAATTGGTGGACTATGAGCTTAGAGGTTGTGGGGCTGGCGAGATTACTCGAAGAGATGGCAATAGTGATCATTGGTGGTAAGGCCATCGAAGGGGAGATAGAAGGAGGCGTCCGAGAGCAATCCCTCAGCTTCCACAATGAAGGGTCGCTGGACTCAAAACGTTGAAGCTGCATTATCTCAACAGATGCTGCCAGACCTGCTGATTTTATTCCACCAGGTCCTGTTTTTGAATCAGTCTAACATCAAATCTCCCCACAGGAACTGATGAGTTTAAATTCATTTAATAAATATGGCTTTTCTTTATTCTTTACTCATTCATAGGATGAGGGAATCACTGGCTAGGTAGCATTTATTGTTCATCCCTAATTGCACAGAGGGTAGTTAAGAATCAACCACGTTGCTGTGGGTCTGGAGTCACATGTAGGCCAGACCAGGTGAGGATAGCAGATTTCCTTTCCCTAAGGATATTAGTGAATGAGACAGGATTTTCCCGACCAGTCAATAATGATTTCATGGTGGTCAGTTGATTCCTAATCCCAGATTTTTTATTTTATTGAGTTCAAATTCCACCATCTGCTGGTGCGGCATTCGAACCCTGGTCCCCAGAACATTAGCTGAATTTCTGGATTAATAGTCTAGTGATAATATTACTCGGCCATCGCCCACCCTGTCGGTTCTCCACGGATCTGCATCAGGACCCCTCCTTTTCCTAATATATGTTAAAGATATGTATCTTGGTGTGCCGTGAGACAATTTTGAAGTTTGCAATGACATTAAACTTTTGGAGGACAGTTTAGAATTCCAAAAGTTCATTGACAAGTTGATAGAGTGGGTGGATAGATAGCAGATGAGGTTCAATACAGATAAGTGTGAAGTGATGCATTATGATGGGAAGAACATTGATAGAAAGTATAAATTAGGAGGTACAATTCTAAAGGAGGTGCAGAAGCAGAGGGATCTGGGTGCATCTGTGCACCAATCATTGAAGGTGGCTGAATAGGTGGAGAGAACAGTTAATGAATTATGCAATGTTCTTGGCTTTATTAATAGGGGCATAGAGCCCAGGGAGGTGATGTTAAACTTATATAAGACAGTTATTAGACTTTGGCTGATGTATTGTGCACATTTGTGGATAGCACATTCTAGGAAACGTGAATGCATTGGAGAGAGTGCAGAAGTGATTTCCAAGAACAGTTCCAGGAATGATACTGAGATAACAAGGTGTGGAGCTGGATGAAGACAGCAGGCCAAGCAGCATCATAGGAGCAGGAAAGCTTGATGTTTCAGGCCTAGACCCTTCATCACAAATGGGAGAGGGGAAGAGGGTTCTGAAATAAATAGGGAGAGAGGGGGAAGCGGATAGAAGATGGATAGAGGAGAGGATAGGTGGAGATGAGGCAGACAAGTCAAAGAGGCGGGGATGGAGCCAGTAAAGGTGAGTGTAGGTGGGGGTGTAGGGAGGAGATAGGTCAGTCACCTCCATCTCCTATCTACTAACCTCATCCCGCCCCCTTGACCTGTCCGTCCTCCCTGGACCATCTTCTATCCGCCTCCCCCTCCCTCCCTATTTATTTCAGAACCCTCTTCCCCTCCCCCATTTCTGATGAAGGGTCTAGGCCCGAAACGTCAAGCTTTCCTGCTCCTATGATGCTGCTTGACCTGCTGTGTTCATCCAGCCCCACACCTTGTTATCGCGGATTCTCCAGCATCTGCAGTACCTATTATCCCAGGAATAATACTGTTCTCTTTGGAGAGAAAGGAGATCTGGTAGAGGTTTTCAAAAGCATGAGCGGGATGCAGAGTTGATGCCCAGAAGTTCTTGCTTGTAAAAAGTACAAGTATGGGAGGGCATAGATTTGAAGTGATTTGTGAAAAAAAGCAAGGGTGATGTATAAATGAACATTTTTACCCGGCCAGTAACATGGATCTGGAATGTATTGCCTGGAAGTGTAGGGGAAGCAGATTTTATTGGGGCATTGAAGAGGCTGTTGGCTGTGTACTTGGATAGAAATAGGGTCTGGGTAAAAAAAGCAGGAGAGTGGCATTAGGTAATGATGTTTGCTTGAAGTGCTGATGCGGGCTCAATGGGCTGAATGGTCCCCTTCTGCACCATAACAATTCTGAGATTCTGTGAATTTGTCAGGCATCATTTCCCTCATGATAGGTATTGCATTTATTTCATCTCCTTTTTGTTCCCTCGATTATTTAGTACTTCTTGTTCTCCCGCATGTTTTTTCTTCTTTCTAATGTTTAATCATACTACCCAAATCCTGTGCCAAGTTTATTTAAACCCTGACCTATGGCACAAGTTGGCTAACCACAAAGTAACTGCCCTGAGCTCTGCTGATGATGCCCTCTGAAGTTGAAGAGATACTTCTCACCCATAGTAATGGCACATTGGCCTGAGACTCCTCAGCACTCTCTTCTGCACCAATTCCTGAGCTATTTGTTCTTTTACCTTGTATTGTTACTTGTCCTCACCAGCACTTGGGCATTGGACCTGATCTAAACATGACCACCTTTGAGATCTTAACTCCCTCTGAGCTTCTGAAACTACGCAGGAACTGAACACAACGTTTTTCATTCCTTTGTCACCGCTTCCCATGTAAAGCACTACTTTTCGACGTTCACCTTTCTTAGATACATTGAAAGAAATAGGTGCAGAAGTAGGCCATTTGGCACTTCGGGCCTGCACCAACATCCAATATGATCATGGCTGAATGATCATCATCTGCATGCCACAGCTCCAGATTGCGATATCCTGATTATCTAGGAGTTTGTATGTGCCAGAAGAAAAGCAGGCAATCCATTTGAGTGCCCCTTGGTTCAATTCAGAGCTGACTTATCACCACTCATAATTATATTTTGTGCCAGAAGAAAAGCAGGCAATCCATTTGAATGCCCCTTGGTTCAATTCAGAGCTTACTTATCGCCACTCATAATTATATTTTGTTTCCCCACCTGGCTAACTGCTGTGTTGAAATTTTTTTGCTTCATCTTACAACTTTGGACCCCTTTACACTTAGCACTGTCCACTTGATGAAACCATCCCACTTAAGCAAAATATTAAACATAATTTACCATTTACCTCCCCCATCTCCAGTATACAATGGCCCAAACGTACCTTCCAGGTGAAGTAACACTTCACCTGCACTTCCCAGAATCTAGTTACTGCATTCGCTGCTCACAATGTGGTCTCCTCTACATTGGGGAAACGAAGCATAGACTTGGCAACCGCTTCGCAGAACATCTACGTTCTGCTCGCAAAAAAGACCCTGAACTACCTGTTGCCTGCCACTTCAATGCACCACCCTGCTCCCTGGCCAACATCTCTGTCTCTGGCCTGCTGCAGTGTTCAAGCGAAGCCCAACATCTCATTTTCCACTTGGGTACCCTACAGCCCTCTGGACTCAATGTTGAGTTCAATAATTTTAGGGCCTAAACTCTCCCTTGTCCCAGCCCCCTACCCCACACACCAGGCCTTGTTATCTCATAGCCTGCCATTACACACTCCCTGTTGTTCGTCACCATTAACAACTATTCACCCTCCCCGCCTGATCGTTAGCAACTCCTTTGTGTGTCCAACTGCCTTTCTCTCTCTTTGGGCCCTATCCTACAATTTACTCCCTACCCCAACCCCCTCCCAATTTTCTGCATATGTACTGATGTTTTCCCAGCCACCATCAGTTCTGAGGAAGTTGTCACCGGACCCAAAACATTAAGTCTGTTTTTTCCTTCACAGATGCTGCCAGACTTGCTGAGCTTTTCCAGCAACTTTGTTTTTTTTTGTTAATCCTAAATACTTACCCGTAATTCCGCGAGCTCCAACCTTTGTGTTGGCTGCGACATCACATCCTCAGTCTTTGATTGTTTTGCGATGGTCTCCTTCCCTCTCTTCATGCCTGCACTCTATTTATGCTCCTTGGGCCTTCAGCGATACTCTCTGCCTCCAGTACAAAGAAGTAAATTCACCACTCCTATCCAACGTAAGTCAAATCAGTAATCCAGTGCAATAAAACTGATGTCATCATCACTTGTGCAACAGACTAAGAAAAGTGAAGAACTCTGGAACAGTACAACACAAATTCTGGACTCTAGCTCTATCCACGACTCTGGCAGAGAAGAATGAATTCCAATGTCAAGAACAATGAAATTAAGACTTCCCAAACAGTCAAATTGGCATCTGCAGAATAATATGAATAAATGAAGATAAATTCACCATTCCAGCACAATTTTAACACGCAGGTGCAGTAAGTAATTGGGAAGGTGAAAGATGTGGTCACGTTTATTCACAGAGTTGAACATAACAGCATAGAAGCAAAGTTACTGCAGTTATAAATGGCTTTGGTTGAGATCACAACTAGAGTATAGTGTACAGTCTCTAAGGAAGGATGCTTCCGTCTGAGAGGTAGTTCAACAAATAATCACTGTGAAGAGACCAATGTCCTCTGAGGATAGATTTAGGGCCATTTTAACCTTTTCAAAGAATGAGAGGTTCTCCCTTTGAAATTTTTTCAAGTACAACAGGAGTTAAATTCACCTCTCCATTGTAACAAGGACTAAATGTACCATACAGAATACAATACTGACCACTCAAATACAATGTGTTAACTTCAAACAATTCAGTCAAAAAGCTGTTAGCCCCTAGTCTCCAGTAAAGTTCACGTTAACCTCAGCTGAGCAATACAATGCATGTTAACCACAACACTCCAGCACAAATCCTGTTAGCAAACACTCCAGCACAATATGTGTTAAACTCAATACTACGGTAAAATACATTTTAGCCTCATCACTCCTTTATAAAACAAGTTTGAATACACGATAACCTCAACACTTCAGCAGAGTATGTTAACATTAATGCTCCAGTTCATGATAACCTCAATACCCAAGAACAATACGCGAACTTCAATCCATGTTAACCATAAAATCTAAAGTCTAGCAAATTACCTTAAAACTCCATACATGCATGTTAACCTGAACATACCAGCATGTGTTAGCTTCAATACTTCATTACATTACAAGATAACCTCAACATGCGAGCACAAAAAAACCCTGGTAAAATAAATGTTAACCTCAAAGCCCCAGCAAAAAAAAAAGTTAAATGGGACACACTGGTGTAAGGAAATTAAAGCATAACCTCTAGTGCACTATCTGTTAAAATCAATGCGATGGTGCAGTGAAGTTCTGAATAAAGGTCATAAAAATAGAAATTGCTGGAGAAGCTCAGCAGGTTTGTCAGCATCTGTGGAGAGAAATCAGAGTTAACAATTTGGGTCAGTGACCTTCTTCAGAACAGAAACATTGGACCCAAAATGTTAACTTTGATTGCTCTCCATTGATGTTGCCAGACCTGTTGATGTTTTTTTTTCCAGTAATTACGGTTTATTTTTCTGATTTCCAACATTTGCAAATCTTTTGGATTGTTTTTCTGCGGTAAGATGCATGTCAACTTCATTGATATAGCACAATACGTTACCCGAGTTAGATGCTCTAGCCAGAGCTTGTCTGTTCCTTTGCCTTCTCTTTGTTTTCTTCCTCTTGCGTTCTCTTTTTTTTTCTGCACTTTTCCTCTTCTGAGAACACCCTGGAGCGGGATTGGTGGTCAGTGGGCCATCAGCCTGGAGCGGGGATATTGGCCATCACCCTGGAATGGGGATAGCGGCCATCAGCCCGGAACGGAATGGCAATAGTGGCCATCAGCCTGGCACAAAAAAGGTTACTGGTTGGGAATTGGTGGAAACCTGTCAGATCACATGGAAGCCCTTATATAAAGACTGTACTGTCTATCATTTAGGTTTATTTTTAATTTCCCAACTTGTTCTATGTATATCTGTAACTTCATGTAATTTTTTAACTTTATTTTCTTTATTTATTGTATCTAAGATTTCTACCTAGGTACTTTGTACATAAGATAGCGCCATGTGTTGTACACTTTCACTGTACTCCTGTTCTTTTGTAATTTACATACACATGACAATAAACCTAATTCTAATTCGAATGCAATACACATTAAACTCAACACTCTTTGCAATCTGTTAACCTCCTACACTCCTACACTCTTCTACAATATCTGTTGACGTCAACACTCAGGTACAATATTATGTTAAGATCAGCACATCAACACATGTTGAACTCAACTCACTAATACAATACATTTTATCCTAAACACAGCAGAGCAATACGTGCTAATGTCAACACTCCATGCTAAAACCAACATGCCAGCACAATACATCAGAGTGTTAATCAGAGTGTTAATCAGAGCATCAGAGTGTTAATTCCAACACTGCAGCACCATACACTTTAACCTCAAGACTTCAAAACTATACATGTTAACACGAATACACCAATGCGAAACATGTTCATCTCAACACACCAGTACTATCGTTATTAACAACAACAGACCAGAAAATGTATTAAACTCAACACTCCAGACAATAGATGTTAGCCTCAGCAAGCCACTACAATACAGATTAAACTGCAGCTCTCCAGCGCAATACAAGTTAACCACAACACTTCAGTCCAATACAAGATAACCCTAACACACCAGCATACTTCAACCCAATAACGTTCTCCTCAGTGCTATTGTAGAGTAATGTTAATCTCAACATCCAAGTACAATACATTAACGTCAATGTTAACTTCAATAATACTGCACAACAGATGTTAACGTCAGCACTGCAGTACAATACACATCACGCACAAGAATCTTTCCAATCTATGTTAACCTCTACACTCTTGCACAATAATCTTCCCCTCAGCATTCCTACACACTGATGTTAAGACTAAAACTCTAACTTAACCTCCATATCTCAACACATGTTAACACTAACAATACATGTTAGCATTAACACTCCAATAGAATGCATATCATCTCAGTGCCATATCTGTCAAAATCAATGCATCAGCACAATGCATGTTAAACTCATTGCACAAATACAACAACTGTTAACTTCCGTACTCCAGCACAAGTTAGCCTCATCACGCCACTAAAATAGATGTTAACTTCAACACTCGACTACAATGATGCTAATGTTAATGCATCAGTACAATACATTTGAACTCAACACCTCTGGAGATTATATGTTAAAATCAAGCCTTCTCTACAATACAAGTCAGCTTCAAATCTCCAGTGCAATACATGTTCACCTTAATGTATCAATACAACATATATTTCCCTCACCACGTCGGTAGAATATATGTCAGCCTCAACACACCATCATAACACACATTAAACTGACATACCAATATGTGTTAATCTCAGCAATGCAGTTAATATAGTTAACAATAACTCTATTACAACGTTAGCCTCAGCACTCCAGTACTGAGATGTTAACTACAAGACTCTAGTACAATTCAAGTTAACCTCAATGCATCTGTACAATACACGTTAGCATCAACCATCCTGTGCAGTACACGTGAAATTCAACACATCCACTACATTACATACTAAGAACAAAAGATGCTGGAAATCACAGCGGGTCAGGCAGCATCCATGGGGAGAAAGCAAGAGTCCAGATTACTCTTCATCGGAGCTAAAGTGAAACGTGGAGGGGCAGCGTTTATGCAACATGCCTTCCCTTTAGTTTAGCTTTGCTTGTTACACTCTCTGTCACCCTCTCTCTCCTCCTCCCCGACTCCGGTGGGCCTGTCTGTTCTTTCCAGTCTAGCACTTAGACACGTTCTACATTCCGATCACTTAATTTGAACCATCAACACCCTTTCTCCCCTAGAACTCCAACTCCATCCCACTCCCACTATTGCATAAATGCTGTCCCCTCCACACATCTCCTTTAGCTCCAACGAAGAGTAATCTGGACTCGAAACATTAGCTTGCCTTCTGCGCACGGATGCTGCCCTGACCTGCTATGAACTCCGGCATTTTTGCTTTCAGTTCAGATTCCAGCATCTGCCGTCATTTGCTCCTACATTACATAATAACCTTAATGTGCCATACATATTAACTTCAACACTCCAGAACAATAATATTGGGGAAGGTGATGGTCCTAGTGGTATTATTGCTAGAATATTTATTCAGAGGCTCAAGTAATGTTCTGCGTCCTGGGTTTGAATTCCACCATAAGAGATTTCCACTAAAAATCTGGAATTAAGAATCTGTTTATTGTCCATTGTCAATTGTTGGGAAAATCCATCTGGTTCACTCAGAGATACCAAGGACTGCAGATGCTGGAGTCAGAGACAATACAGTATGGAGCTGGAGGAACACAGCAGGCCAAGCAGCATCGGAGGAGCAGGGAAGTTGATGTTTCAGGTCGGGACATTTCTGAAGAAGGGTCCCAACCTGAAATGTCAACTTTCCTGTTCCTCTGATGTTGCCTGGTCTGCTGTGTTCCTCCAGCTCCACACTGTGTTCTCCTTTGAATCTGGTTCACCAATGTCTTTTAAGGGAGGAAACTGTCATCCTTACCTTGCCTGGCTCATGTGACTCCAGACCCAAAGCAATCTGGTTGGGTCTTAAATGCCTTTGGGGCAATTAGGGATGGACAATCATCACAGGCCTGGCCTCCACCCTTTTAACTACCTATCTAAGGAGTTCAGAAGGAGGCGGGTCACCAGGAACTGCGTGGCAGGAGCTGAATGCATGGACCATGTCCTGCTGTGATGGTGGATCGAGCATAGGCTGGAATGGTGTCAGCAGCAAGAGTGGGCTGGTGAGGCAGCAGTGCAGGGTGGCTCAGTGGTTAGCGCTGCTGCCTCACAGCGCCAGGGACTGGGTTCAATTCCACCCTTGGGCAACTGTCGGTGTGGAGTTTGCACATTCTCCCTGTGTCTGTGTGAGTTTCCTCCAGGTGCTCTGGTTTCCTCCCACGGTCCAAAGATGTGCAGGTCAGGTGGATTGGCCATGCTAAATTACCCATAGTGCCCAGGGATGCGTAAATTAGGGAGATGGGTCTGGGTGGGATGCTCTGTGGATTGCTGCCGACTTGTTGGGCCGAAAGGCCTGTTTCCACACTGTAGGGATTCTATGATTCAGTGGTGAGTGGGCTGGTGAGGAAGTGACAGAGGCCTAGTGACTGGAACAGAGCCTGCACCATTGTGGAGATGGGACATATGACCCTGAGATCTGGACTTCATTTTTTCTTGCTTACTTTTGGATCTGTTAAAATCTTTTAATTCTAGTTTTTGTAACCGAGTGGGTGCCAGTGAATGGCAACTTTTTGCACTTTTCGTTGTACCTATGTATTCCTATACTTAGTACATGTGATAAATAAATGAATCCAGATCTAAAATTCCAGTACACTAACTTTCACATCAATGCACCAGTACAAGAAATGTTAAAATCAACCCTCAAACAAAACACATGTCAACCTCCACAATCAACAATCTGTGTTAACCTCAACATGTCAGTATCATATGTTAATATCAATAATCCAGACAACTCAGTGCTCCAAAGGAATATATGCTAACTTGAACACGGCACTATAATATTGTTGAGTCCAACACTCCAGTACAGTAATGCTAACCTCATCACTCCAGTATAATGTTATGAACATATCATGGGCAGCACTGTAGCACAGTGGTTAGCACTACTGCCTCACAGCGCCAGGGACCTGGGTTCGACTCCACCCTCGGGTGGCCGTCTGTGTTTACACATTCTCTGCGTGGGTTTCCTCTGAGTGCTCCGGTTTCGTCCCCCAATCCAAAGATGTGCAGGTTAGGTGGACTGGTGATGTTAATTTGCCGATAATATCCAGGGATACGCAAGCTTGGTAATTAGCCAAGGGGAAATGCAGAGTTGGAGGGGTGGGGAGGGTTAGGGTGTGTCTGGGTGGGATGCTCTTTGGAGGATCGGTGTAGACTCAATAGGCTGAATGGCCTGCTTCCTGCACTGTAGGGATTCTATGATTCTAACATCAACATTCTAATATAATATGTCAACCTCACACGCCAAAAAAAATGCCAAACTCAACACTAATACAATCATGAAGGGCATTGGTAGGTAAATAGCCAAGACTTTTACCCCAGCGTAGAGGAGTCCAAAACTAGACAGCATGGGTTTAAGGTGAGAGGGGAAAGAGTTTTTCATGTAGAGGGTGATGCGTGTATGGAATGAGCTGCCAGAGGAAGTGGTGGAGGTTGGTACATTTACAACATTTAAAAGGCATCTGGATGGGTATATGAATAGGAAGGGTTTGGAGGGATATGGGACAAATTCTAGCAAATGGGACTAGATTAATTCAGGAAGTCTGGTCGGCATGGACAAGTTGGACTGAAGGGTCTGTTTCCATATTGTATAGCTCTGTGACTCTATAATATTCTCCTCAGTACTTCAATACACTGATAATAAATTCAAAGCACCTGTAATCCCGTACAGTACAAGTTAACATCAATTCACCAGCAGAATACATGATAAATTCAACACTCCAGTATAATACGCATGACCCTCAGCGCACCACTACAATTCATATTAACCTCAACACACTATTACAAAACACATTAACTTCAACATTGTGGTACGTTACATGTAGAAGCTTAACAATCCTGTGCAATAATTGTTAACCTCAACACTTCACAGCAATTTGTTAACATCAACACTCTACTACAGTAGATGTTAATGACAAATCTCCAGTACAATAATATTGATGTCAACAGATCAGTACAATACATCTTAAAATCAATGCAGCAGTGCAAAGCATCTGATTGACTGGGAGGAAGTAGATGAATGTATTGTAGCCAAATTTTGTCGGTGACACAAAAATAGGTGGAAAGGCAAGTTGCAAGAGGGGTACTAAAAGGTTACATGGAGATGTATCAAAACGTTAAGTAAGTGGGCAAAAAGTGGCAAACAGAATATGATATGGAAAAATGTAAGGTTGTTCATTTTTGAAGAGAGAACAAAAGAACAGACTATCATCTAAATGGAGTAAAGCTGCAGAAAGCTGCAACATAAAGGGACTTGTGCATGAAACACAGAACGCTAGCACACAGGGTGCACTAGGTAATCAGGAAGACTAATGGAATGTTGGCCCTTATTTCAAGGGGTTGGAGTATAAGAGTGGGGAAGTCTTACTGCAACTGTGCAAGGTGCTGGTGAGACCACATCTGGAGTACTATGGGCAGTTTTGGTCCCCTTATTTCAGGAATGACATCACTTCATTGGAGGCAGTCCAGAGAAGGTTCACTTGGATGATCCCTGCTATAGACGGATTCTTTTATAAGCAAAGGCTAAACAGGTTCGGAGTCATTTTGACTGGAGTTTAGAACAGTGAGAGATGTTCTCATTGAAACAAGTCTTGACAGGGTAAATATTGAGAGGATGTCCCCCTTATGGAAGTGTCTAGGCCCAGAAGACATTGTCACAGAATAAAGCGGTGACAATTTAAGACTGAGATGAAGAGAAATTTCTCCTCTCAAGGCATTGTTGAGTCTTTGGAACTCCATATCACAGAGAACTGTGGGGACAGAGTGCTTGTGTATATTTAAGGCTGAGATTTCATGATCAAGGATTACAGGGAAAGGACAGGAAAGTAAACTTGAGGAATGTTGGATCAGCAATGATCCTACTGAATGACACATCTGGCTCTAAAAGCTGAAAGGTCTTCTCCTGTCCTATTTCTAATGGTCTTTCTCATGTTTTTAAACTCAATGATAGAGTACAATCAATGTTAAACTCAACACTGCAGTTCAATGCATGTTATTATCAACACACAAGCCCAGTGCATGTGAAACTCAACACTTCAGTACTCCAGTACACTCATGGTAAAGTCAACTCTCCAGTGTTAATATCAACTGTGATAACAAGCATGGGGCTGGATGAACACAGCAGGTCAAGCAGCATCATAGGAGCAGGAAAACTTGGCGTTTCGGGCCTAAACCCTTCATCAGAAATGGGGGAGGGGAAGAGGGTTCTGAAATAAATAGGGAGAGAGGGGGAGGCGGATAGAAGATGGATAGAGGAGAGGATAGGTGGAGAGGAGGCAGACAAGTCGAAGAGGCGGGGATGGAGCCAGTAAAGGTGAGTGTAGGTAGGGGGGTAGGGAGGAGATAGGTCAGTCCAGGGAGGACGGACAGGTCAAGGGGGCGGGATGATGTTAGTAGATAGGAGATGGGGGTGTGGCTTGGGGTGAGAGGAAAAACCGGTTAGGGAGGTGGAGATGAGCTGGGCTGGTTTTGGGATGCGGTTGGGGGAGGGGAGATTTTGAAGCTTGTGAAATCCACATTGATGCCATTGGGCTGCAGGGTTCCCAGGCTGAAACATCCCCCCAGACCTCCCCCTTACCGAGGACGAACGGTCAGTCCTCAGTAAAGGGCTCACCTTTGTCCCCCTCCACCCACATATCAACGAATACCGCTCACGCTTGGACATTGAGTAGTTTTTCCGCCGCCTGCGCCTCCACGCTTACTTCTCCAACCGGGAATCTAACCCTCCCTCTACTGACCCCTTCTCCCGCCTCCAACACAAACCCTCCTCCTGGACACCACCCCAAGGCCTCCTACCCTCCCTCGACCTCTTCATCGCCAACTGCCGTCGAGACATCAATCGCCTCAACCTCTCTACCCCTCTCAAACACTCCAACCTCTCCCCCGCAGAACGTGCAGCCCTCCGCTCCCTCCGCTCCAATCCCAACCTCACCATAAAACCCGCGGACAAGGGAGGCGCAGTCGTAGTATGGCGCACTGACCTCTACATTGCTGAGGCCAGGCGCCAACTCTCTGACGCCTCCTCCTACCGCCCCCTGGATCATGACCCCACCCCCGAGCACCAAACCATCATTTCCCAAACCATCCACAACTTCACCACCTCAGGTGACCTCCCACCCACCGCCTCCAACCTCATCGTTCCCCAACCCCGCACCGCCCGCTTCTATCTCCTCCCCAAAATCCACAAACCTGAATGCCCTGGTCGACCCATTGTCTCCGCCTGCTCCTGCCCCACCGAACTCATCTCCACCTACCTAGACTCCATTTTCACCCCCTTGGTCCAGGAACTCCCTACATACGTGCGTGACACCACCCACGCCCTCCACCTCCTCCAGAACTTCCAATTCCCAGGTCCCCAACACCTCATTTTTACTATGGACGTCCAGTCCCTATATACCTGTATTCCCCATGCTGATGGCCTAAAGGCCCTCCGCTTCTTCCTGTCCCGCAGAACGGACCAATCCCCCTCCACCGACACCCTCATCCGCCTAGCCGAACTCGTCCTCACCCTCAACAACTTTTCTTTCAATTCCTCCCACTTCCTACAGACAAAGGGGGTGGCCATGGGTACCCGCATGGGCCCAAGCTATGCCTGCCTCTTTGTAGGTTATGTGGAACAATCCCTCTTCCGTACCTACACTGGCCCTAAACCCCACCTCTTCCTCCGTTACATTGATGACTGCATCGGCGCCGCCTCGTGCTCCCACGAGGAGCTCGAACAGTTCATCCAATTCACCAACACTTTCCACCCCAACCTGAAGTTCACCTGGACCATCTCTAACACTTCTCTCTCCTTCCTGGACCTCTCTGTCTCCATCTCGGGCAACCACCTAGAGACAGATGTCCATTTCAAGCCCACTGACTCCCACAGCTACCTGGAATACACCTCCTCCCACCCACCCTCCTGCAAAAATGCCATCCCCTATTCCCAATTCCTTCGCCTCCGCCGCATCTGTTCCCAGGATGAGACTTTCCAATCCCGCACATCTCAAATGTCCTCATTCTTCAAGGACCGCAACTTCCCCCCTACAGTGGTCGAGAACGCCCTCGACCGTGTCTCCCGCATTTCCCGGAACACATCCCTCACGCCCCGTCCCCGCAACAATAATCAAAAAAGAATCCCCCTCGTCCTCACATACCACCCCACCAACCTCCGGATCCAACGCATCATCCTCCGACACTTCCGCCATCTACAGTCAGACCCCACCACCAAAGACATCTTTCCCTCCCCACCCTTATCTGCCTTCCGGA
>JAHRHZ010000249.1:4970737-4995124 GCA_024137785.1 Ginglymostoma cirratum
AAACGTCAAGCTTTCCTGCTCCTATGATGCTGCTCGGCCTGCTGTGTTCATCCGGCTCTACACCTTGTTATCTCAGATTCTCCAGCATCTGCAGCTCCTATTATCTCTGATACCATTGTACAATACTGGCTATCCTCCAACGTCTAGCACAATACACGTTAACATCAACACATCAGTACAATAAATGTCATTCTCAACACTCCGGTATATTATATGCTAACCTCAATACTTCAGTACAATGCATGTTCAACATATCAGTAGAATACACATTAATCTGAACATTTCAGTATCATAATATTCTGCTCAGTACTCATGTGCATTGATGTGGAGTTTGCATGCTCTTCCTGTGTCTGCTTTGGTTTCCTCTCACAGTCCAAAATCATGCAGGTTACATGATTTGGCCATGCTAAATTGTCCCGTACTGTGCAAAGATGGGTAATTAGGGGGAATAGCTATAGTAAGAATAAAATGGGCAGGATTCAGCGGCATTGGGTATGATGGTGTGTCTAGGTGGGATGTTCTTCGGAGGGTCAGTGCAGGCTCGACGGGCCGAATGGTCTCCTTTTACACTGTAGGTATTCTATGATTCAATGATGTTAAAGTCAACAATCCAGCACAATACATGTGAAACATAACAATCCAAACACAGCATGATAACACATCAGCGCAGTACATGTTCAACTCAATGCTTCAGTACAATGATCTCAGCTGATCTCAACACCCCAGTATATTGTATATAAGAATTAAAAATTAAGTGCAATACATATCAGAATCAACATATCTGCACAATAAGTGTTAACTTTAAGAGTCAAATACAAACATGATAAGTTCAAGAATCCAGTACAACACATGGTAAATTCAAACCTTGCCCCACTAAGTACAACATATTAACATCAACATGCCAATGCAATACAAGTAAATCATAATGCTCCTGCAGAATAATATTCTCCTCAGTACTCCAGCACACTGATGTTAATTGAAAACACCATTACAACATGCTAACCTCAACATTTCAGCATAATGCATTAAAATCATGCGGGGCATAGATAAGGTAAATAGCCAAGGTCTTTTCCCCAGAATAGGGAGTCCAAAACTAAAGGGCATAGGTTTAAGATGAGACGGAAATATTTAAAAGGGGCCTGAAGGACAGCTTTTTCACACAGAAGTTGGTGTGTATATTAATCGAGTTGCCGTGGGAAGTGATA
This sequence comes from Ginglymostoma cirratum, assembly GCA_024137785.1. Lineage (NCBI taxonomy): Eukaryota > Metazoa > Chordata > Chondrichthyes > Orectolobiformes > Ginglymostomatidae > Ginglymostoma > Ginglymostoma cirratum. The sequence continues at coordinate 4,971,943 of JAHRHZ010000249.1, forward strand.
GATGTGAGTATGATTGCAACATTCAAAATACAGTTGGACAGGTACATGAATAGGAAAGGTTCAGAGGGATATGGGCAAAAGGCAAGTTTAGGAAACCTGAACAGCATGGACAAGATGGGCCGAAGAGTCTACTTCCATGCTGTATCATTCTATGACTCTATAAAATCGACAATCCATTACAATAAATCATAAATTTAGCACCTGGTTATAATGCATGCTCCACTCTAAAGCACAATAAATGTTAAGCTCAATACCTCAGTACAATATAAGGAAACATCCACAACTAGCACACGAATGTGAAACTCAACACATGAGTACAATGCCCATTAACTTCAACACTCCAGCACAATACATGTCATCCAAAAACACTGCAATACAATAATGTTATCAGAGATAACAGGAGCTGCAGTTGCTGGAGAATCCGAGATAACGAGGTGTGGGGCTGGATGAACACAGCAGGCCAAGCAGCATCGTAGGAGCAGGAAAGCTTGACGTTTCAGGCCTAGACCCTTCATCAGAAATGGGGGAGGGGAAGGGGGTTCTGAAACAAATAGGGAGAGAGGGGGAGGCGGATAGAAGATGGATAGAGGAGAAGATAGGTGGAGAGGAGGCAGACAAGTCAAAGAGGCGGAGATGGAGCCAGTAAAGGTGAGTGTAGGTGGGGAGGTAGGGAGGAGATAGGTCAGTCCACGGAGGACGAACAGGTCAAGGGGGCGGGATAAGGTTAGTAGGTAGGAAATGGGGGTGCGGCTTGAGGTGGGAGGAGGGGATAGGTGAGAAGAAGAACAGGTTCGGGAGGCGGGGATGAGCTGGGCTGGTTTTGGAATGCGGTAGGGGGAGGAGAGATTTTGAAGCTTATGAAATCCACATTGATACCATTGGGCTGCAGGGTTCCCAAGCTGAATATGAGTTGCTGTTCCTGCAGCCTTCTGATGGCATCGTTGTGGCACTGCAGGAGGCCAAGGATGGACATGTCGTCTGAGGAATGGGAGGGGGAGTTGAAATGGTTCGCGACTGGGAGGTGCAGTTGTTTATTGCGAACTGAGCGCAGGTGTTCTGCAAAGCGGCCCCCAAGCCTTTGCTTGGTTTCCCTGATGTAGAGGAGGCCACAACGGGCACAGCGGATGCAGTATACCACATTACCTAGAATACACCTCCTCCCACCCACCTTCCTGCAAAAATGCCATCCCCTATTCCCAATTCCTTCGCCTCGTCCGCATCTCCTCCCAGGATGAGACATTCCACTCCCGTACATCTCAGATGCCCTCGTTCTTCAAGGACCGCAACATCCCCCCCACAGTGGTCAAGAACGCCCTCGACTGTGTCTCCCGCATTTCCCACAACTCATCCCTCACACCCCCTCCCTGCAATAACAACCAAAAAAGAATCCCCCTCGTCCTCACGTACCACCCCACCAACCTCCGGATCCAATGCATCATCCTCCGAGACTTCCGCCATCTGCAATCCGACCCCACCACCAGACATTTTTCCCTCCCCACCCTTGTCTGCCTTCCGGAGGGTCCACTCTCTCCGTGACTCCCCTCCAGCCCCACCACACCCGGCACTTTTCCCTGCAACTGCAGAAAGTGCTACACCTGCCCCCACACCTCCTTCCTCACCCCCATTCCAGGCCCCAAGAAGACTTTTCACATCAAGCAGATGTTCACCTGCACATCTGCTAATGTGTTATACTGCATCCGCTGTACACGTTGTGGCTTCCTCTACATCGGGGAAACCAAGCGGAGGCTTGGGGACAGCTTTGCAGAACACCCACGCTCGGTTCGCAATAAACAACTGCACCTCCCAGTCGCGAACCATTTCAACTCCCCCTTTCATTCCTCAGACGACATGTCCATCCTGGGCGTCCTGCAATGCCACAGTGATGCCATCTGAAGGCTGCAGGAACAGCAATTCATATTCAGCTTGGGAACCCTGTAGCCCAATGGTATCAATGTGGGCTTCACAAGCTTCAAAATCTCTCCTCCCGCTACCGCATCCCAAAAACAGCCCAGTTCGTCCCCGACTCCCTAACCTGTTCTTCCTTTCACCTATCCCCTCACCCACCTCAAGCCGCACCCCCATTTCCTACCTACTAACCTCATCCCGCCCCCTTGACCTGTCCGTCCTCCGTGGACTGACCTATCTCCTCCCTACCTCCTCACCTACACTCACCTTTACTGGCTGCATCCCCGCCTCTTTGACTTGTCTGTCTCCTCTCCACCTATCTCCTCCTCTATCCATCTTCTATCCACCTCCCCCTCTCTCCCTATTTATTTCAGAACCCCCTTCCCCTCCCCCATTTCTGATGAAGGGTCTAGACCCAAAACGTCAAGCTTTCCTGCTCCTATGATGTTGCCTGGCCTGCTGTGTTCATTCAGCTCTACACCTTAATACAATAATGTTAACCTGGTCTTGACTCACTGGGGTGTAGCTCGTTGGAAATCAAGCTTTGCTATTCCAGATGTCAGTCCCAAAGCTAAAGTGTAAATAAACACACAATATCCCCAAATTACCTTATTTTCAGAAGCACTTTGATAGAAAACACAGTTTTCTATACCAGGTCTCTATACAGAACAAGGATCACTATTTATTAAATGTAATTTGGCTCTAGGTACAGGTAAACAACTAAACTAAATTAATTAAGCTCCCTGAATTAACCATTTGAATCCCTTATGAACTGCCCCTTACAAATACATACATATACAGACAGACTGGTATAAAAAGGAGAAAAAACACATGGAGCAAAACTTGGATAAATAATCTGTAGTCTTTGTTCATAAAATGTGTGGGATTGGTTCTCTTCAGCCATCCAGTTTTGAATGCTTCCATTGGTTTTCAAGAGGTACAGGGCGGCATGTTCACTCATGAAAGGTTTCTGACTTATCCAATTCCAAGCCACAATTTGTAGCATCTGCTGAAGAAAAAATAAACTGTCTTTCTTCGTGTTTGAAGTGGCTTACTGCGAGAGAAAGTGGCCGAGTGCAGAGAAATGAGGGAGCGAATTTTGGGATAATGCAGACCTGCCGGTTTCTCTTCAGGTCTGACTAACTGTTCTCTGTCTTGGATGACAGCCAAAACTGTTCAACTACTTGACAAATAATCACATGGCTGTTGGTATCGCAGAGGACCTTTGTCATTGGTAACTGCCAACTAATCCACATGAATCAGTTTCATTTAGAACAACCTCTTGGCCTCAGTTCATTTGCGCATTGCAGGAACCCACATCTACACAAACAGGGTTCACAAAATTGCATCAAATTGCTTGACTTCAAAGCATGCACCAAACCTTGTAAACTCCTGGTTTTAAACAGTTCATTTAAGCCTATAGTTTCTTTAAATGAAAGCAAAATTACGAAGACGCAACCCTTACAATCACAACACTGCAGTGCAATGCATGCTAAAACTTAACGCAGCACTACAATTCAAGTTAATGTCAACATTTCAGTAAGATATATGTTAACCTTCAATACAACACATGTCAGCTTCAACACTCCAATGTAACTCATGTGGACCTCAATATTACGGTATAATATGTTATTGAAATGTCAGTACAATTCATGCATCAAAACAACACTTTTTAACCTCAGTATACCAGCATAAAAGTATCAATCTCAACACTTCAGTACAATGCACGCTCACCTCAACACCCGAGCACAGCACATTACAGATAGAACTTTAACATGTCGGCACAGTCCACATTCACTTAGTCATAGAGTCATAGAGACATACAGCATGGGAACAGACCCTTCGGTCTGACTCATCCATGCTGACCAGATATCCGAAATTGATCATTTTCCAGCATTTGGCCCATATCCTCTAAACCCTTCCTAATCATGTACCCATCCAGATGCCTTTTAAATCTTGTAATTGTACTCGTCTCCATCACTTCCTCTAGAAGTACATTCCATACACACACCACCCTCTGCATGGAAACGTTGTCCTTTAGGTCCCCTCTACATCTCTCCCCATTAGTAACTTTGCTGGAGCTATCCCTGTATTGACATGAAGTGGTCCTATATTTAAATAGGAACTGGGACAGTTTGGAATTCAGTGATGCTGTAGGCTGTTTCCTTAAGCCCGCCTTCAAAGTTTGGACTGCTCTTTCTGCCATACCACTGGTGGTATGAAGCTATCCTTATATGACAATTACCATTCGATTTTAGGAAATACTCAAATTCCCTGCTGGTAAATGAAGGCCCATTACCTGTAACCAATACTTGTGGGAGTACATGTATGGCAAAAGATGCACACAGTTTTTCTATCATCTACCCCGTGTTTGACGAATAAACTCTATGCCACTTTGAGTGGGTTTCCACAATGACAAAGACCATTGAGGCCATGAAAGGACTGGCATAGTTGATGTGTAACCAATTCCAAGATCTACCCAGCCATTCCCACACATATGGGGCAACTGCTGGCAGTGATTTTTGTCCTTGTTGGCACCCTGGACACTGCCCCACCAATGCAGCTCTGTCAGCATCCAATCCTGGACACCAGACATAACTTTTCGCCAACATCTTCATTTTGGAAACCCCCTAGATGAACCTGCTGGTGTTCAGTCAACATCTGGTGGCTACCTTTGCTTGGGACAATCACTTTTGCTCCCCATTATAATGTGTCGTCCTCTACTGTGAGGGATTAGATATTTATCCAGCTGCGAAAAGCTGTTTACCATTTGTTTTAAATCCATACAAACGCAAACCAACCTATCGAGATTCACAATTGGTATGACCGGTGCTGCCCATTCTGCAAATTGAACTGGTTTGATGATTCCTTCACTTTCCAGCCTCTGTGTAAGGCAAATGGTATTGAGTGGGCCTTGCAGAATTGTGGAATCGCTTCTTGGTCAATAATCAAGGTGGTCTTGGTTCCTATGACAGTCCCTAGACCTTCCTGAAAATCCTCTGGGTATTAATTAAGACTTCACTCAGTCAAAAGTCTCTTGCATAGTCCACTTCAGCAGAGGAAGGAGCAACACTCTAGAAGCTTGCCTTTTTAAATAAATCTGCTGCACCTAGAGTCGTTAGGCTTCTGACTTTGTACACCCTCGTCCAACACCAGCATCTCCACATCATGACTTCATTCGGGCAGCTATTTTCTAATCAAAAAATGTTGAGCCAATCGAGGTGAATCTTTCTCAACCAATTTGGCCCCATCAAGCTTAGGCCCGAGCCTTTTACTGCAATCAGAGGTGACTGAACTAGCTGCTTCTCGTAAGAGACCAGAATCAAAGTTGTACCTTTAATCTGTAGGAGCTCCCCAGCACAGGTTCTCAGTCTAGCTGAGGTCTTGTACAAACTTAAGGGTTGGAGTCCAGAGCGAATTTTGTTAAAGACTAGTTCTGCGATCACTGAAATGGCCGCTCAGGTATCAACTTCCATTAGAACCGGGTGATCATTTAACCAGATGTTTATTTTGATAGGCTCTGATTTGGATGTTGTTGAGCAGTTTAACTGTTCCAAACCAGATGTAGGTTGATTTTCCAGGGTGTGCGCTCTCCTGGATACTAGCCTATGAGTTCTCTTACTCAATTCAGGCTCAATGTTTTGCTGTCTCAAGTCCACATACTGACAGCAACTGGCTTGCTGGCTAGGATCCCTGAAGAAACTTTTAATTTTCTCACCAAGCTTGGCTTTGTTTTAGGGTTTTACTGTGAGCTGACCTAGAATCCCACTCTTGTCACCACTGAAATAACTCGACAGAGACTGGTATCCCATCACCCTGTCACCCTTTACTTACACGTGGAGAGTCCTTGACACTGATCAAGCTCTCTCAGAGCCAGCTCTCAGAATCTCTGACACTCCTGTTTATATCTGTCAGCCAGGACTCCCTGATTGGACTAGGTAAACAGCCCGAATCAGGAAGCTCACATTCTATGAGATCCAACTGGCTGACCTCATTCCAATCACTGCACACTTGTAGTACCGTGAGCAGATATGGACTCTGCACCTTTGGAAGGATATATTGGCCTTGGAGGGAGTACAATGCAGGATTACAAGAATAGTACCTGGACTTCAGCATTGATATACAGAGGGATCTTGAGGATAATGGGGTAAAGAAGGCATATGGCATGCTTGCTTTCATCGGTCAGGGCACTGAGTATGAAAGTTGGCAAGTCGTGTTGTAGCTGTATGAAACTTTAGTTAGGCCACATTTGGAGAATTGAGTGCAGTTTTGATTGCCATGCTACAGGAAGGATGTGGAATCATAGAATTCCTCCAGTGTGGAACCAGGCCATTCAGCCATTGACTCCACACTGACCCTACGGACAGCATCCCACCCAGACTCACCCCCCCCCCGACCTGGTCCTTGTAACACTACATTTACAATGGCTAATCCATCTAGCCTGTGCACCTCTGGATACTCCTGGGGCAACTTAGCATGGCCAGTCCACCGAACCTGTACATCTTTGGGCTGTGGAAGGAAACCGGAGCACCCGGAGGAAACCCACGCAGCCACAGGGAGAATGTGCAAACTCCATAAAGAAAGTCGCCCAGTCTGGAATCAAACCTGGGTCCCTGGCACTGTAAGGCAACAGAGTTAACCACTGAGCCACCATGTCCCAAGGTGGTTTTAGTGAGGGTGCAAAAGACATTAATAAGGATGTTGCTTGGATTAGAGTATATTAGTTATAAGGAGAGTTTGGACAAACTTGTAGTGTTGGAGGATGATGGGTGACCTGATAGAAGTATTTACAATTATGAGAGGTATGCACAGGATGGATAATCAGACTCTCTTTCCCAGGATGGAAACATCAAATATTAGGGGGTCACAGGTTTAAGATGAGAGGGGGAAAGTTTAAAGCAGATTTGAGCGGCAAGTTTTTACACAGAGGACAGTAGGTGCCTGGTACACACTGGCAGGGGAGGTGGTAGAAACAGATACAATGGCAAAGGTTTAAGAGGCATTTAGACAGGCACATGGATAGGCAGTGAACAGAAAGATATGGACCATTTGCAAGGATTAGTTTAGAATGGCATCATGGTCAGCCCAGATATGATGGGCCAAAGGGCCTGTTCCTGTACTGTACCGTTCTATGCTCTATGTTCTGTGTTCCTTGCTTATGGGTTATGTTATAAGAGAAGATTATACAAATTGGATCTTCTTTCTCTAGGATTTAAAGGTTAAGAGGTGATTTGATCCAAGTCTCCAAGATATCAACAGGAAAAGACAGGGTAGAATAGACATTACCTCCTTCTTGTGGTTGGAAATTCTAAAACCAGGGGCTATATTTATTTTATTCATTTGTGGGATGTGGGCATCGCTGGCTGGCCAGTATTTCTTGCCCATCCCTAGTTGCCCTTGAGAAGGTGGTGCTGAGCTGCCTTTTTAGACCGCTGCAGTTGTCCTGCTGTGGGTTGGCCCAAAATGCTATTAGGGAGGGAATGTAGTCTAAACATTAGGGCCAGACTGTTCAGAAAAATTGTTAGGATGCATTTTCCCACACAAAAGGTGGTAGAGGCATGGAATTTTTTCAGAAACGGAAGTGGATGCTGGATCAGTTGTTAACTTTAAGCCTGAGATCAATAAATATTTGTCAAACAAAGATATTAAAGGATATGGGTCAAAGGCAGGTATGTGGAGTTAGGCCACATTTCAGCCATAAATGGCAGAACAGGCTCATAGGGCTGAATGGCCTGCTCCGTTCCTATATTCCAAACCGCAACACTCATGGCGTCAACATTTGAGTGCAAAAATGTGTACACTCCAGTGCAATGCTTGTCTAGCTTAACACTCCAGTCTGATACCGCTAATATCAGCATTCCAATACATGTTAACCTCAATACATCTGCACAACGCATTTCAAATTCAGTAGAATGCATATTAAATACAACAATACAGTACATGCTAACCTCAACACTCCAGTATAATACATTTTAGCTCAACAGTGTAGATCAATACATAATAAATTCAACACACCAGCCAAATACACATTACCATCTGCATTCCACCATGATACATGCTAACCTCAACACTCCAGAACAATGCAAGTTACCATCAAAACTCCAGAATATATGTTATAACTTTAGACCGAAGCACAATGTACTTCAGAACAATATATGTTAACATCAGCAAGCTAGAACAACATATATTAACATCAGCATGTCAGCACAAATCATTTAAACTCAACAACACAGGTTAATTTCAACACATCGGTATGATACATGTTAACCTGAACTTGCAGTATCTTGTCAATATCAACATGTCAGCACAATACATATTAGCCTCAACAATCTGGTACAATAAATGTTAACTTCAATGACATCTCAGGGCATGACCCATGGGCACTTGTCGCACACAATCCCTGTGCGTGGACATTAGCATCTAGTGTCTTCCAAGTCCACATGACCATCATGGCACTACTGCAATCCATTTTCAGGAACGGCTGGAAGTGCAGACTTGCGTTGGAAGGCACACCAGAAACTAGCAATGAAAGGCTGTAGCAAGGATACCTTGCACACACGGATATACCTGCAAAAGGTGGTTTGGGCCAGTCTGCATCTCAGGGCTGCTGACTAGCTGTCTGAGTCAATACAGTGTAGAGCTGGAGGAACAGAGCAGGTCAGGCAGCATCAGAGAAGCAGGAAAGTTGATGTTTCAGGTTTATATCCTTCATCAGGACTGCTGCTGTCTTTGGGTTCATTTACATCGTGCCCACCTGCTTATTTGCAGCATTCATGCCTTGCCTTGCCTTGCCTTGCCTGGTTTGCCATACCAGTTCACTAGTTTGCACGTCAGTCAGAGCCAAAGCTATCACTGCTGTCATAGTGATGAGCTAGTCTGTGCAGACACCCAAACAGACTGTTTGTCAGGAAGAAGTCGTCCGGTGGAGGTGGATCGTCGTGGTGTACACAACACATCAACATCTAGTGGCAAAGACGCTGCATTGTTCGTTCAACCAAATGGCATGCTGGAAAATGTGGAGACTAGATCTCACTCAGTCTCATGGAAGGGTGTTCACAGTCTGTCAGGGGTTCCTGAGACCGTCATACAGTCTGCATATAGTCCAGGTGCTGGGCCAGAATCATTCACTATTCAGTGAATCTGTCTGACTGCTGTCTGGGGTGTGGGCAGAACTTAGTGATACAGGGCTGGCAGCAGCAATTGGGAGATCGAGTGTCATCGATAAGAAAGCAGCAAAGACAATTATTGGGGTCTGGTCGCTCGTGTCTTGGGGCTGCTTGAAGTCAGAAGTCTGGGGTGAATACAGTCCAGGGTGTGTGTCCATCAAATATTAAGGAAAACACGAAGGGAGACTGTAGGGGCAGTAGGAGATCATTGCCAAAAGGGTTGGGCAAGTCAATGCTGCGGGAAGAAAGGACAAGCGCTTTTGCAAGTAGTAACAAGGATAGTGATGAGGGAAGACTCATAATTGAGACATATATGGAATGGCATCAGAGGATGTGGGAGGCTATAGGACATGAGGTTATCAGCAGTGACTGTCACCATGGTCTCTACAGATGAAGCGTGGAGGGGCAGGGTGGGCATAATTATGGGCTAACCCTTGCCTTACCCTTATTGTGGGTATAATGTCAGGGTTCAGAAAACTAATACTGTTCAGTAGCAGAATCACAGCTAATATTGAGCACCGTGTAGTGAGATTCATTATCAATGTTATTGACCATGAAAAAGTGTGTTCTACAATATAGTCACTCAGGCAGCGGGATATACATTTCTTAGGCAAATGCAAAAAGTTGGCAGATGGAAAAGTGGGGAAATGTCAGTTTTTGCACATTGACAGAACAAGACCTGATTATTATTTTAATGGAGAAAGACCGTATATAGCTACAGAACAGAGGAATTTGGGAATCCTTATGCATAAATCATAAAGTGCTAGCATTCAAATTCAATGGATAACATGGAAAGCAAATGTAAAGTTGGCCTTTATTTTGGAAGGGAGCAGAGTATAAAAGTAGGAAAATCTTGCTAAAAGTATACAAGACACTGGTCAGAACTCAGCTGGATTACTGTGAACAGCTTTGGCTCTTTATCTAAGGAAAGATGTAGTGGCATTGGAGGTAGTCCAGAGAAGTTTCACTAGTTTTAGTCAATATAGTGTGGAGCTGGAGGAACAAAACATGTCAGGCATCAACAGAGGAGCAGATGGGTCAATATTTCAGGAGGGTCCAGGTCCAAAACGTCAGCTTGCCTGCTCCTCTGACGCTGCCTTGACCTGCTGTGTTCATCCAGCTCCACACTGTATTGACTCTGACTTCCAGCAACTGCAGTTCTTGCTATCTCCTTCACTAGTTTTATCCTGGGTCTGGGGGGATACTCTTAGGAGGACAGGTGCTTGCATTCAATAGGGTTTAGGAGAATGAGCAGAGGCCTAATCAAAACAATCTAAGATTTTAAGGGAGGTTGTCACTGTAGATGCTGAGAGTTTGTTTACCCCTTATGGCAGAGTCTAGTACGAGGTGCATATTTTCAGAGTAACAGGGTGGCTAATTAAGATAGAGGTGAGGCGGATATTTTTCTCTCAAAGGGTTGTGAATTTGTGGAATTCTATGTCACAGAAGGCTACCAAGGCTTTGTCGTTGAGCATATTTAAGGGTCTTATAGACACTAGTAATCAGTAAGGGAATCATAGCTTATGGAGAAAGGCAGGAAAGTAGAGTTGTGAATTATCAATCGCATTAACTGGCAGAGTGGACTTGATGGGCTGAATGGCCGGCTTCTGTTTGACATCTTATGATCTTACGAATATAACGTAACCATGTTTCCAGATGATAAAAAGCCGGGTATAAATGCAAACTGTACAAAAGACATATAGGGGTGAAACAAGATGTAAAACAAGCAAAAACAGTAATTTCTGGGGAAACGCAGCAGGTCTGGCAGCATCTTTGAAGATAAAACAGAGTTAATGTTTCAAGTCGATTGAGCCTTCTTCACAACAAGAGTCTCAAGATGAGGAACTTCTTCACGGTAAAGTTGATGAACTTGCGGAATTCTCTACCAGGCAAGGACGTAAAGGTCAAGTCACTGAATATAATTAAGAAAGCAATCTATTGGTTTCTAGAGGTTAAATGTGTCCATGGGTATTGGGAACATGCCAGAGTGCAGCTTTGAGATAGAGGATCAGGCATGATCATGTTGAATGGCAGGCGGTGCCTCCTGTGCTAAATGGTCAGCTCTTTCTCTTAGTATCTATGCCTATCAGGTTAGTGGACAGGGTCAGCTAACAACCAAGAAAGTATGTGATATGTTATCAAGTGGGTTTCAGTGTCATAGTAAGGATGTTTCGTGGGCCACTTAATTTATAGTCTTTTCCTTAAGCAGCATTAAGTAACATTCACTCCACACAAATGCCAGCAATGACCATCTCCAATGAGAGACAATCTAATCAACCACCCCTTGATATCCAATGGTGTTATCATCACTGCATCCCCCACTACAAACATCCTGGGGGTCACCATTGACCAGAAACTCAACTGGACTCACATATAAACACAGTGGCAACAAGAACAGATCTACCAGAGGTTAGAAATCCTGCAGCGAGTAATTCACCTCCTCGGTCCCCAAAGACTGTCTACTATTTATAAGGCACAAGTCTGACAGGATACTCCCCACTTGCCTAGATGGGTGAAGATTCAACAAATCAAGAAACTTGACACCATCCAGGATAAAGCAGCCTGCTTGATTGGCATTGCATCCACAAGCATCCACTCCCTCCACCACTAACATTCAGTAGCAGCATCTTTTTTTACATATTCATTCCTTTGGGCTGTGTGTATCGCTGACTGGGCCAGCATTTATTGCCCGTCCCTAGTTGCCCTTGAGAAGGTGGTGGTGAGCTGCCTTTTTGAACCGCTGCAGTCCACCTGCTGGGAGTTGACCCACAATGCTATTAGGGAGGGGATTCCAGGATTTTGACCCAGCCACAGCGAAAGAACGGCAATATATTTCTCCGTCAGGATGGTGAGTGGCTTGGAGGGGAACTTGAAGGTGTTCCCACATTTTTGCTGCCCTTGTCCTAGTTGGAAGTGGTCAGGGGTTTGGAAGATGCTGTCTGAGGATCTTTGGTGAACTTCTGCAGTGCATCTTGTAAATAGTACACACTGCTGCTACTGAGCATCGGTGGTGGAGGGAGTGGATGCTTGTGGATGTGGTGCCAATCAAGCGGGCTGCTTTGTCCTGGATGGTGTCAAGCTTCTTGAGAGTTGTTGGGGCTGCACTCATCCAGGCAAGTGGGGAATATTCCATCACACTCCTGACTTGTGCCTTGTAGAAGGTGGAAAGGCTTTGATGGGTCAGGAGGGGAGTTACTCGCCGCTAAATTCCCAGCCTTTGACCTGCTCTTGCAGCCACTGTGTTTATGAGGTGAGTCCAGTTGAGTTTCTAATCAATGATAAACTCCTGGATGTTGATGGTGGAGGATTTGATGATCGTAATATCATTGAATGCCATGAGGCGGTGGTTAGATTTTCTGTTATTGGTGATGGTTATAATTTGGCAATTGTGTAGTGCGAATGTTCTTTGACACTTGTCAGGCCAAGCCTGGCTATTGTACAGATCTTCTTCGTTTTCTCATGGACTGCTTCAGTGTCTGAGGAGTCTCGAATGGAGCTGAACATTGTGTAATCATCGTCGAACATCCCTATTCTGACCTTATAATGGAGGGAAGGGTATTGGTGAAGCAGCTGAAGATGGTGTGGACCGAGGACACTACCCCTCCTGCAGAGATGTCCTGGAGCTGAGATGACTGACCTCCAACAGCCATGACCATCTTCCTATGTGTCAGGTATGACTCCCACCACCAGAGAGTCAACCACATTGCTGAGGGTCTGGAGTCACATGTAGGCCAGACTAGGTAAGGATGGCAGTTTCCTTCCCTAAAGGGCATTAGTGAACCAGATGGGCTTTCACTCCAACAACTGGCAATGGTCGTCATTAGACTCATAATTCTGGGTTATTTTCCCTTATTGAATTCAAATTTCTCACCGGCGCTAGATTTAAACCTGGGCCACCAGGCCATTATCTGAGTCTTTGGATTAACAGTCCAACCATAATACCACTAGGCCATCAACTCCCTCTATACTTCCATCTAGAAGGACAAGGGCAGAGGATACATGGGAATATCACCACCCTCAAGTTCCCCTCCAAGCCTCTCACTATCCTGACTTGGAAATATATCTCCATTACTTCACTGTTGCTGGGTCAAAATTTTGGAATTTCCTCCCTATATTTATTGTGAGTTTACCTGCAGCACATGAACTGCAGCGGTTCAAGAAGGCAGCTCACCACCACCTTCTCAAATGTAACCAGGGATGGGCAATAAATGCTGGCCAACCAGCGACAACCACTTCCCACAAGTGAATTTTTACAAATGCATTTGCATTAGAGGAAGTGCAATGGCAATTCACTAAATTGTTTCCTTGGATGAGAGGCTCCTCCGATCAGGATAGATTGAATAGAATGTATTTATTCTCTTGTAATGTAGAGGGAACTCACTGAAAGGTATCAGATTATTTATGAGTTTGTCAGGGTCGATGCTGAGAGACAATTTCCCAGCTGGAGGTGGAAAACGGGACTCTGGTCAAGGGACTAATAAAATGAAAATTATTAAAATCATTAAATGATGAAAGGGTAGACACAAAGAAAAGGGAGACCAAAACTTGTAGGCCATAAATAGAAGACAGCCACTAGTAAAAGCAATAGGGAATAGATGCCAAATGCTGTGCTCAAAGAGTGGCTAGCATGTGGAACCCATGATCACATGGAACTGAGTAGCAGAGAAGTATGTTAGACTAATCCAGTTAACAACATGAGCGAAAAAGGAACAGAATAGTCCGGCTCTGTGAAAGACATTAATATTCTTGTTTTATTTGTTCAGAGGATGCAGGTATTGATGGATAGGCCAGCATGTGCTGTCCTTTCCCAGAGCAGTTAAAAGCGAACCACATTGCTGTGAGTCTGGAGTCAAATGTAGGCCAGAATGGCAGTTTATTTCCCTAAATGATATTTGTGAATCAGATGGATTTTTCCAACAATTGGCAATGGATTGATGGTCATCATTAGATTGTTAATTCCAGATATGCATTGAATTCAATTTCCGCCATCTTCTGTGGTAGATTTGAACATGACCTGGGTCACTTGGATTAAGAGTCCAGTGATAATACCACTAGGCCATCACATCCCCCCCACATACAGACCAGACCATGTAAGGACAGTAGATTTTCTTCTCCAGTTCACAAACTAATTTTTTTTTTAAAGAAAATCAACGACAGGCCTGCTTTTCATTACAATTTTGTTTTAACATTGAACTCTAATGTTACTATCTGCTATACTGGATAGTACAGTTTCCACATCTCCAGAATGTTAGCCTGGGGATCCAATGCACTAACCCAGAGATATTAACACAATGTTGCCATCTTCCTCTCATGGTGGAGTATGGATTAGATAGGCTGAATGGCTTTTGTTGCATTTCTATGACGCACTTTGAACTCTAGTCTCTGGAATTCCTCCCAATCCCTTTACTGGGGAAGGAATTGTCTCGTTTTGCCTTTTTCCTCCTTCACGACGCTCCTTAAAACCTGGCTGTTTCATCAAGCATGGGATCTCCACCACTTGCAAGTCACAAACTGTCCTTTGAAGTATAGTGCCGTTGGGTCAAAATCCTGAAATTTCCTTTATTCTTACAGCACTTGCCAACATCCCAGGGACTGTAACAGTTCAGGAAGGTCACTCGTTGCCACCTTCTCAATGACAGTAGGGATGGGTAATAAATGGCCAACAATGCTCAGGGCTCACGAATGGAAAAGGAAACGAGCTCCTAATCTTCTGCCTTAATATCTCCATGTCACTGTCAACTGTTTTACTATGGTGGTCCTGTGAAGGACCTCAGACCATTTTACTGTTAAATCCATTACATAAATAGAATAAATGCAAGCTATTGCGGTCATGATTGCATTTATTCAACTTGCGTAACAAGTTTGGTAACCGCCTAATGACGTTCACCATTTAATATTTAAATATTTAAAACTTTCAAGTTGTTTGATATCATCTCACAATGCTGGACATTTGTTGGGATATTTGCCTTTGATGACCGAAAAGCCTACAGATGTCTTAAAGGCAAAGCTACTACAGTCATACCAGACCATAAATGACTGGTGATGTTTAACCTGAGGGTCACCAAGACTCAAGTGAGGGGAGAGGTTGAGAAGGAGACTCCTTCGTGATAACCTCACCCAGTGTTCATATCCCTCTGCACCATAAACCAGCCAACTGAGCTAACCAACATGTCTCTATTCACAGTGATAAAGGGCACTGCATATTCAGGGGATCATACGGATCCCAATCACTTTCCTCACCTTTCAGAGAGACACCTTCCTAAACAGCATATTCAATCATCCTGCCTGTTTTTTTCTAAATACTCACAGAAGCTACGAGAACCTGTGGTTAGAGACCATCTGGTGAACAGTTGTTATCGTCATCATTTCCCTCAGAGCTTCTCCGATGAAGACAGGCCCATTAGCAGCACAGAATAAAGACAAGTTAACAAATCTGGGAAGTCTTTTATCGATAAAGATAAATCAGGGCAAGACTTACACAATTAATGGTAAGGTCCTGGGGAATGTCACTGAACAAAGAAACCTTGGAGTGCATGTTCGTAGTTCCTTGAAAGTGGGGGCGTGGGTAGATAGGATAATGAAGGAGGTGTTTAGTTTGCTCATCTTTATTGGCGAGTGCTTTGAGTATAGGAGTTGGGAGGTCATGCTGTGGCTGTACAGGACATTGGTTCAGCTACTTTTGGAGCATTGTCTGCAATTCTGATCTCACTACGATGGGAAGGATTTTGTGAAACTTGAAAAGGTTCAGAAAAGATTCACAAGAATGTTGCCAAAGTTAGAGGGTTTGAGCTATAGGGGGAGGCTGAATAGACTGGGGCTATTTTCCTTGGTGTGTCAGTGCTGAGGAGTGATCTTAAAGGGGTTTATAAAATCCTGACAGGCAAGGATAGGGTAAATAGACAAGGTCTTTTCCATGAGGTAGGGGAGTTCAAACCTAGAGGGCACTGGTTTAAGGTGAGAGGGGAAAGACCTAAGGGGCAACTTTTTCATGCAGAGAATGGTGCATGTATGGAATAAGCTGCCAGAGGAAATGGTGGAGGCTGGTGCAATTACAACATTTAAAAGGCACCTGAATGGGTACATGAACAGGAAAGGTTTGGAGGGATATGGGCCAAATGCTGTTAAATGGGATTAGATTAATTTAGGATATCTGGTTGGCATGGACAAGTTAGATCGAAGGGTCTGTATCCATGCTATATGTCTCTATGACTATGGTTCTATGATATTTTCTCAACTCATATGAATGGAGAGCTTTTGGTTGTGGGGAGAAAAATTTACACAACCAACGTGGCTCCATTACACTGATGCAGTAAAATGTTAAGCGGTAGTGGTAGTGTGTGGCAGATTATTCACTGAGTCTAATTTGCCGTGGCAATGAACATTTTTGCATGCATTTGTGGTCTAGGGCTTTGGGTCGTGATGAAGACTCCAATTTTCTTCAGTGGACTTCCCATGAATCTCTCTCAACTGGACATGAAACCTTAACTCTTTTGTTTTCTCTCCACAGGTGCTGCCAGACCTGCTACATTTCTCCAGCATTCCCTGTGTTTGTCTCTTCCACCCTGTGTGCTCAATATCCAGGACATTTACCTTGGAAAGTAACATTTTGACATGACTCATTTCAAAATGACTTCAAAGTAATATTCTCATAGGTCATAATTTCCGATCACTGGAATACTTTAGGACAATCCAGAAGACCACAAATAGGATTATAAAGACTTCTGAACCCTCCACACACTTCTTCAGTTATGGCTCCCCACCAGAATGGGGCTTCAGCCTTCATTTGCCGCGAGGATCATCCTATTGTAGCATACCTCTGCCATGTACTTTCTTTTTCTTGAATTGTTCAAGACATATGGGCATCGCTGGCAATGACAACATTCAATGCACGTCTCAAATTAGCCTGGAGAAGTCAGCGGTGCATTTTTCCTGCAGTCCTTGGGAACATCCACAATACTATTGGAGAGGGAGTTCCATATTTTTAACCTTGTAACATTGAAGGAATGGTGATATATTTCCAAGTCGAACAGGGACTTACACCTGGAGATGTTCCCTTGCATCTGCTGGCCTTGTCCTTCTAGATGAAAGCAGTTACATATTTGGAGAGTGTTATCCAAGGAGCCTTGGTGAGTTACTGCAGTGCATCTTGTAATTGATACCCACTGCTGCCACTGAGGTGGTGGAGGGATTGAATGTTGAAGGTGGTGAAGGGGGCATCAATCAAGGTATGTCCTGGATTAAAACAAGAGTCTTGAGTGTTTTTGGAGCCGCAGTCATTGAAACAAATGGAAAGTGTTCCATCAATCTCTTGTCTTGTGCTTGGTAGATAGTGGACAGGAACTGGATTGTCAGAAGGTGAGTTACTCATTGTGCAACTCTTAATATCTGAATTGGTCTTGTAGACACGACTTGTATATGGCTGATCCTGTTGAGTTTCTGGTCTACTGTAATCCCCAGGATGTTGATATTGGGAGATGCAGTGATGGTAATTAAACATCTATGCCAATGGATAGATTTGTTCTTGTTGGGCATGATAATTGCCTGGCATTTGTGTGGTGTGAATATTGCTTAGAACTTGTCAGCCTAAGCCTGGATATTGACCGGGTCTTGCAACAAAGACTGATTCAGTATCTGAGGTGTTGTGAATGGTGCTAAACATTGTGTAATCACTAGCAAACATCACCACCTCCGGCCTAATAATGGAAGGAAGGCCATTGATGAAGCTGAAGATGGTTCGGTCTAAGATACTACCCTGAGGAACTCCTGCAGAGATGTCCTGGAGATGACAGACCTCTAACAAACACAATCTCTTCCTGGTATGACTCCAAACAGTGGGGAGCATTTTCTCTGATTCCCATAGCTTCCAGTTTTGCTAGGACTCCCTGATGCCACACATGGCCAAATGTAGCCTTGATGTCAAGCGTTGTCATCCTCACTTTACCTCTACAATTCAGCTCTTTTGTCCATGTGTGAACCAAGGCTGTAATGAGGTCAGGCCCTGGCGGAACCCAAACTGGGCGTCACTGAGCAGGTAATTGCTGGGCAGGTGTGGCTTGATATCACTGCTGATGACACCTTCTATCACTTTACTGATGATTGAGAGTAGACTGATGGGGCAGTAATTGTTTAGGTTGGATTTTTCCTGCTTTTTGTGAAATGACATACCTGGAAAATTTTCCACATTGTCGAATGGATACTATCATTGTTGCTGGATAGGAACAGCATGGCTAGGAGCATGGCTAGTTCTACAATACCACTGACATTATTATGAGCTCCCAAAGCCTGTTCAGCAACTAGTGCCTTTAGCTGTGCTTGATATCATATAGAGTGAATCAAATTGGCTGAAGACTGGCATCTGTGATGCTGGGGGGATCTATTGAGGAGGCTGAGATGGATCATCCACTCAGTGCTTCTCACTGAAGATTGCTGCTCCCCTATCATTGAGGATCCTCCTCCTCCAATGAGTTGTTTAATGTTCTACCACCATTCACAACTGGACGTGTTAGGACTGCAGAGCTTAGACCTATTAGCCTTGGATAGTTTAGCTCTATCTATCACTTGCTGCTCATGTTGTTTGTCACACATGCAGTCCTGTTTGATAGCTTCACCAGGTTGCCATTTTTCAGTATGCTTGGTGCTGATCTCCTGCACTCTCCATTGAAAGCTATGTTTCCGTCCTTGTTGCCAATCAGAATGAACCTCTAATGACAGCCAGCTAACTTCGGGCAATGAAAAATCTGGATGCATGCAGTGACATGGATGTCTGGATTAAGCCGCTACATTTGCCCTGTCATCACCCTTGCTAAATGATGCTGCTGTCAAATGACTCTCTTATAATAGGGTGAACCAGATCATGTCCCCTTATCCTTTCCCTTCATCAACCACTCGGGAATTGCCCAGATGAGCACAGCCCAGTGGGCTTGGCATTTTCTCCTTCTGTCATCAGCTAATTCTGGATAGCTGCTCCTCATGGGCCTTTGGAATCCTGTTTGCACTAACACATTGAAATACACAAACAATTGTAATATTTTGTCAATGAATTGCCCTATTTTAGGGTATTCTCCAAGGTTTACTAATATGTTCACTGATGCATCAATCCATTCCAAACCTCATCATGATATGTGGAAGACGTCCCCACCAAAAAAGTTCAAAAGTTCAAGACAATATAGAATGACTACTTCCTTACCTAGTACAGGTATCAATCCCCAGGTCTTGCAATAACACGTGAATTCACTATTTTGGTACAAAATAAACAAGTTCCCCATTTCCTCATGATAACAACCAATTCACCACGGCAGTACAATGCAGGTCAATTCTTGGGAAGGACCGTAGTGAACACTAGTGTTAAAGTCTTCTGTCTGATACATATCCTATCTATTGGTTCTGGACAGAATTGCAGGATTGAGGACAGTACCTTAATCCATGGGTAGTGGTCAAGGAAGGGCAAAAAAAGAAGATGTTGCCCTCTTCTTGAGCTGCCTCTTCCTGCCCTGATTTATAGACAGTGAGTTTTAATATCACCTCCTTCATTCTGTGCACGAATATCTTCAACTCGAAGCACGTACCAAACCACTTTTGGTAGCATCTCAGTCATGGATTCACGTCCAACTCCGGAGACACAAGCACAAAATCCAGCATGAAACTACAGCACAGTGCTCATGGGGATTTCACTGCTGCTGTGGCTATCTTTCAAATAAGGCGCTAAACCCCCTCCAGTGGCTGTAAAAGACATCAGGAACGGAGTTCTCCTCTGAATTCCGAGACATCATTCATCCCTCAATCAACATTGCCAAAGAGAAAAGAGATTATCTAGTCATTATCACTTTCCTGTTTGTGCAAGAGCTCACCGAGTATGAACTGATTGCCAATTTATAACCGTGACTGCCCTTCAAAAAAGTACTCCATTGGATGCAAAGTGCTATGGGTCACCCCGCGTTCAATTGGCCTTTTCTTCCTCCCAGTACCTTGCCATTCTGCTCTTAATCCTCAGCAAACACTGTTCAACTCAACGCAATAAATTAACAATCGAATTCTACCTGGAACCGTCGCATGTCTCTTGGATTCCCAGCGTTTTTCAAACAATTTTGATTGCACTTTAGGAAGAATTTTAAGAAGAATCTGCAGGAAGAAAAGAAAACAATGATCAGTAAAGTAAAACAAAGAACTGCGGATGCCATAAATCTGAAACAAAAACAGAAATTACTAGCAAGTGTTTCGAGTCCAGAGACTGTTTGTCAGAATTTATATAAATGATTTGGATGTGAGCAGAGCTGGGTATCGTTAGGAAGTCTGCAGATGACACCAAGATTGGTGGTTTAGTGGACAGTGACGAAGGTTACCTCAGAGAACAACGGGATCTTGATCAGATGGGCCAATGGGCTGAGGAGTGGCAGATGGCATGTAATTTAGATAAATATGAGACTCTGCAATTTTGGAAATGTAAATCAGGGCAGGACTTATACACTTAGTGGTAAGGTCCTGGGGACTGATTGTTGAACAAAAAGACCTTGGAATGCAGGCTCAGAGCTCCTTGAAAGTCAAGTCCCAGGTAGACAGGATGGTGAAGAAGGCATTTGGTATACTTGCCTTTACTGGTCAGTACACTGAGTATAGGAGATGGGAGGTCATGTTGCAGCTGTACAGGACATTGGTTAGGCTACTTTTGGAATACTGCGTACAATTCTGGTCTCCCAGCTACGGGAAGAATGTTGTGAAACTTGAACAGGTTGAGAAAAGATCTATTAGGATGTTGCCAGGATTGGAGGGTTTGAGCTATAGGGAAAGGCTGAATAGGCTGGGGCTATTTTCTCTTCAGAATTGGAGGCTGAGGGGTAATCTTACAAAGGTTTATAAAATCATGCGGGGCATGAATAGGGTAAATAGACAAGGGGTTTTCTACTAGAGTGGGGAAGTCCAAAACTAGAGGGCATACTTTTAAGGTGAGGGAGAAAGATTAAAAGGAGCCTAAGGGCAGCTTTTTCACGCAGAGGGTGGTGCGTGTATGGAATAAGCTGCCAGAGGAAGTGGTGGAGGCTGGTACAAGTATAACATTTAAAAGGCGTCTGGATGGGCAAATGAATAGGAAGGGGTTAGAGGGATATGGGCCAAATGCTGTTAAAATGGGACTAGATTTATTTAGAATAGCTGGTCAGCATGGACAAGTTGGACTGAAGAGTCTGTTTCTGTGCTGTACAGCTCTATGAGTGTAAATGCCTCTTTCTTTGCCCAGTGGCATTTCGAGGTTGGGGCCAGCAATGGAATTTCATTTCCTAGTAAGTGTGATCTGACCAGTTTTACCAGTCGGGACCTGAACACCTCTCAGTTTCGTTGATACATCTGGATATAATCCGTGACAGGACCCCAGTGAATAGGGCAGTCTCGATCAATAATGTCCAAGAGGGGATTGAGCTAGAATACAAACCATTGTGTGTTGGAAAGTTACGCTGAATGATGCATAAATCCTGCCATTGACCCAAAGATCACTCAAGCAGGAGTCCGTGTTAGAAGCCTTGCAAACTGTCCCATCAGTTATCTAATGAGAATATTCTATCTGGTACACATTGGGTAATATAATATGTCCAGACTATTCTACGTAGTAACACTGTGTTATTTACACCCTTGTAAATCTTTTCTGAACCCTTTCTAAATTCGCAACATCCTTCCTATAGCAGGTAGAACAGAATTGTAAACAATATTCCACAAGTTGCCTAACCAAAGTCCTGTACAGCCACAACATGATCTCCCAAATCCTACACTCAATGCACTGACCACTGAAGGCAAACATAAGAATGTGATTTGGCAATTCCAGTGAAACCTTCTCCTCAAAATGAGACTGGTTATAAATAATTTTAATCAAATTGTTCAGAGATATTTTGACACACACACACACACACACGTACAAACACAGACCGACAAACACACACATACGCGCACGTACAAACACAAACACAGGCGCGCACACACGCACGTATGCACAAACACAAACACACACACACACACACACACATATGCACACAAACACGCACACGCACAAACACAAACACAGGCAGACACACACACACACGCACGCACACGCACAGACACACTCACACACACACACAGACACACACATGCGCACGCACACACACAGACAGACAGACACACACACACATGCACAAACACAAGCACAAACACACACACGCAAACACAGACAGACAGACACACACACGCGCACAAACACAAACACAAACACACACACACACGACAGACAGACACACACACAAACACACACACGTGCACAAACACAAACACACACACATGCACAAACACAGACAGACAGACAGACAGACACACACACACAGACACACACACACACACACACAGACACACACACACAGACAGACAGACACACACACACACACAGACAGACAGACACACACACACACACAGACACATACACGTGCACAAACACGGTCACACACACACACACAGACAGACACACACACACAGACAGAGACAGACACACACACACACACAGACACACAGTGCATCTTTCTGTCAATATGATTTGGATACTACAATGAGGTTGTCAGCGGCTGCAACTCCTTTACCTCCATGTTTTCCCCCTCCCCATTCCCCACAGTTGTCTCCTGACTGTGGAGATTCTTAACCAGGAATCTCGTGGAGGGGTACGACACTATTTCCCATCATTTGTGTACCTCCCTCTGTCTCTTATCGATCGTCAGCTGGTCTGACCCTGCCAGAAACTCAGCTAATGCCTTTTATTGCTCTCAGGTTTCAGTAATGAGGATCATTCTGTGCAGGAACATAATCCACCAGCATCAGAGAATGTGGAGGAATATTGGTGAGAACCAACTGGATTTAACCCTTCCAGTACCGTGCATCTTTATTTACATTATTCGGCATTGTGTTCACATGCCACTTAGGGCTGATAATCCCCCCAAGATATTCAGGATTTAACAATTAATCTCAATTACACTTGTACAAGGCCCGGTCTCAATTCTTCCAGCATGTGATGCAATCAGCAGGAGTGAGTGTGAGTCAGAGTTGCAACTGGTTCACCAATGCCCCTTAAAGAAGGAAGCATGTCGTCATAATCAATTTAGCCTACA
>JAHRHZ010000249.1:5000124-5019759 GCA_024137785.1 Ginglymostoma cirratum
CTAGGCCCGAAACGTCAAGCTTTCCTGCTCCTATGATGCTGCTTGGCCTGCTGTGTTCATCCAGCTCCACACCTTGTTATCAAGGGTAACTACGGATAGGCAATAAACACTGGTCATCCAGCAAAACCCACATCACACAAATGAATAAATTTTTAAAAATGCACCCTTTTCAACTTTCTCTCTTCTATTAGTCAGCCAATCATCTATCACTGCTAATATGAATGTGGAGGTGAGGGACTAATGGTATTAATTCAAAGACCCAGGTAATATTCTGGCAATTCAGGTTCAGTTTTACAAATGGTAGAACTTTAGTTCAATAAAAATCTGGAATTAAGAGCCTACTGATGACCATGAAATCATGAAAGCTGTTTATAAAACCTGCATGGAATCCATTGGATCCTCAGCAAAGATACTGGATCAAACACAAGTGCTTCTATGACTCTCAGATAATTAGGTGGCTACCCCCAGAAATGCCCCAGAACTATCTACAATACAACAATGTGCTTTTACCTAGTGTCTTTAATATTGCAACAGGTCTCAAAGCCCTTCACGCATGTTCTCAAAATTTGACACTGAGCTACACAAGGGGATATGAGAATAGGTCAACAAAAAAAAAACTGGTTGAGTTGTTTCTCCATTTGTGACGTTATGATGGAGGGAAGGTCATTGATGAAGCAGTAGGAGGTGGTTGAGCCTAGTACACTACCCTGAGGGAACCCTGCAGAGATGTCCTGGAGCTGAGTTGACTGACCTCCAACAGCCAAAACCATCAGTTCTGAGGAAGGGTCACCGGACCCGAAACGTTAACTCTAGTTTTCTCTTCACAGATGCTACCAGACCTGCTGAGTTTTTCCAGAAACTTTTCACTTTGTTCCATCTTCCTATGAGCCATGTTTGATTCCATTCAGCGGAGATTTTGCCCCCCCATATCCAATGAATCCTGTTTTGCTGGGGCTCCTTGATGCCATGCTTTGTCAGATAGAGCCTCAATGTCTAGGCTGTAAGTGTCCCCTCACCTCTGGAGTTCAAATCTTTGTTCATGTTTTAATCAAGGCTCAGGTTAGAATTTGAGTGGCCGTGTTGAAACCCAAACCGTGCGTCAATGAGCAGATTACTGATGAGCAAGCGCCACTTGATAGAACTGTTGATGACACCTTCTGTCAATTTACTGAAGATCAGAGTAGGCTGACAGGGCAGTAATTGTCCATGTTGTAGTAGATAACAAGGTGTGGAGCTCGATGAACACAGCAGGCCAAGCAGCATCATAGGAGCAGGAAAGCTGATGTTTCGGGCCTAGACCCTTCTTCAGAAATCCTGCTTTTTGCGTACAATTCTCCACATTGTTGGGTAGATGCCAGCGTTGTAACTGCACTTGGCTAAAGCTGCATCAAGTGCAACGAACACAAGTCTTCAGAACAACCACTGCAATGTTGTCAGGATTAATAGACTTTGCAATATCCAGTGCTATCAGCCATTTCTTGATGTTCCATGGAGTGAATCATGGAGTGACATCTGTGATACCTCAGGAGGGGGATGGGGTGAATCATCCACTCGGCACTTCTGGCTGAAGATTGTTGCAAATGCTTCAGCCTTATCTTTTGCACTGATGTGCTGGGCTCTTCCATCATTGCTCCTCCTCCCCCAGCGAGTTGTTTAGTTGTCTGCCATTGTTCATGACTGGATGTGACAGGAATGCAAAGCTTAGATCTGATCTTTTGGTTCCAGAAAACATCCCTTGTTTTATACTTCCAATAAATGATGACATCCCATTTGCCTTCCCAATCACTGTGCCTGCACTCCAGCCTTTTACGAACTAGACGTCGCTGGCCGGCCAATGTAATTATTGGTTATTGGTAACTGCCCGTGGATAGGAAGTCAATTATATGCCAGGAAAATTATCCTCCAAGTTAACTACATGAGCCATTTGGAACTGAGTGTGATCTCTCATTTTAGGAAACTTGCATTTGTTCATAATCATAGTCATAGACTCATATAGCACAGAAACAGATTCTTTGGTCCAACCAATTCCAACCTAAACTAGTCCCACCTGTTTGCCTCCAAACCTTTCCTATTCATGTACTCATCCAAATTTCTTTAAACGTTGTAATTGTACCCACATTCACCACTTCATCAGAAAGTTCTTTCCACACACGAACCACCCTCTGTGTAAAAAAATTGCCTCATGTCTTAATCTCTTTCCTGTCAACTTAAAAATGTGTCCCCAGACCTGAATCCTAGGGAAAAGACAACCACCATTGACCTTATCTATACCCCTCATCATTTTATAAATTTCTATAAGGTCGCCTCTCAACCTCCTACGCTCCAAGAAAAAAGTAACAGCCTACACAGCCTTTCTTTATAACTCAAACTTTCTATCCCCACTATCATCCTGGTAAATCTCTTCTGAACCCTCTCCAACTTAATAATATCAGTCTGATCTTTAGTTTAATCTATGTTGTCTGATGTTTGTGTGCTCCGAGAGACCGATGAGTGAATGAGTTTCAAATGCCTCAAACACCACCATGACATAAAGAAACAGATTCTGAGGTGAAAAATCGAGGGACGGAATTACAGAGTTTGGGCCCTTCAGGCAGCTAAAGGCATAGTTGCAAGTGGCCAGTAGAAGGATGTGACTAATGTCCAAATGGTCAGAATTGGAGAAAGACAAGGATCTCAGTGTTTCAGAGGGCTCCAGAAGGTTACAGAGATATGGAGAAGGCAAGACCCTTTTCGGAGTCAATTACAAGACCAACCCCTTTAAATTTGAAGCTCTGAAGGATCTCAAGGCAACATTTTCGATGAATGGGTATAATGTAGCAATTCAAACTTGCAGTGGATGTACGTTTTTCAAATGAGCAAGAACTGTTGCTTCAAACCTAAAGGAATTAAGGCCACTTGTGTAGTGACAGACAGTGAGAGAACATGACTTTATTTATTTCGCAGACCGTCACTTTTATAAATATATCTATTAGAAAGCGCAGAAAACTCTCCTTTCTCAGCATTCCACCCTTCCCCCACCTCAACGCATTTTAAGAAAAAAAAACCTTATTAAAATAGGATAAATAATTAATGCCTGCACAGAACTTATCAGCAATTATTGGTTTTAGAGCTAATGGGGACCGGCTAATGAGCAGGGAGGGGAAGAACTCTCTCCCAGTGTTACAAACGTTCCAGTCTCATTGCCGATTGTCAAAAGATCAAGCGAGAGAGTGTAATGAGACAGCCTTGTGATCCATTACCCTGACCAAGCCTGCATAGCTTGCTCTGTCCTCACCGTTGTGGCAGCAGTCATAAATCAACCTGCACCCAGACATTGCTGCTCCACGTGCTCTGCGGCCCAATTGCTAACAAAACACCTTCGTTTGCTGCTCCTGCCCGACCACTGCCTCAGTAACAGCAACCACCTGCCATTGGTTAGCGACATTCACGCAGCAAGTCACCCGCCAGGGACCTTCAACTGGCACAGTTAACAAACACAATGCACGCCAGGGCAGGTGATCAAACTTCAGTCAAAGGGGTAGGTCTTTTAAAGAATGAAGTGTCTTTATTTTTGCTCATTCGCTGGCCAGGCCTGCAACTTATTGCCCATCCCTAATTGCCCAGAGGGGAGTTAAGGGTCAACCACATTCCTGTGAGTCAGGAGTCAGATGTAGACCAGACCAGGTAAGGATGGCAGTTTCCTTCCTTCAAGGACATTAGTGACATTAGACGGGTTTTTTCCCGACAACTGACAATAGAATCACGGCCATCATTAGACTCTTAATTCCAGATTTTTATTGAATTCAAATTCCACCATTTGCTGTGGCAGGATTTGAACTCTGGTCCCCAGAACATTACCTGGGTCTCCAGTTGAACAGTCTAGTGATGGCCATTAGGCCATCACCTCCTCTATAACATCTTATCTCAAAGGAGTTCAGGAGGCAGGCAGGTTTGGTTGACAGCTCATCAACTGCTGAAAGCATTCCATCAGCCAGAGGTTGGAAATGGGCAGTAGGCCTGAACTGGAGGAGCATGGACATTTCTCTCTATGCACTGTTGTTACGTCCTTCCTTATCAAAAGGGCAACTCCCTCTCCTCACTTACTTGTACTTCTGTCACGTCTGCAGCTTCTATTTCCTGGAACATTGAGCTACCAGCCCTGCCCTTCTCTCAGCCATGTTTCTGTTCTGGCTATAATATCCCAGTCCCCAGAGCCAATCCATGCTCTGAGCTCATCTGCCCTACCAGTCAGGCCTCATGCGTTGAAATAAAGTCACTTTAAACCAGAAGTTTTTTCCTCCCTTTACTGCGCCCATGGCTATCCTAAATAGTAAACTTGCTGTCAACGGCTAATATATTTTCCCCTGACTTCTCCGTTAGTTCTGCCTGTTAGTTGAGAGACCAACAGCCAAGAATTAAATGGCATAGCCTACAGGGCCAGAGACCAAGAGCTGGAAACTCTGATTAGACTTGTTAATTCTTTTGGCTATTCTAAGTTAAGTGGTCTCCTGTCTTTATTGTGGTTTTATTTTCAATGTGTTGATGTGACTTGTACTAATGTACCATTTATCAGGTAATAAAAAATATTCCACTCCATTTCAGACAGAGTGTTGTCAAACAAGAATTCACACTGAGTTGCATGAGTTTTATGACAGGTTTTTAAATAAATTCATCAAATTAGATAAGTTTTAAGCAGTGTCTTTCAGGACATGAGGAATACAGCAGCCATAAAAGTGTCCACATGGGGAAGGTGATAGGTAGTGGCATTATCTGTCAATCTAGAACCCAGGTTAATGTTCTGGGAACATGGATTCATATCCCACCATGGCAGATGGTGATATTTGAATTCAGCAAAAATCTGGAATAAATGCCCAGACAGTTCACTAATGCTCTTCAGGGGAGGAAATCTGTTTTCCTCACCTGGTCCAGCTTAGTGTAACTGAAGACCCACAGCAATGTGGTTGACCCTTAACTACCCTGTGGACAATTAAGATGGCCGATAAATGCCGGCCTGGCCACTGATGTCCTCATCCTATGAGTGTTTTTAAAAAAAAATTTGGTTGGAATTTCCAGACCTTGGCAGTTGAAGGAATGGCAACCATTGGTAGAGCAATTAAAATTGGGGGTGTGGTTAGAATTGAAAGGGTGCAGAGATAGGGAGTGTTACTCTCAATCAACAGGTTTACTAGAGCACCTAGCAAAACTTTAATGATTCCTTATTGCGAGGGATAACCAAATTTAAGTCCCAGGACAGCGAGGCAGCGATCGGGAATTTTCCTTCAGCAGTATTCAAAGCAAACTCCAGCTTTTCACTCAATTCATTGGAACTAATGGGCTGTTTGGTTTTCTATTTATGCCTGTTTACCCCTTTTTGAATGTGCGTATAACATGTGGAAGGAGCAAAGAGAAGGGACATAGATCTTTCATCAGCTATCAGTAGGAATTTCCTTAAAACATTGTCAACCACAGCCGAGCCATTACAAATAATCAGAGGGGGATCATCTCTAAACCATTAGGAAGGGATTGACAGCAAAGATTAAACCGGGAGTGCGTGTATTGCATCGTTTTCTGAAATAATCTAAATAATTCTTCAGTAAAGCAGGCCTTAATTGGCCCTGCAGCCTCCCAATTACTCATCCATCTTGAACAGGTCTCCAGCTTAGCCAACCCAGCCTGAATCTGCCTGATCTAAAGCTTACTACTGCAACATAAATAATGCAAGGAGAGAGATGGCAATTACAGAACCGTGCACAATCAAAATAAATATTTTATGAGGCACTAAAACAGCTTCTGGAATGAATCTCTCTCTCTCTCTCTCTCGGCTTTCTCTCCGACTCAAGGAAGCTGGGCAAATCATGCTTACTGTCTGCTCCCCTCACACCCTCTTCACAGGCTTTGTCACTGGCCATCAAGGCCTCCCCTACCATCTTTCAGTGAAAGTTGCTGAAGGATGAGGCCTGCATTTCTCTTCTGCTTGATCTCTGACCCCATTTCCCATGTGGCTTTGTGTAGCCACTGGAAGGGTGAACGATGGAAATGATGAGCTTTACAGGACAAATGCCTCCCTCCTGCATCCTTAACTCCTGGAATTCCCCACCAAGCTGCAAATTTCTACCTCTTTCAAGGGCACGGCAAGGCTAACACAGGCCTGCAGGCTCCCTTCTCTGAAGGGTGCTAGAATGTCAGCCACCGCGTAGTGATTTGCTGGAAGAGGAAGAAGCCCGTCACCATTCTGCACCAAATCATTGTCCAGTGGAAACTGCAGAAACCTTCAGTCTGAACGTGTGTGAGCGTGAGAAGGCGGATATGTGTGAGTGAGTGATCTCAAATGGAGTGTGGACATGTGAGTGTTTCATTGAGGATGGATCAACAAATTTGTCTAAGTGTGTGTGACTGTGATTGTGTGAGAATTGTGCATGTCTGTTTCCAAGTATTCTTTCATGCAATACATGAGTCGCTGACGAAGCCAGCATTTGTTGCCCATCCCCAATTGCTATTCAATGGACTCGCACTCGATGGCATTTCAGAGGGCAGCTAGGACTCAAGCACATCACCATGGTATTGGAGTCACATTTAGGCCAATGTGTGTGCGTGCGTGTGTGTGTGCCTGTTTGTGTGCATGTTTGTGTGCATGTGTGTGTGTGCGCGCGCGCGCGCGTGTGCATGCGTGTGTGTGTGTGAGAGAGAGAGACACAGAGTTGGGCCTAGGATACTATATTGAGGAATCCCTGCAGAGATGTCCTGAAACTGACCTCCAATATCTAACAACCATGACCATCTTCCTATAAGGCTGATGTGCCTCTAAGCAGTGGAGAGTTTGCTCCCGATTCCTATCAACTAGAATAGAATAGAATAGAAACTTATTGTCATGTGTACGTTTACACGAAAATTACAATAAAAAGTTTTATAAGTTGCACTGTGGTCTAGCTCGATCATTGAGTCATGGAGCACCGAAGCAGACCCTTCGGTGTAACCAGTCCACACCAACCATGGTCCCAAACTAAATTAGTTCCACCTACCTGCACTTGGCCCATATCCCTCCATTCATGTACTTATCCAAATGTCTTCTAAACATTGTAACTGTACCTGCAACCACCACTTCCTCTGCCACATTATTCCACACACCAGCTACTCTCTGTGTAAAAAAGTTGCCCGTCATGTCCTTTTTAATCTTTTTCCTCTCACCTTAAAAATATGTCCCCTTGTTTTGAAACTTCGGGAAAAGACCTTTGCTATGCAACTTATCTATGCCCCTCATGATTTTATAAACATCTATAAAGTTATCCCTCAGCCTCCTATGCTCCATTGAAAAAAAGCCCACACCTCCACACTTTGTTATCCCAGCCTATCCAGCTTACTTTTATAATTCAACACTCCATTTCCAGCAACATTCTGCTAAGTCTTTTTTGAGCCCTCTCCACTTTAATAATATCCTTCCTACAAAAGGGCAACTAGAACTGGATACAGTGCTCCAGAAGAGGCCTCACCAATGTCCTGTATAACCTCAACATGATGCCTCAACTCCCACACTCAAAGGTCTCAGCGATGAAGGCAAGTGTGCTAAATGCCTTCTTAACCACCTGTGATGCAAATTTCAAAGAATTATGTACCTAAGCTATAACAGCAAGAGTGGATTCAGGGCAAGCCGGGTCCCCCTGTTCAGCCATTTTCCTTCACTTGGGCCTTAGTATAGATACCTCATGCACTTTGGAGAGACACAAACAATGATGCACATTACTGAGGAGTGTCCCCTTTACAGAACCTAACGTCAACAAATGAATGGACAATTGCCTGGCATTGGAGATTGGCATTGACTAATGAAACAAATACATTGGCATTAATGGCTGCAAGGAATTTGCTGTCAATTGTTCAAAATGGGGAAGCGACTTGTTCCTCAAGCTGCATCATGCTTTGAGTCTAAACACCTTAATACCTTGACTGAGCGGTGAAAGACAAGAATAGGAAGTGAACCCTGCACTCCGGATCCCATTGAGACCTCCTGTTCACACAACTCTGTGGGTCAAGAATTGGCCCGTTCAGTCTTATGAAGACATATAGGCGACCCTGAATAAACATCATGTTCAAATCATGGACACAGGATGTGGGACCCACACTCCTGAGAGCAGAGAAGACTAGTTGAGGTGAGGGGGATTGAATAAAAGTCTTCAAAGTTATGAGAAACCTTGAAAGGATAAGGATAAGGCATTCCAACTGGCAGGAAACTCAGTAACCCGAAGACACGGGTAAAGAGAATTTATTTTACACAGTGAGTTGCTGCAATCTAGAAGCAGTTTCAATTATAGCCTTCAAAACCGTCTTGAATAAAGATTTGCAAGGAGTGAATAAAGAGTGGGAATAATTAGGTGGTTCTTTAAAAGAGCTGGCACAGGTTTGCTAGGCTGAATGGTCTTCTTCCCTGCTGTGTGATTCTATAATTCCAGTCATTTATTCTCGACCTGGTACTGAACAGTTCACGTATGTCAGTGCATGTAAGTGTATGGCATTCATTAAGTTAAACTGAAATCTAATACTCGCATGGTCTCAGGGGTCAACTCCTTGAGTGGTGTAAAGCATACAACAATATTTCAGATCAATAATTCAATTAGTCAACTAATCAATCAACTGACTGCCATCCCCACAATTCAAATTATTTTCACTCTTGTTCTTTCACTGGCTCGTTCTTCTCAGTTTTCTATTGAATGATAACCACAACACAGAAACAGGTCATTCGGCCCAAGTAGCCCCTGTTGTATCCCATTATACATCTTCTCTCCAGCTGACAACTTTGTTTGAATGCTCTGCTGTGTTTTAATGAAATGCTAATGTTGCTGAATTAGTCATCACAGGATTAGATGAGGAGGAATTTCTTCAGCCAGAGGGAGTTGAATCTGTGGAACTCATGGTCGCATAGAGCTGTGGTGGCCAAGTCATTGAGACAGAGATACATAGGTTCTTGCTCATTGAGAGAATCAAGGGTTTATGAACAGAAGGCAAAGGGTTGACAAACATAGCAGTCATGACTGAATGATGGAGAAGACTTGATGGGCTGAATGGCCTAATTTTGCCCTGATATCTTATGATCTTATGGTCTATTTGATCCAGGATATTGCGCTAAGGACATGGGTTTAAATCTCACCATGACACGTAATGGAATTTATGATCAACTACTAAAATTTGGAATTGAAATCTAGCGTTGACTATCAGCAATTGTTTTAAAAATCCATCTAGTTGCTCAGGCATGTCCATTATGGAAGGAAATTTGCCATTCTTCTCTGGTCTGGCCTACACATGACTCCATGCCCACGGCAATGTGCATGCTTCTTAACTGTCTTCTGAAGTAGAGTGGCCTAGCAAGCCTCTTGGTTCAAGCACAGTTAGGGATGCTGAGCTTGTCAATGACATCCTTATTTCATAAAAAAAAAAAATTAGACATCCTGAACAAGTGTCAAGTGTACCTGAAACATTAAGTTTGCTTCTCTCTCCACAGATGTTAAATTCAAATCACAGTGTCTGCTATTTTAGGATTTGAACCCAGGTCCCCAGATCTTTACCTGGTCTGCTGGATGAATAGTCACCAGGGTTAATGCCACCAGGCCATCTCCTCCCTGAGTAAAAAAATCCATGGACAATTTTTAAAACAGCTTACATGTCACAGCAAGTGGGGAAGTTCCAAAGTGGAAGCGGCTGGGAAGAAATAGGCGAGGGCAGTTTAGATACTCCCCACTTCCCTACGCTGCCCTCCTCCCTCCCTCCTGGAGACCAGCTGGAACCTCATTGCTTGAAATATATATTTCTTTTGTGTGGGAAAGGCTATGGTTGAGCCAAATAGGCCACTTTAGCCAGGACAGTCAGAGAGAGCCTGTAAAGGGTTAAGAACCAGTCCCTCTTTTAATAACATGACAGACTTATTTGAATCTCTATGTGGAATAGAGATGTCAGGTTACAAAAGGCATGACGTGCTCTCAACCGAGACCCTGAATAGAGCTGCTCCAACACTCAATCTATCAAAGCAATGTGAAGTTTATTATTAGACACCGACACACATTAGCCCTTGGCCCAGATATGAATGTCAGAAGATTATACATTCAATTTGTTAACCAACAAGGCCAGGGGTTTTGTTCTGCCACACTCTATACAAATGAGAGGCATTGAATCCATTTCTCACCAACACTCACTGAGAGATGTTTACTGTTTGCACTCTGCGCTGCATGCTAATTTAGATTAATGTTATGTTTATTTGTGTGGAGATGAAATTCTGAATAAAAGTGAAGTTTGTAATTTCAGGGAAAGGCAGACTCTGTGGGAAGATGAGCCAGAGCCAGTGGTACAGATGGAATAAAAGCAAGACCTGAATTTCCAAGGCATCTTTCACTCACACCGATTCCCATTCACCCATCGTGTGCAATGATCCACTTGGATCTGGCAATTAAAAGTTTAACATGTGTCCAAATCATTCCAAAGTCCTCATCATTACCCGACCTCTGAAACTTTCACCAGACTTCCAACCCTCCTAAATCCTTTCCTTTATTCATTTACAGGATGAGGGCATTGCTGGCTAGGCAGCATTTATCGCCCATCCCTAATTGTCCACAGGGCAGTTTAGAGTCAACCATATTGCTGTGGGTGTGGAGTTACATGTAGGCCAAACCAAGTAAGGATGGCACTTTCCTTCCCTAAAGGACATTAGTGAACCAGATGGGTTTTTCCTGACAATTGGCAACAAATTCATGGTGACCACTAGATTCCCCAATTCCAGATATTTTTTATTGAATTTAAATTTCACCATGTGCCATGATGAGATTCAATCCCAGAACTTTGTCTTGATTTCTGGATTAACAGTCCACCGATAATACCACAAGGCCATTGCCTCCACCTTCTTCTGATTCTAGACTCCTCCACTGACGAGCACATCATTTTTTTTATTCATTCATGGGATGTGGCATCACAGGCTAGTGAAGCATTTATTGTCCATCCCTAACTGTACAGGGGCAGTTAACAGTCATAGAGTCGTACAGCACAGAAACAGACCCCTCGGTCCAACCAGTCCATGCTGAACATAATCCCAAACTAAACTAGTCCCACCTGCCTGCTCTTGGCCTACATCCCTCCAAACTTTTCATATTCATGTACTTATCCGAATGTCTCTTTAATGTTATAATTGCACCCACATCCGCCACTTCCTCAGGAAGCTCATTCCACACGTGAACCACTTTCCATGTAAAAGATTTTCCCTTCATGTCTGTTTTAAATCTCTGTACTCTCACCTTAAATTGCTGTGTGCCTGGAGTCACATGTAGGTCAGATGGGGTAAGGATGGAAGTTTCCTTCCTAAAGGACATTAGTGAACTAAATGGATTTTGCCAACTATTGACAATGGTTTTGTGGTCAACATTAGATTCTTAATTCCAGAATTTTTTGCTTAATTGAATTATAATTCCACCAGGTAGGATTCAAAGCCAGATCCTCAGAACATTATCTAGGACTCTGGCTTAATAGTCTAGCAATAACACCACTCGACCATCATTTTCTCATCACCCCATCTATAGCTACTGAATCTCCAAACTTCAAAATCCTTCCTAAACCTCTCTGCCTCTTAGTCCTGTATCGCAATGGTCATTCAAACAAGCATCATTGACCAAGCTTCTATTGACTGTGCTCTTGGTCGTTTTCCCAAATAATTCCTCATGGGACACATGTTAACCAATGTTCATGTGAGGCATCTTGCGCCTTTTATTATGTTAAAAGCACTGTATAAATGCACATTGTTGTAGTTGGCACAACTTGTGAGCCTTGGGACATCAGCCCACAACTCTTGGACTCTGAGGCAAAAATGCCATTACTGAGCCACTGTTATCTAGGGGATCATAGTGCTGTGACATGATTGACCGTTGTACTGTCTGTAGGATTTTAACCAGCAAAGCACAGTTAATGGACATTTAAAGTTTTTGAAAAGATTTGTAGCTCGGGTTGTGGACGAGGTTGTAAACTTGCTTGCCGAGCCGGTGTGTTTGATTACAGACGTTTCGTCACCCTCCTAGGTAACATCGTCAGTGCACTTTAGGTGAAGTGTTGGTGTTCTGTCCCACTTGTTATTTGTATGCATCAGTTTGTTGGGGTGTTTGGTACCACTTTCGGTTCTGTTTCTCAGTGGTTTGTACACAGGGTCTAATTCAATGTAAAAACTGAAAGAACTGCAGATGCTGTAAATCAGGAACAAAAACAAAGTTGCTGGAAAAGCTCAGCAGGTCTGGCAGCATCTTTTCTAATTCACTGTGTTTGTTGATGGAGTTCCAGTTAGAATACCAGGCCTCCTGGAATTCCTTGGCGTGTCACTGTTTGGCTTGTGCTATTATGGATGTGTTATCCCAGAGGAATTTGTGTCCCTCTTTGTCCGTGTGCAGTGAGACAAGTAAGAATTGGTCGTGTCTCTTGGTTGCCAGTTGGTGTCAGTGTATCTGTATTGCCAGTTTCCTTCCGGTTTGGCCTAAATGGTGTTTCTCACAGTCCTTGCATGGTATTTTATATATTACACCAGCTTTGCTGGTTTCGGGTATGGGATCCTTTATGTTCATCAGTAGCTGTCACAGGGTGGTTGTTGATTTGTGACTTGTCCTGATGCCTAGAGGTTTGAGTAGCCTTGTGGTCATCTCTGATATGTCATTGATCTACGGTAGGGTTATTAGAGACTGAGGGGTGACCATGTAGAGGTTTATAAAACCATGTGGAACATGGATAGGGTGAATAGCCAAGGTCTTTTTAGATAACAAGCATGGGGCTGGATGAACACAGCAGGCCAAGCAGCATCATAGGAGCAGGAAAACTTGACGTTTCGGGCCTAAACCCTTCATCAGAAAAAAAGCCAAGGTCTTTTTGCCAGGTTTGGGGAGGTAAAACTAGGGGGTATAGGTTTAAGGTGAGAGAGGAAAGATTCAAAAAAGAATCTGAAGGGTAACTTTTTCAGGCAGAGAGTGGTACACGTTTGGAACGAGCTGCCAGAGGAAGTGGTGAAGGCAGGTACAATAACAACATTTGAAAGGCATCTGGATTGGCATATGAATAGGAATGGTTGAGAGGGATATAGGACAAATGCTGGCAAATGGGATTAGGGCAGTTTGGGATATCTGGTCAGCGCCATTGAGTTGAACCAAAGGATCTGTTTCCATGCTGTGTGACTGTACAGCCCTATGATTCCGTGAAGAAATCAAAGGGTATGATACTAAGCAAGGGAGAATAGTGAATTGTCAGGATGATGCTAAATGACTTCAGAGGACATTGATGAGTTGGCCAAATGGACAGACATCTGGCAGATGATTTCCAATGCAGCAAAATGTGAGGCAATGCATTTTGGTAGAAGAAATATGGAGAGACATTGCAGGCTCAATGGTAAAGCTTTGAGGTGAGCACAGGATTCAAGGATTCAAGCGCATGATTCTCAGAAGGTGGCCAGACAAGTTGAAACAGTCGTTACGAAGGCTTGTAGGATCCTTGAATTTATAAATAGAGGCATAGGGTATAAAAGCAAGGATACTACACCCCTACAAATCATTGGCCACGTTTGAAGTCTTGTGCTCAGTTCTGGGCACCTTTTTTAAGGAAGGATCTTAAATCCCTGGAGAGAATTCAAAGAAAATTTACTGGAATGATATCAGGAATGAAGGATTTTAGATACAAGGAAGAGTTACAGAAATTGGGACTTATTATCCTTGGAGCAGAGAAGATTAAGAGTGACCTTATTGAGGTGTTCAAAATAATGAACAATTTTGACAGTGTAAAGGAGGATATTCTGTTTTCATTAGTCAGTATTTCAGTAACTGAGGGTCACAGATTCAAGATTGCCAGCAAGAGAGTTAGGAGTGAGATGAAGAGAAACTTCTTTACTCAGAGACTTGTTAGGGTTTGGAATGTGCTGTCCGGGAGGGTGTGGGAGGTGAATTCCACTGGAGGTTTCAAAAGACAGCAGGAGACATATTTGGAATTAGAGGTCTACAGAGATAGTGCTGGAGAATAGGAAGAGCTTTTGGGAGCTGATAACAGACACGATGGGCCAAAAGGCCTCCTTCTGTAATGTTGACTTCTATGAATCTATGAAAGCAGGAAGAGGGTACTGAGTAGAACAATCAGCCATGGTCATATTGAATGGCAGAGAGGCTTTAAGGAACTACTTTTGCTCTTATGTTTTGATAAACTGTCTTCCAAGTATTTCCTCCACCTACAAAAGCCACGTTTTTTTGTGTTTATCTCTGTCTGTTTGTATGTGTATGTAGGGGCAGTTTTCTAAGTAGGCTCGAGTTTTAACAAGTAGAATTGACAGTTTATAGTTGTTTACCGGATAGCTAAAATCTATCAATTCTTGTTAAGTACAAAAACTTGTCTGCGCTTTCTGCCAACCTTGGCTTATAAGACAGATAAATTGAGGGAATGTTGGATGGTTTGATAAAATGTTTAACTTATGGAATGACTTTGGGAATAGTCAGGCTTAGTTTCCACAATGCTACCCTGGTGAGGTATTACAATATGTTTACTTCCTAGTGAAATATTCTCCAGGGGCTGGTATCCCGACACCAAGTGACCCTTTATTTACGCATAACAGTATTTGGCTGTCATACCTCCCCGTATAGAGTCAAGAGTAGCCCTGACACGCTTTTTATGTCAGCCAGCGCTCCCTGATTAGACCACATTAACAGCCCCAATCAAGAAATTTAAATTCTATGAGGTCCAGCTGGCTGACCTCATTAAAATCACTACATCTAATATGATTCAGTATCCCTTGCCATGAAACGACAAAACCTGGAGCAATCTGAGAAGCAGAGGTTCTTTTCTGAAGAAGGGTCTAGACCTGAAACGTCAGCTTTCCTGCTCCTCTGATGCTGCTTGGCCTGCTGTGTTCATCCAGCTCCACACCTTGGTATCTCAGAGCTTCATTGAATGTTGTTTGTAAGTGCTAGCTGAGGTTTGACAGCGTTACTGCTGGTGGGAGGACGCATATGCAACGTGACACAGTCGGAATCATAGAGTCATAGAGATGTACAGCATGGAAACAGACGCTTTGCTCCAACTTGTCTATTCCAACTAGATATCTTTCTAGTCCCATTTGTCAGCATTTAACCCATACGCTTCTAATCCCTTCCTATTCATATATGCATCTAGGTGCCTTTTAAATATTGTAATTGTACCAGCCTCTGGCAGCTCATTCCATACACGCACCACCCTCTCTGTTAAAAAGTTGCCCTTTAAGTCCCTTTTAAATCTTTCCCCTCTCACTTTAAACCTTACTTGGGAAGTTCCACACTTAGGTTTAGGAAATAGGCGACAGGGAATATTAGAAAGACAAATAATGTAATAATATTAAAAGAGGAGCAGAAATATACAGCCCCTGGTTCAATTACTCCTAACCATTTCACCCACCAGCGCACGAAGGCAACATTGAGTCTTTGAGAAGGAAGTATGTGAAAGTGGTTCTGTGCTTTTCTGCCTCTTCCAAACTGTTCAGCGTCCCAGTTCTAAGTTCAGTAAAAACTCTTAATATGCTATTAATAGGATAGGATTAATGGGATGCCAAGTAATACCTTTATATCTATCTGTCTCTCTGTCGCATCTTCTATATATCCTTATTGTTTTGCTGAATATCAGGTTGGCTCAGTTGGCTCACTGTGGACTGTGTGACGTGGATGTTCTATCCCTGTACTGGCTTGGAGGCCTTTCTTGGAGGATTTGCTCCTCACCTGGCCTCAACACTTGCAGAGTAGTTTCCCTGTAGTTATTAAGCTAGTTTTCTGACTCTAATAGAGGTCCCTGGCTCATTTCTGGGCTATGTCCAACTGCTTTCCCCACTCACAATCATCAGGAAAGATACGATATTGTGTCAGGACCAGCTTACCCATCCAGCCTGACAGCTTCCAGTCCAACAACACCTTAATTTTGAAATGCTCATTCTCAAAGCTGTTTGCGCGCCTTTGCCCCACTGTGATTCTGCAACTTCATCCGACTCAATAACCCAGTGAGAAATTTGCGCTCTTCCAACACTTTGACCATCCCCTCACTTCCTGCAAACCCACCACTGGCAGCCTCATGGTATATTTACACTCTGAAATTTTCTCTGGGCCCCATTGCACCTCTCACCGTTAGCCTACCTCTTTGATGAAGCATTCACTTCCCCATCATAGAATTTACTTCAGATCCAACAAAGCTATGAATGACAGAATCCCTAGAGTTTGGAAGCGGGCCATTCAGCCCATCGAGTCCACTCCAACCCTCTGAAGAACATCCCACCCAGAGCCCCCATCCTCCATCCCTATAACCCAGTATTTCCCATGGCTAATCCACTTAACCTATACATCACTGGACACTGTGGGGCAAGTTAACATAGCTAATTCTCCTAACCCTGCGTATCACTGAACTATGGGAGAAAACAGGAGCAAACCGCGTAGACACGGGGAGAATGAGCAAACTCCACACAGACAGTCACCTGAGAGTGGAATCAAACCCAGGTCCCTGGACCTGTGAGGCGGCAGTGTTAGCCCCTGCGTCACCAATAGCAATTGCACTCCAGAACAAGCAACGCCTCTAGTTCCTGGAATTCAGTCACTCACCTTTTGTCTCCCCAGCTACAAGGTACAAGTCAGGAGTACGACAGAATACTCTCCATTTGCCAGGATGAGTGCAGCCCCAACAATTCTTAAGAAGCTTGACAATATCCAGGACAAAGCAAACTGATTTACCCATCATCACCAATGCACTGTGGCAGCAGCGCGCACCATCTATAAGAAGCAATTCATCACTACTCCTCCAACAGCACTT
Organism: Ginglymostoma cirratum; assembly: GCA_024137785.1. Taxonomy (NCBI): domain Eukaryota; kingdom Metazoa; phylum Chordata; class Chondrichthyes; order Orectolobiformes; family Ginglymostomatidae; genus Ginglymostoma; species Ginglymostoma cirratum. The sequence continues at coordinate 5,016,901 of JAHRHZ010000249.1, forward strand.
TCCAAAATTATGGCTTTGACCATCACAAAGGAACTGGACAACAGTGAACACCATGTGAATACCATCAAGTTTCCATCCAAGCCACTAATCCTCCAGACTTAGAAGTATATTGAAACATATCGGATTCTTAAGGGGCTTGTCAAGGTAAATGTTGACAAGAGTTTTCCCATCATGGGAGAGTTTAGGACCAAAGTCATAACCTCACAACAAAGGGGCACCAATTTAAGACTGAGTTGAGGAGGAATTTCTTCTCTAAGGAGGTGAGTCACTGCAGCCCATTACCACATAGAGTTGTGGGGGTGGAGCCCTTGTTTATATTTAAGGCTGAGATAGATAGATTCTTGATCAATGGGAAATCAGGGTTATGAAGAAAGGGCAGAAAGGTGCAGGAAAAATGGATGTGAGGAATGTCAGATCTGCCTTGATCTTATCAAATGCCTGAGCAGGCTCGAGGGTCTGAACGGCCTCTTCCAGTTTTTATTTTTTTTATGGTCTTATATCAACATTCCTTCACTGTCCCTGGCTCAGAATCCTGGAACTCCCTTCCTCATAACTACACCCCAAGGATTTTCTCAGCTCAAGACAGCTGTTCATGACCACCTTCTCAAGAGTAATTACAGATGGGAAATAAATGCTGGCTTATCCAGCAATGTTCACATTTCAGAAATGGATTTATTTTTTAAAAAGCCAAGCTGTTCCAGTAAAGCTACAACTCTGGCATCTACACAACAGTGTGGAAGATTGCCCAGTTATTTCCTGTCCATGGAAAGCAGGACAAACATATATCAGCCAATTACCATCTCAGTAACCAACTGTTGGGCATCAGCAAAATGATGGAAGGTATCTTTGACAATGCTAAACATGGACAACAGAGTTGCAATGCAGAGGTGATTGACCTCATCATCAAGGAAGCATTTGACTGAATGTTCCAGTCTTACTTAACACTAAGGCAGATGGTTTTAGTTGGTGGAGCCCCATCATTCAGTTTCAGGACATCACTCAAGGGGTCCTCAGGGTAGGATGCCCAGAAGCGGCATGACTTGAACAATGGTCATGCTTAGGCTGATACGTATTGTTATAATCAATCAGTCCAGAGATGTTATTTCCACAACCTCTGGAGCATGTGGGACTTGAACCCAGGCCTCCCAGTCCAGTGCTAGGGATACTACCACTGCACCACACGAGGGCCCAATGCTTGGGCTGATAAGTTGCAAGTATGAATGGAAAACAGCTACTCCTGTTAGTTGAAGGGTGAACAACAAGGGGGCATAATTTTAAAGTGAAAGGCAGGAGGCTGAGAGGGAATTTGAGAAGAGTACCTTTTTTACCCAGACAGTGATGCACTTCCTGGGAGGGCAGTTGAGGTGGGAAACCTTACAACTTTTAAACTTGGACAAGCACTTCAAGTTCTGTAACATTCAAACTTGTGAGCCGAGTAGAGGGAAATGGGACTAGTGTAAATAGTAGCATATTTTTGGCAGTACAGACTCAATGGGCCGAAGGATCTCTCCTGTACTGTATGACGTTATGATTCTAAGTAACATTCATGCCACACAAATGTGACCAAATGACCACCTCCGACAAAATCATAAGTTCATGAGAAATAGAAGCAGAAATGGGTCATTCAGCCCATCAAGTCTCCTCTGCTATTCAATGCGATCAAGGCTGATCTGATAATCCTCAGCATCACTTTCTCGTTCCCTGACTGATTGAAAATCTGTCTATCTCAGCATTGAATATAGTCAAAAAGGCAGCCTAAATAGCCCTCTGTGGTAATAATTCACAGATTTATTACCCTCTCAGAGAAGACATTTGTCCTCATTTTTGTCTTAAATGTGTGACTCCTTATTCTGCGATTCTGCCCTCTGGTCCTATAGTCTCCTAAAGGTTTAGGAAACTAAAATCAGACAAGGATCCTGAATGAATGCTTTTGGGTTTCAAGTGCTTATCTATGTACTTTCTAAAATATCTTCATTGTTCTGTGACTCCCACGTTTTTGACACAGTGAGTTCCAGTTACTACCAAACCTCTAGGTGAAAAACGTTTTCTCAAATCCACCTCTTTCTCCGTACCTTAAAACGGTGTCCCTTGGTTAGCCACCCCTCTACTAAGGGGAAATGTTTCGCCCTATTTACACCGTCCATGCCCCTCAGAGGCTTGTAGACCTTTATCAGATACTCCCTTAGCCTTCTCTGCTCTGAGGAAAACAATTCCAGCTGATCTAGTCTCTCTTCATAAGTGAATCACTCCAGCCCAGGTAACACCTTAGTGAATCTCCTCTGTACCCTCTCTAGTGCAATTAAATCCTTCCTACAGTGCAGCCACATAACATTTCAGCTGTGGCCAAACTAATGTTCTACATAGCTCCATGATACATCACCTTCTTGCTGTTGTATTCAAAGTCTTGATCAATAAAGGTAAGTATCCCATACATCTTTATAAGTTGACTTCTGGGTTACTGTGCCACCCATTTTTATGGTTCTCAGTGACCTTTGGCATTTTCAGGCAGGGCGGGACATCAATGTTTCAGGAAGTGAATCTAGTGGACAGCCGACCGAATAACTTCTTAAATGTTTTTTGAGCATGTGATCCATTGGTGTCCCCCATTCGCAGAGGTCATAAGACCATAAGACTCAAAAGCTGTAGGAGCAGAATTAGACAATTCGACCCAGAGATAAAAGGTACTGCAGATGCTGGAGAATCCGAGATAACAAGGCGTGGGGCTGGATGAACACAGCAGGCCCAAGCAGCATCATAGGAGCAGGAAAGCTTGACGTTTCGGGCCTAGACCCTTCATCAGAAAATCATTTTGTGATGAAGGGTCTAGGCCTGAAACGTCAACCTTTCCTGCTCCTATGA
>JAHRHZ010000249.1:5020159-5048488 GCA_024137785.1 Ginglymostoma cirratum
TTTCCTGCTCCTATGATGCTGCTTGGGCCTGCTGTGTTCATCCAGCCCCACGCCTTGTTATCTTAGACAAGTCGACCCATTGAGTGTGATTTACCATTCATTCATGGCTGATATGTTTCTCAACCCATTATGCTGCCTTCTACCAGTAACCTTTGATCTCCTTACCAATCAAGAACCTATCTGTCTCTGCCTTAAATACACTCAATACCTTGACCTCTGCAGCCCTCTGCGGCAATGAGTCCCACAGATTAACCACCCTTTGGCTGAAGATATTTCTCCTCATCTCAGTTCTAAGGGGTTGTCCCTTCACTCTGAAGCTATGTGCTCATGTCCTCATCTCTCCTATTAGTGGAAACATCTTCCCCATGTCCACGTTATCCAAGCCTCTCATTATTCTGTAAGTTTCAATAAAATTCTCCCCTCATCCTTCTAAACTCAATCGAGTTCTGCCCAGAGTCCTCAACTACTCCTCATATGTTAATTCTTTCAGCTCCAGGTTCATTCTTGTGAACCTACTTCGGAGCCCCTTCCAAGTCCAACACATCCTTCCGCAGATATGGGGGTCAAAACTGCTCACCATGTTCTGAATGTGGTCTGACCCAGAGCCTTACAGAGCCTTAGCAGGTCAAGGGTATTTCAACCAATTTTCCACCTGCCACAACACCTACATCAAAAAGTGAAAGATTCTACCTTTAAGACCATCCTCACAATTTTCTTCCCCCACAATTTTCATAATAGATACAATTTGGTGACCATTCACATGTTGCCTTTGTACAAGTTATTAACGTCAATTGTGAATTGTTGAGGTCACAGCACCAATCCCTGCAGCACTCCACAAGTTACAGGTTTCCACCCTGAAAATAACCCATTTATCCCCACTGCTCATTATTAGTTAGTAAATACTCTATAAATCGACAAGTATAGATAAAATGAACCAATATTCATTACCAATCAACCAGGCTGTTGAAAATTTTCAAAATGGAGGTTGAGACATATCTCTATATTTTAAAGACATCAAGGGATTATGGGAGGTGATGTGGGAAAATGTGGAGATCAGCAGCCATGATCATATTGAATGGAGGAATAAGTTTGATGGGCTGAATGGGCTCTTCCTCTTATTTTTTGTTTACTACATTCACTAATGCTTTTCACTGAAGGTAATCTGCCATTGTTAACCAATTCTCTTCACTCCACCACTAATGCCTGTTCCTGGACTGTAAACTCTAGGTTTCTCTTTCTACCCCAGGACAAATGTCTTTTGGCAGTTTGGCAAATGCAAGTGAAGAATAAATTTTATTTCAATAGCACCCATTATCACTTCCTGAAGTGAAAGAAAGGTTTGCATTTATTAAGTATCTTTCACAACCACAAATCATGCCAAACTTCTTTACAGCCTATGAAGTATCTTTGTAATTTTGGTGACTGCTATTAAATGGAGGACAAAATAACGTTCAGATTTAAAGATGCTGGTTACAGGATAAAAATTAGCCTGGGCGTCGGGGAGAATTTCCCCTATCCTTCTTCAAAAAACAACGTCCTGGAAGCTTTCACATTGATGTGGGAAGACTGGCAGAACATTTAAACTAAATAATGATACCTTCTGATAGTGCAACATTCCCTCAGTGTTCCCGGACTAAGGTGCAAGACTTTTCCAGGTAAAACGGAAGAAAGAATGGTACTTTTGTAGCATCTTTTATAACTCCAACTTATTTTGCAGCAAATGTGATCAATGTTATCATGAACAAAAGGCTCAATGTTGCACAGTCTAAGGTCCCAGGCCTACAGAGTGGGGCATCATTAATATTTGTGTGAATAGGAGATGATGTGATCAACGAAGAAATAGTGGTCAAGTAACATCTCTCAGAAGACAAAGATAGAAATTGCTGGAAAAACGATTGAAGAAGGGTCACTCGACCAGGAAAAATTAACTCTGACCTCTCTCCATAGATGTTGACAGACCTGTCGAGCTTTACCAGCAATTTCTGTTTTTGTCTCTAATTTACAGCATCCGCTGTTCTTTCAGTTTTTATCTCTCAGAAGGCACCTTAATAATTTTGCTCTTTTTCTGTTTATCCGCAAGCTGCTGAAATTCAGCATGGCTGAAAGCTCCTTAGCCAACATAGACTGCAAATCATTTTCTATGTTTTACAACTCTAAGACAGATGACTTTATTTACTGCAGTCTGGAACAGCCTGAAATTATGTAGCTTAAAAAAAATGCATTCTTTCATAGGATGTTAGGAGTTGTGTTTTGTCACATGGTCAGTATGTCAGTGTACCTTCACGATACATGCCCATGATATCATCTCTGTATCATAGTCTGTGACAGTAAAATGATCTCATACTCCATTTTACCCTAAGATCACTTTAAACATGATACTCTATTGGAACCATGTTTCTCTGTTGTAATTTAACAGCATAATATTAATCTAGGCAGTTATGTGGCTGAGGAATGTAATGTCCTTTTTACATAAAATAGTGGGTTGCAATAAATGTCAGGACCCTTCAACACCACAATGTCTATACCCAGTTTTTTTTGTTAATGTTATTGGAGATTAAGTAAGCATTCGCATATCAGGTAAAATAACCTGTTGGAGGCCAGGATAACAAGCATGGGGCTGGATGAACACAGCAGGTCAAGCAGCATCATAGGAGCAGGAAAACTTGACGTTTCGGGCCTAAACCCAGGAGGCCAACTCACATTGGTTTAAATTGCAGATAAGATCAATATTTATTGTTCATCCCGACTTGTCATTGAACTGAGTAGTTTACTAGGTCATTTCAAAGGGTAGTTTCGAGTCTATGAATCTGGAATCACATGTAGGTCAGACTAAGTAAGGATGGCAGATTCCCATTCTCTGGTGGACTTTAGTGAACCATATGAGTTTTTAGGGATAGTCCATGATTGTTTCATGATCTCCAATACAAAGGCTAGTTTTTAATTCCAGGTTTCCTATTAATGGATTTCAAATTCTACCAGTTGTCATTTGGGTGCGTTTCAACCTGTTCCTCCCAAGTATTAGAGATAAAAGGTACTGCAGATGCTGGAGAATCTGAGATAACAAGCATGGGGCTGGATGAACACAGCAGGTCAAGCAGCATCACAGGAGCAGGAAAACTTGACGTTTCGGGCCTAAACCCAAGTATTAGCCTGGATTTCTGGATAGTTTCTCCCGTGTGTTTGAAATGGAAACAATTTGTCATTCAACTCTAATGTCTATACTTTTTTTAAAAAAATTCATTCATGAGATGAGGGCATCACTGGCTAGGCCAGCATTTATTGCCCACAGGGCAGTTGAGAGTCAACCACATTGCTGTGGATCTGGCATCACATATGGGCTAGACCAGGTAAGGGTGGCCAGATTTTTGTTTCATTCACGAGATTAGGGTATTACTGGCTAGGCCAGAATTTATTGCTCCTCCCTAATTGCCTGAGGGCAGTTATGAGTCAACCACATTGAGGTGCGTCTGGGGTCACATGCATGCCAGACCAGGTAAGGATGGCAGTTTCCTTCCCTAAAGGGCATTAGTGAACCAGGTGGGTTTTCCCGACAATTGGCAATAGATTCATGGTCATCATTGGACTCTTAATTCCAGACATTTATTGAACTCAAATTCCACCATTTGCCTTGGCAGGATTCGAACCTGTGTGCCCAGAACATTGCCTGGGTCCCTGGATTAGCAGTCCAGCGATAATACAGCGAGGCCATCACCTCTCTATTGAGGCATTTTAGCTTTGAATGATAAGTTGCATGTTTGCAGTAGCCGACTGAGGAAACCAGGCATCAAAGATCCCACCACAGTATTCAAAGAGGGAATGGGTTGTCCTGATGTCCCAGTCAACACTTTTTCATGAATCAACACAAGCAAAACAGGTCAATCACTCATTGACCTCATTGTAAATTGTCTTGCATGTTTGCTCACACAATTCATGGCCTTCAGCTCACACGGTGAAGACAGAAGTGGGAGGAGGAGAATGTGTTCTACCTTTTAACAAGCAGCAGGACCTAAATACTCTCCAGTCTGAAAGAAAACTCTCCCCTTCAGTCAGCCAGCAATGCTTCAGTCATCAAGCTAAATCAAAGAAATCAAATTTGCAAAACATTTTTCTCAAGAAAAGCAAAGCACTCCACTATAGTATTAATTTTTATAATCATTTTGTGATCTGCTATAAAAATTACAACAGAAATGTGACATTAGCACAGGTTCTTTCTCATGAAAGCAGAGCAATAACTTTAATGACCTGAATTACATCTGTCTTTACGAGATGCTATAAAACTTTCATGAGTCTATGTGCATACTTTTCCATTAATTGGGGACGAGGAAGAATTTGCTGGTATGGATCTATAATTTTAATTTCTCTCACCAATGTGGGTTGATCTCCTAAAGGGGCTCGTCATGTAATTTTCTTTCTTTCCCATCATGAACTGAGGAACAGTTCAGACTGAGGAATATTTTACTCATTAAAGCTCACTCTTCAGAGAGAGATTTCAGGGTGATACGGAGCAACTGGGGAGCGGCAGGTGGTGGTTTCCTCTTTGAGCTGGGAGAATATTAAGAGGCAATTCAACAGAGCGTAGAGGATCAAGGAGAGCTTGGTAGTGTAAATGAGGACAAACTGCCTCTGGAAGGTCAGCAACCAGGGGCGCAGATGTAAAATCATCAGCAAAAGAACTGGGGCAGAGGAAGCAGTTTGAAAGGGGGTCACAGTGGATCAGTCCGAGGTGTTGGACAATACCACTTTTTAACAATAAGTTGGATTACTACTTATGAGGACTAGAGGGATAGAACAATGGAAGAAGATGAATCGGTTAGCTTATTCAAAGAGCCATGGATGTACAGTAGGCAGTCCAGCCTGGATGAGCTGGACAATCCCTTGGGTTTTAGATGAGGAGAACTCAAGTTGTGTGGGACAAGCTTAAAAGAGTGAGGAATGTCAAGTGGTTCCTCCCCACACATTTCCTGTTCTGCTGGTTCTGGCTGTGAGCTGGATCTCTCTCCACTGCCTCATTGGGCTGGTCAAAAGGAGTTGCATCTTGTGATTGTACTCATGAATGGTATAGCCCAGCAAACTCCATTGAAGGCCAACTACCAATTCCAAAGTCCACACTCCTTTCTGGCATTGGATGCACATCACCATCTTTCATGGTCATTGGGTCTATCTTGCAAGTCTACACCAATATTGGAATTGGGTCATGATGTAGACTACAGCAAGACAAGGAGCAGGATTAGCTTTCCCTTAAGTTCTAATATTAACCCTAAATGCCACAAATACTACCAAAGAAACCATTGTTACAGTTTCTTCTTTATCAACAGAGCTCCTTTGATTTTGTCAGAAGTAGTTTCACAACAACCTTACTTGAAATTGCTTACTCATCCTCCCCCATTGTAAGAGATAGCAACCAAAGGCCACAATACAGTGTAACAAACAGTGTGTCATAATTGTCAGCAACATGCAGGGTGATAGCAGCCTACATTATCAAGAGTGGGCAATGGTCAACATTGCGTTGTCACACACCATCTTCTTATGAAATGGAAGGTTGCCATAACTCCCAAGTGTAATAGTTCACTGCAAATCCAGTGCAACAAAATACCGTATACACCAGAGTGATAAGCAACTGCGCTATCTAGTCTAGTAACAAGCTGCACTGCACAGTGTAGCAACCTACAGAGACCAAAACTGTCCCCGAGTACAGAACATTCCATAATCCTGGCAAGCGTTTGCCTATTAACATCACAATTGCTGATTGCTGGGTTCTGACACCAGATACTACACCATTGTAAATCTCTGTTTCAGCTTCTCCTGGAGTGTTGTGTTCAATTTGGGGCCATCTCTCTTTAGGCAGGATACAGAGAAGATTTACTGAATGGCTCCAGGTACAAGAGACTTCAGTAACATGGAGTGACTGGGAAAGCTGAGATTTGCCTTACATTGCAAGACACCTGAGCATTTTGTGATACTGCCTGCTCTGCTCCCCTCTCTGTTGGAGTGGTGTTAAATAAAGTTAATTCAAAGCATGGCTGCCTGCAGGGGAGCATGTGTTAATCTTACCCAATGCAATGCACAACAGAAAGATGGTGAAAGACTAGAATGGAATATCCTTTCACATTTCAAAGACTTAAGATCTTTGTCACACATTCTTAGAAATCCTTAGGTTAAGTTTGAGGGAGTGTGAACAATTTGAAAGAGCAGCTTGCTACAGTGCATTGTATTCAGGTATACATGGAATACAGGGAAAGGCTGAATAGGCTGGGACTGTTTTCCCTGAAGCATCAGAAGATGAGAGGTGACCTTTTAGAGGTTTATATATTCATGAAAGGTATAGATAAGGTGAATAGCCAAAGTCTTTTTTTGCCAGGGTAGGGGAGACCAAAACTAGAGGCAAAGATTTAAAGCGAGATGGGAAAGATTTAAAAGGGACCTGAGGGGCAACTTTTTCGCGCTGAGGGTGGTGTGTGTATGGAATGAGCTCCCAGGGAGAGAGAATGGAGGCTGGTACAATTACAGCATTTAAAAGGCATCTGGATGGACACATGAATAGGAAGGGTTTAAGAGGGGCATGGGCTAAATGCTGGCAAGTGGGACTAGATTTATTTAGGATATTTAGTTCGCACAGACAAGTTGGGCCAAAGGGTCTTTTTCCATGCTGTACATCTCTATGACTCTATGATACTACAGTGAATCAATGTGGTATGTAAGTGAACAAGGCATTGAAGGGAAATTTGGGAACAATATGGTAGTGTCAAATCAGTGTTGCTGAGAGACCCAGGACAATTCTGCAATTAAAGATATCTAGAATCACAGAAACGCAGAATTAATTACACCACAGAATGAGGCTATTCAGCTTATTGTGTCTGAACTAGATTTCTGAGCGTTCGTCATAGAGCTGAGCTCCTGACTTTTCTACCAAGATAATTATCTGATGTTCTCTTCAATGAGTCAATTCAACCAGCTTCCAGGCAGACCTAGACCACTCACTTTGGAGAAAAGTTTCTTTCCCACCTCGCTTTTGTTTCTTTTGCCAACACTTTAAGTCTGTGCCTGCTCATTCTCAACCATTTTACAATGGCAACGGTTTCTCAATGTCTACACTGACCTGACTGCTCATGACTTTGAAAACTTCCATCAAATCTCCTCTCATCCTTCTCTCTAAGAAGAACAGTCCCGACTTCCCCAGTTTATCCCCATTACTGAAGTCTCTTATTTTGGAACCATTTGCTTTAACCTATTCTGTCCTCTCTTTCTCTCTCTCATGCTTTCATATCCTTCCCATAGCGTTGCACCTAGAGCTGTACACAATGCTCCAGCTCGGGTTTAATCAGTGTCCTGTACAGGTACAACACAACCTCCCCACTTAATGTGCCCATTAATGCAGGTTTATTAACTGCTTCTCTTACCACACCCTGACACCTTTAATGATTTATGCACAGAATCACCAAAACTTCTCTGTTTGTGTACATCTTTTAGAATAGTACCCTTTATTTTATGCTGTCTTTCCATGTTCTTTGTACCAAAGTGCGTCATCTTACCAAAATAGATTCTTGATCAGTCCGGGAATCAGAAGTTATGGGGGCAGATCAGGAAAATAGATATGATGAGTGTCACAGTAGCCATGATTCTATTAATGGCGAAGCAGGATCAAGGGGCTGAACAGCCTATTCCTGTTTCTAGTTCCTCTGGACCTACATTTCTCCACTTCATCTGCCACTTATCCATCTGCTCCACCAAGTTGCCAATGTTCCTTTGAAGTTCTACAATGTCCTCCTCATAGTTTAAACTTCTTCCAAACTTTATTTGCCACAATCTTTTAAACTGTCTCCTGCATTTATACATATATCAGGAAAATCACAGGTCCCAATAATGACCCTCTAGGGGGCTCCACTATAAATCATCCTGCAACACAGAAAATGCTCATGTACCAATGTTGTATCATGTTTCTACTGACCCTTTCATTCCATAACCTACCTCACAAGTCGGTTGTATAACACTGTATCAAATGCTTTCTAAAAATCCATGTACACTACATCAACATTCCCCTCTAACATCGGTTCTTTCTTCAAAATGAAAGCAAGTTATTTAGACACAAGTCTTCCCTTAACAAATCCTGACTGAATCTTCTGAACTAACTCACTTCTTTCGTGTGCTGATTAACTCCATCCCGGATAGTTGTTTCAAGAATTTTCCCCACCGCTGAAACTGAACAGCACCATAAGAAACTACGGAGAGTGGTGAACACAGCCCAGTCTATCACTCAAACCAACCTTCCATCCACTGACTCCATCTACACTTCTCGCTGCCTCAGGAAGGCAGCCAACATAACCAAAGACTCCTCCCAGCCGAGTTATTATCTCTTCAAACTCCTCCGTCAGGCAGAAGATACAAAAGCTTAAACATATATATCAACAGATTGAACAACAATTTCTTCCCTGCTGTTATTAGATGTCTGAATGGAAGTTTCAAATTTTAAATTTGATGTTGACCTCGCTCTTTATGCACCTTCTCTGCAGTTGTAACATTGTATTCCTCTCTCTGTCCTATTGCCCTAATGTACTTTGTACAGTTTGATCTGCCTGTACTGCAAGCAAAACAAAACATTTCACTGTTCCTAGGGACATGTAACAATAATAAATCAAATCAAATCACGTTAAATCAAAGAACTGACTGGTCTGTAATTGCTAGTCCCATCCTTACAACCTTTTCGAACAAGGGCAAGTACTGCAGATGCTGTAAATCAGGAACAAAACAGAAGTTGCTGGAAAAGCTCATCAGGCCTGGCAGCACCTGTGAAGAGAAAATCAGAGTTAATATTTCGGGTCCAGAGACTCTTCCTCAAAACTGTTCTGAGGAAGGGTCACCGGACCTGAAATGTTAAGTCTGATTTTCTCTTCACAGATGCTGCAAAACCTGCTGAGCTTTATGTTTGTAATTCTCCAATCCTCTGGTGCTGGCCCAAATATAGAGAACATTAAATGGTCATTGCCAGTGTCTGCAATCTACGTTCTCACTTCTTTCAATACTGCTGTATGCACCCTGTACAGCCCCAGTGCCTTCTCAAATTTCAGTGAAGATAAAGTCACCATAGTTCCAGATGATCACTCTCTCATTAAAGAGAGATTGCTAGTGGTTGGTTTAACTTGACAGTCACCAAATCTCATGTAAGGGAAGAGATTGAGAAAAAGAATCCTTCCCTGCAACCTCAGCCTGAACTGTGCTGTTGGCATTACTCTATATTATAGAGCTAACTGAACTCCTTTTGTAAGTTCCAACAGCTTGATCAATACTTCCCTTGTATCAATGTTAAACATATCAGGAGGCTTCGTATGGAAGTAGCAGCAAGCAATTATTTTTGGTATCTAAGGGTCGAATATTGAAGAGTTGGTTGAAAGTTTTGAAGTTGAACCTTGATCCAACTAAGGCTCCTTCATTCAACGGTCAAAAACAAAAAAATCAGGGGATTTCACACATGTTGATTTCCTTGATGGTGAAGGTACCATGTTTTGGTTCATAATTTTTGGTGGATAAATATTGAAGTTTTACCCAATATCACAAATCCCACAATGACTGTGGTCCCCATCAGCAGCTATTCATTCTCCTGGGCTGGCCATTACCCATTTCTTTGTCTGCCTATGTCTCTAGGCTCCATCTTCACCAATCATTTACTCCTCTCCCCTCCCCGCAACCTTTCTTCAGCATATATGCCAACCCACGATCAGTTTTGTCCCTAAAATGGGGCTGTAAGCATCGACTTATCAACTTTTTGCCGTACTCATTTGAGTATGTGACAATAAAGATAATTCATTCATTTTGAAGAAGTCTTTGTTCAGTAACAAACTTGACAGCAAACTCTATCTTTCTCTTTAACACAGAATAAACAATGTTGTGTTCTGTTGTAGAATGGCTCCACGGTCTTACAGCAATAGAGTCATAGAGTTGTTTAGCCTGGAAACAGACCCTTCAGTCCAACTCATCCATGCCGATCAGCTATCCTAAATTAATCTAGACCCATTTACCAGCATTTGGCCCATATCCCTCTAAACCCTTCCTATTCATGTACCCATCCAGATGCCATTTAAATGTGGTAATTGTACCAGCCTCCACCATATACTCTGGCAGCTCATTCCATACACACACAACTCTCTGTGTGAAAAGGTTGCCCTTTAGGTCCCTTTGAAATCTTTCCCCTCTCACCTTAAAACTATGCCTTCTAGTTTTGGACTCCTCTACCCTGGGAAAAAGACCTTGGCTATTCACCTTATCCATGCTCCACATGATTTTATAAACATCTATAAGGTCACCCCCTCAGCCTCCGACATGTTAGGGAAAATAGCTCCAGCCTATTCAGCCTCTCCACATAGCTCAAACCCTCCAAGCCTGACAACATTCTTGCAAATCTTTTCTGAAGCCTTTCAAGTTTAACAACATTCTTCCGATAGCAAGGACCACTTTGTTTTCAACCAGAGAGTGGTGGGAATGTGGAACTCACTGCCTGTAAGGGTGGTAGAGACAGAAACCCTCATAACATTTAAGAAGTATTTAGAAGTGCACTCGCAATGCCAAGGCTTATAGGGCTCCGGGATAAATGCTGGAGAATGGGATTAGAATATTAGATGGTTGTTTCGGACTGGTGAAGATGTAGTAGGTCTTTTGTTCTGCACTATAGATCTTTATGACTCTATGGCATCATTCATGTTACGAGTTAGTGTGTAAACATGCCTCAGATGAGGTTTAGTTTGCTTAAGCTTGATATTGATGGAAAAGGAAGAGAAATGTAGGACGAAGTCCTGTCATGAATACACCAGACATGAAACTTAGGGTGTTTAACGCTGGCCAAAAGGTCCCAGTGAAACAAACACAGCAGTGATAAGAAGAAGTACATGACTGAAATAATCATAAAGAGAATAGATGTGCTCGGGTGTGGAGTGAAGATTGTAGAGAGGCTCTGTCAGTATCATGTTGACCATTTTTTTTGAGTGCAGTCATCTCACAAAGGGACCACAGGACACACTTCCTAGAATCTGAATTCGTTCCACAGTCCAGAATGAAGCCATAAAGAAAGTACAAGTCAAAAATAGACTGAAGGTTTGCCTATATTACAGAATCAACTGGTCAAGCAAAATGAGTACAATGACAGATGAATCATTGTCACATCCACAACTATCAAATGGAGTTGGTAGTCAATGTTGAAATTTTACACTGTCAGAGATGTTGAGAGATCAGGGTCTAGCTAATGGGTATCAAAAGGGATATCCAGACAGCATGCAGGAAAGAGAAAGAAAAAAGTAGCTTTTTTCTTTCTATTGTTTCTCATCAAATGATGATATTTTTGTAAAATACGGATATTAGGGAAACAAATATTTTTGCATGCAAATTATTCCGAACGTTTCGGTCATGTATGATTTGGTACTTAGTTATAATAAAAAGAATTATATGATCCAACCTATTAAATATACGGCTATTTTTGATATTGGGTTAGTCATTTTGTACTCAGGGAACTTATGGACATGTGCCATTTTATACTACAAAGATAAACTCTTTGGAGGTGGGGCAGGAGTATAGTATATTGGAATGACTGAGTATTTTGTTAGATTGTCCGTTCTGCAGTCTGTCCAGAGGTGGAAATGAAATTAGCACAGAAGATAAAGGGTACTGCAGATGCTGGAGAATCCGAGATAACAAGCATGGGGCTGGATGAACACAGCAGGTCAAGCAGGATCATAGGAGCAGGAAAACTTGACGTTTCGGGCCTAAATCCTTCATCAGAAATGGGGGAGGGGAAGAGGGTTCTGAAATAAATAGGGAGAGAGCGGGAGGCGGATAGAGGATGGATAGAGGAGAGGATATCAGAACCCTCTTCCCCTCCCCCATTTCTGATGAAGGGTTTAGGCCCGAAACGTCAAGTTTTCCTGCTCCTATGATGCTGCTTGACCGGCTGTGTTCATCCAGCCCCATGCTTGTTACCTTAGCACAGAAGAGACTCCTTGCAAATGACCATGTGCTAAGTACATCTTAAGAAGACTCATACAGGACTCAAAATGTTAGCACTGTTTGTCTTGCCACAGGTGCTGCCTCTGAGCTTCCCTAGCGATTCAAACTGCCCTCATTAGAGTGGAGAAGGTTAAAAGAATATTGAACAATGCTGTTCAACACCATGAAGCATTTTGACAAAACAAATCAAGTGAAAATTCTTCTACTGTCCGATAGATAGTTAAGTGGATTTTATAATTATCAAAAGGATTAGAGGGAGGAAGTAAAGAGTGAGCAGGCAGAATTCCTAATGGGTGTTTGGGTGTGGTGAAGTAATAAGAAAATTGATCACCAATCTAGAATTGCCACCGGTGTCATGGGCAGAACCTCAGTGTGAAATCCTGGGAGCGTTCCTGTCTTTCTCTGCTGTGACAGCATGATCAAGAATGCTAGGCCTGAAGGCTGGTGATTTCGGCAGGTTCTGGTTGGATAATGGGTGATGGGAAGGACTTGATCTCATCCAAGATTCTTCTCAATACGTTCAGCCATAAGGACAAGCCACCAAATAATATTAAGGGGCAGAAAAGGCCCATCGATCAGCTGGGAAAATGGAAAGGGAAAGGAGTATAGCAACTTCTTGTTCTATTGTTGTGCATAATTCTTATATTCCAAGTTGTTGATAAGGCCAGATGATCGAGGTTGTTCTGGCGCAACTTCACCCAACCAGCTCAACTTCTCTCTGAGTCTGGAACAACTTGTACAGAATATTGGTGAGGCTGTGCCTGGAGTACTCTGCATAGTTTTGGTCCCAGTGTTTAAGAAAGGATAGGCTGAGTTGGAGGCTATTCAAAAGAGATTCATTGGACTGATTCCTGGAAATGAAAGGATTAACTTTCAACAAGTTACAGCCTTTACTCATTAGAGCTTAGATGAATTAGGGTGAATTTGTTGAAGCATTCAAGATTTTGAGGGGTCTGGACAGAGTAGATGTTGAGAAGATGTTTCTTCTAGTGGGAGAATCTCAAATTAGGGCATAAAACTGAGATACAAAGGAACCTTGTTCTCTCAGAAGGTAGTGAATATCTGAAATTCTCTACCCCAGAGAGTTGTGGAGGCTAAATCACTGAAAACATTTAAAGGGGACTGGATAGATTTTTGAAATATTAGGGTGTTGAGGGCTTTGAGAAGCTAGCATGAAAAAGGAGTTGAGGCCTGGGACAGATCAGCCATGATTTTGGTAAATAGCAAAGCAGGCCTGAGGGGGCTATTTCTTATGCTTTGACTGGGTTGAAGAGTTCCAGGACTTTGACCCAGTGACAGTGACGGAACGCAGGCATAATCCAAGTCAGGATGCGAGATGCTCTTGAATGAAACTTGCAGGTGGTAGTGTTCCCCTGCATATGATGCTTTAGTTCTTTTAGGTGGTAAAGGCTGCGGGTTTGGAAGGTGCTGTGAGAGGAACCTCAATGAGTTATAGGACCATTGAGCTGTACAGCATGGAAACAGATCCTTTGGTCCAACTCATCCATCCTGACCAGATATCCTACATCAATCTAGTCCCATTTGCCAGCATTTGTTCCACATCCCTCTAAACCCTTCCCAGTCATATAACCATGCAGACGTCTTTTAAATGTTGTAATTGTACCAACCTCCACCACTTCCTCTGGCATTGTTGCAGCCCATCTTGTAGATTGTATGCACTGCTGTCACTATGTGCCAGTGGTGGAGGGGATGAATACTTATGGTGTTGGATGAGGTTCCAGTCAAGCAAGGTGTTTTGTCCTGGACAGTGTCAAGTTTCGTGAGCTGCAGCCCTTTAGGCAATAGGGCAATATTCCATAGCACCCCTGATTTGCACCTTGGAAATGGTGGACAGGCTTTCTGGAGAGTCAGGTGGTGAGTTACTCCCAGGAGAGTTCTGAGCCAATGATCAAAATTGGAGATGCACAAGAGGCCAGGATCAGAGGGTTGTAGGACTGGAGAAGATTTGAGAAACGGGGACAGGGAAAAGGCTAGATCATGGAGAGAGTTGAGATTAATGTGAAAGTTGAGTCATGTGAGCACCTGGAACAATTGCAACAGAGATGCACTGAGACAGAGAAAGGATCTTCTGGACTACAGCTATCCCCACAATCCCTATCCCGAGAGTAAACAGCCTTATGGAAAGGAACGAAGGGAGACAAAGCTTAGCCAATGCATAAGCGCGTGAGCAAATTTTTCTTTGTACTTTCTCAAGTGTGCTGTGAGTGCTAATTCATCTGGTATTGTTCTCCACAGGTTAACAGTGTCCCTCCCTCATTAGGAACTATGTACTTCAGGAGTGGATCCATTCCTTCCTAACGGCATGCATTCCGTGTGGGATTACACTCCCTGCCTCTCTCCCCCCCTCCATTCTTCCCCTGCCGCCTATTTTTTCTGTTAATTCTTTTCCATCCAGCCAACCCTGGCAGTTTGGGTGATCGCAATAAGTACCCCATCAACATGTTAATCAAATTACTTATGAAGAGAAATTGACAGCTTTCATTAATTATACAAGATTATTCTAATTGCAAATTCAAATTTATTCATTTAGAACAGAAGGTATTCAGTAATATTTCACCAAATTTGCATATTAAATGGGGATGCTGGTGTATTATGTATGATAATGTATGCACACTTTCTTTATTTTTAACTTGCAGGCCATATGTGCGGCTGCCGCTTAAGTAGGTGAAAAAGTCTGAACGTGTTTAATTTCCCTGACAAACACAAGACTGGGGCCTGTCAAGTGCTGTAAGTTCTGTGCCAATCTTCATTTTATTTTTCTGTTGATAATCACCAGCCACAACGAGGTGGTTTGTGTGTGGAATTCCGCTTTGAACCCCCTGCTAAGCGCGTCAATCTTTTTTTTGATCCTCAGACTTCCAACTCAATCCCTCTCCTCTATGCTCGGCCACATTCGTGAAACCTCATCATGCTTTACACAAGACCATCCACAAAGGTGACCATGTTTTGAGGCACTGTCAAATCTCCCCACTCTGCATTCCATTTTTGTTTATCTAAAATATTATGTTTCTCCTGAGCTACAAATCTCTCCCTCCCACAACCAAAGTCTGTCCCCAAACTGACCTCCTTCTCCATTGTTGGCCACAAGGAGTCAACTCTAGTTGGATGTATAGTTCTGCTGGTGTCTACTTTCTTCATTGAAAGACATATGAAGGGAAGACCACAGGACATAGATGTAGGCCATTCAGCCCAGTGAGTCCATTTGCCACTCAATGAGGTTATGGCTCATCTATTAATCTCAACTCTACTTTCCTGCCTTTACCCTACAACTCTGCATTCCCTTCTGATTAAAAATCTGTCTCTCTCAGTCTAGAATAAACTTAATGACACAGCCTTGACTTCCCTCTGCGGTAAATAATTCCACAGATTCACGCTCCTCTGAGAGAAAGAAATTCCTCCTCATCTCTGTCATCTCAAAAGCTTAAACACACAGGTCAACAGATTCAAGAACAGCTTCCTCCTCACCTTTATTTGACTTCTGAACGAATCTCTCAAATTTTAAATTTAATGTTGGTCTCGCTCTTTGTGCACATTTTCTGCAGCCTTAATATTGTATTTCTCACTCTGTTCTATTACCCTACTGCACTTTTTACAGTATGATCTGCCTGTACTGCACACAAAACAAAACTTCTCACTGTACCTAGGTGCATGTGACGACAATAAATCAGATCAAATCAAAAAATCTTAGATGTGCAAGCTCTCATTCTTAACATGCTCTTTGATTTTGAGAAAGTCGAACTGCATCTCTTTATCTATCTCCCTCTCTCCCATAGACAGCCACATATTCTTGTAAGATCTGGTTCCCTCTTTTCCTTCCCAAGACCAGGATAATTCATTCATCTCATTTCTGAGATCTGTGGTCCCTCTGCTCTGGCAGTCCCAGATCAAAGGCACCGAGTGAACTAACAGGCCACGATTCTGATCCTGGCACAGGTCCCTAACCCAAGTATAGCAGGAACAACAAACCCCCACCCTTAGTAAAAGTACCTGTGTCTGTCCCGTGGGAGTACCTATTAGTGTAACTATTGGGAGTTTATGTGCTTATTCCTCGCCTGTCCTGTGAGTGCACCTGTATAACTCTGTTGCTCTCTAACTCTTTTTTTAAACAAAAACAGAAATTGATGGAAAAACTCAGCAGGTTTGGCAGCATCTATGCAGCCAAATCAGAGTTAACCTTTCGGGTCCAATAACCCTTCTTCAGAACCCTGCATCCTGATAACTCTGGATCCTTGGCCCAATCCCACAAAAAGTTCCCATAGAGCTTTCAGTGAGCAATTATCAGTCTGACACCACCAAACAATGCTGCTTTGCAGTGTGCTTTGTTCCGCTCATAACAATGAGAATTTGCATCAATTTAGTGCCTTTCACGAAGTAAAATGCCAAACTTGCTTCAGAAGAACAAACAGAATTTAACAGAAGTTTTCATCGAGCTGTGTAAGGTGTTGCTAGGACAGGGTTAACAAGGTGTGGAGCTGGATGAACACAGCAGGCCAAGCAGCATCATAGGAGCAGGAAAACTTGACGTTTCGGGCCTAGACCCTTCATCAGAAATCTGATTCAGATTTCTGATGAAGGGTCTAGGCCCGAAACGTCAAGCTTTCCTGCTCCTATGATGCTGCTTGGGCCTGCTGTGTTCATCCAGCTCCACACCTTGTTATCTCGGATTCTCCAGCATCTGCAGTACCTATTATCTCCGCTAGGACAGGGTGTTGGCTTCAAGCATCCTTAATAGTAAAGATAGTTTTATTTTAAAATGGAAAGTCAAAAGAACTGCAGATGCTGGAAATTAGAGACAAAAACAGAAATTGCTGGAAAAGCTCAGCAGGTCTGGCAGTGTTTGTGAAGAGAAATCAGAGTTAATGCTTCAGATCCAGGGTTCTGAAGCAATTCTGCTTTTGTTTTAAGAAAAAGGAGAATTACAGAGGCACAAAGTTTTAAGGTACACCCATAGGACAGGCAGAAATACACTCAAAGGAATATCCACAGAAACATCCACATGGATACCAACAGGAATACCCGTAGAAATACCGACAGAAACACCGACAGGAATACCCACAGTGCAGTCAGGGACGGGGTTCCAGGAGTCTAGGCACAGTATCAGACAAGGAACAAAATATATAGCTCCATGTCAAGATGGTATGTTCCGTGTTGTGGTTTTCTCAGGAGTCTGCTGCCCTTGTTGTATAGCCTATTGGTTATGGATTTGAAAATACTGTAAAAGAATGGATGGGGTGCTCTTCACAGAGTCAGTGTGGATTTGTTGGGCTGAATGGCCTGTTCCCACAAAATAGCCATATTATGAAAAAGAATGATAGATGAGTTACTTGCGCAGACATGGTACGCACTGCTGCCAAAGATGGAGCAAGTGACTGCTTAGGTAGTGCTGCAAGCAGGGCTGCTTTGTCCTGGATGGCGTCCAGCTTCTCGAGTGCTTTAGAGCCACCCTCATCCAGACAGGTGAGGAATATCCCATCACACTCCTGATTTGTACTCTGTAGATGGTGGACAAGCTTTGGGAACTCAGGAAGTGAGTTATTCATTGCAGGATTCCTAGCCTGTCAGCTGCTCTTGCAATCATAGTGTTTGCGTGGTTGTCGAGTTCACTTACTGGTCAATGGTATTCAGTCTGGAATTCAGTGATGGTATTGCATTAAACATCAATGGGTGATGGTTAGATACTCTCTTGCTGGAGATAATCATTGGCTGGCATTTGTCCAGCCTGAATGTTATTTGCCATTTAGAACATAGAACATAGAACATTAAAGCGCAGTACAGGCCCTTCGGCCCTCAATGTTGCACCGACCTGTGAAACCAGTCTGAAGCCCACCTAACCTACACTTTTCCATTATCATCCACATGTTTATCCAACGACCATTTAAATGCTCTTAAAGTTGGCGAGTCTACTACTGTTGCAGGCAGGGTATTCCATGCCTTTACTACTCTCTGAGTAAAGAACCTACCTCTGACATCTGTCCTATATCTATCACCCCTCAATTTAAAGCTATGTCCCCTCGTGCTAGCCGTCACTATCTGAGGAAAAAGGCTCTCACAGTCCACCCTATCCAATCCTCTGATCATCTTGTACGTCTCTATTAAGTCACCTCTTAACCTTCTTCTCTCTAACGAAAACAGCCTCAAGTCTCTCAGCCTTTCCTCATAAGACCTTCCCTCCATACCAGGCAATATCCTGGTAAATCTCCTCTGCACCCTTTCCAATGCTTTCACATCCTTCCTATAATGCGGCGACCAGAACCGCACGCAATACTCCAAGGGCGGCCGCAGCAGAGGTTGGCACAGCGACAGCATGACCTCACGGCTTTGAAACTCAATCCCCCTACCAATAAAACCTAACACACCGTACGCCTTCTTAACAACCCTATCAACCTGGGTGGCAACTTTCAGGGATCTATGCACATGGACACCGAGATCTCTCTGCTCATCCACATTACCAAGAATCTTACCGTTAGCCCAGTACTCTGTATTCCTGTTACTCCTTCCAAAGTGAATCACCTCACACTTTTCCACATTAAACTCCATTTGCCACCTCTCAGCCCAGCTCTGCAGCTTATCTATGTCCCTCTGTAACCTGCAACATCCTTCTGCACTATCCACAACTCCACCGACTTATTTGCCATTTGCCTGGATATTGTCCAGTCAGGTCACATTTGGACAAATTCTTGAAAGCCTGCTCCCATATTCAAAAAAGTCATGGCTGAACTTTGATCTCAGTTGCACTGTCCCATTCTACCTACATTTCTGTTGTTTCACTTAGATGCTAAAATTCTATTACTGCCTGCAAGTTCTCCCCCAAGCCATTCAGTATTCTGACTTGGAAATTGCGCCATTGCTGCACTGTCACTGGGTCAAAATTCCGTAACTCCCACCCTGAGGGCATTATGGGTCAACCTACACCACAAGGACTATAGCAGTTCAAGGCAGCAGCTCATCACCACCTTCTCAAAGGCAACTAGGGACACGAAATGAATGTTGGTCCAACTAGTGACATCTCACAAGTGAATAATTGTTTAAAAATAATGTCTGGTCAGGTTAACCAGACCAGAAACTGCAACAAAGAATCTAAGAGTCTCGATTATCTTTTCACTAACCCCTTCCTTGCCGTACACTAAGCTGTTTTACATTCTTTCATGAAATGTCCATGGCAAGGCCAGAATTTCTTGCCTACTTCTAATTGCCATTAACTGAGTGCTTTGCTGAGTCATTTCAGAGGGTGGTTAAGACTTAACCACAATGCTGTTAGTCTGGAGTCACACATAAGCCAGGCTAAGTAAGAACAGCAGATTACTTTCCTAAAGGGCATTAGTGAACCCAATGGGTATCTTTCAACGATTGATTCATGGTCATTATTTGCCAGTGAATTACATTCAATTGATTTGCAGCCACGGTGGGTGTGGAACCCATTTTAGTAGGGCATTGGGCTGGAACTCCGGATTGGTAATCCAGTGACATTCCTACCATGCCATGAATCTACCCCTTTACTTCTCTCTCCCTCGTAGAGAATCATAAAGTTATACACCATGGAAACAGACCCTTCGGTCCAACTCATCCATGGTAACCAAGTTTCCCAAACTGAACTAGCTCCACTTACCTGCATTTGGCCCATATCTCCTGAACACATGCACCAGCAGGTTCAGGAACAGCTTCTTTTCAGCCGTTATCAGACTGTTGAATGGACTCGAACATCAAATGATGTAACCTGCAATGTAACCTGTATGCTTCTAAGTCTTTTTGCTCTGTACATCCATTGCCTGCTGCGATCTGCCTTTACTGCTTGCAAACAAAGCTTTTCCCTGTATTTTGGTACATGTGACAATAAATCGATCGATTAATCAATCTCTCTGAACCTTTCCTTTTCATGTATTTGTCCAAATGTCTTTCAAAAGTTGTAACTGTAGATGCATGTAACACTTCCTCTGGCAGTTCATTCCACATAGAACCACCCTCTTTGCGAAAAAGTTTTCCCTCAGGTCTCGTTTAAATCTTTCTCTTCTCACCTTAATATCATAAAATAGTTTAGAACTCCCCCACCCTGGGGAAAAAGACCATTGCTATTCACCTTATCTATGTCCCTCATGATTTTATAAACCTCTATAAGGTTACCGCTCAACCTCCTACACTCCAGTGAAAAAAGTCCTTGTCTATCTGACAACTCCTTATAACTCAAACCCTCCATTCCTAGCAATATCCTGGTAAATCTTTTCTGAACCCTCTCCAATTTAATAATGTTATTCCTATAGCAAAGAGATCAGAGTCACTCACAGTACTCCAGAAGAGGCCTCACCAACGTCCAGTACAACCTCACCATAACATCCCAACTCCTATACTCAAGGACTGAGTAATGAAGGCAAGTGTGCCAAACGCCTTCTTAGCCACACTGTCTACCTGTGACACAACTTTCAAGGAACTAAATACCTGAACCCTTAGGTCTCTCTGTTTGATGAATTAACCAGGACCTTACCATCATTTGTGTAAGTTTTGCCTTTGTTTGTTTTAGTGAAGTGTAATACCTCACATTTATCCAAATTAAACTCTACCTGCCACTCCTCAGCCCGATGGCCCAATTGATCAACATCCCTTTGTAATCTTAGATCGCCTTCTTCACTGTCAATTATACTACCAATTTTGGCGTCATCTGCACACTTACTAACTATGCCTCCTAAATTCTCATCCAAATCGTTCATATTATATACAAACAACAGAGGACCCAGCACCAATCCCGCCAGAAAACGGCTGGTCACAGGCCTCCAGTTTGAAAAACAACCCTCTACAACCATCGTACCATTAAGGCCAATTTTGTATTCAATTTACAAGCTCTCCCTGAATCCTATGTGATCTATCTTTACTAACCAGTCTACCACGTGGAATCTTGTCAAAGTCTTACTAAATCTTACTGAAGTCCATGTAAACAACCTCTTCCACTCTGCCCTCACCAAACCTTTCGATTATGTGCTCAAAAAACCCGATCAAGTTTGTGAGACATAATTTCCGATGCACAAAGCCATTCTGATTTTACCAAATCAGTCCTTGCCTCTCCAAATTCTAACTTTCAGAATCACCTCCAATCTCTGGATCAAGTCCCAGAGATTTATCCATCTTTATGTTTTTCAGGTCTCCAGTCCCTCCTCTCCTGTAATGTGGACTGTTTTCAAGACATCAGTATTTATTTCCCCAAGTTCACGAGCCTCCATGTCTTTCTCCACAGTAAAACAGACATGAAATATTCGTTTAGTATCTCTCCCATCTCCTGTGGTTCCATACATTGATGGCCTTGTTAATCTTTAAGGAGCCCTATTCTCTCCCGAGTTGCTCTTTTGCTCTTAATAGTCTTGTGGAATCTATTTGAATTATCCTCAACCCTTTATCTGCCAAGGCTATCTCATATCCCCCGATAGCCCTCCCCATTTCCCTTGTAAGAATGCGTCAGACCCCTTTCATCTTTACTAGATTCACTTGATCCCGGTTGTCTATACCTAATGTATGGCTCCCTTTTGTTTTTGACTGGAGCCTCAAACCTTTATTCATCCATTTGCTTCCACTCTTACTGCTCTTACTCTAACACACTATTTCAGCCACTGTATTCTAAAGGAGGAGGTTAATAAAGATATACTGCTGGTAATAGTCATACTTGGTATTATCCAAAAGAGTCAGAGTAAATCGTTTAGTCAATGGGCAAATAACTTATCTATTGTTCCCAATTCTTCCCAGCTTTACCCTTCACTCTGACAGGAACAAATGACTCTGAATAAAAAACATGGAAGAACTGCAGATGCAGGTTAAAAACAGAAGTTGCTGGAAAAGCTCAGCAGGTGTGAAGAAAAAACTCCAGTTCTGAGGAAGGGTCATCGGGCACGAAATGTTAACTCTGATCTTTTCTTCACAGATGTTGCCAGACGTGCTAAGCTTTTCCAGCAACTTCTGTTTTTGATCCTGAGAAAGACCCTGAACTCTTGTTATCTCACTTTTGAAAGCCTCCCACTTGTCAGTCGTCCCTTTACCTGTGAACAGACTACCCCAATCAACGTTTGAAACTTCCTGTCTCATACCGTTAAAAATTTACCTTACTCCAATGAAAAACTATTAACTTTTATACAAGACCATCCTTTTCTATAACTGTTTTAAAACTAATGGAATTATGATCACTGGTCCCAAAGTGCTCTGCCACTAACACTTCAGTCAATATTGATAAAGAAAACGTTCTTGATCACATTTATCAAATCTTGAATATTTTTGAATAGCAGTGTTGTACCCTCCCTTCTAAGCCACTGGGACAATTTTAGAACCACGACTGGGGCATCCATTATCTGTATAAACACTTTTTTCAGTATTCTAGGATGCAATCAGTTTGGTTCTGGGAATAGTCAACTTTTGATTGCTTTGTGAACATTAATTATTTTAAGTTCCTCATTCTTTTTGGACCCCCAGATTGCTCTATAATTTCTGGCATGTTTTGGTGCATTCTAGTGTGATGGTGGAAACACTTCAGTCTCTTTCTTCATCTCCAACAGAATTTCTCCTTTCTCAGCCTCTGAGAGACCTTGTAAAGAATTGTCTAAGGACATTGTTACTGTCACTAATCTCTTTCATTGCACAAACTTGTAGAAGCTTTACAATCTTGAAGACGTTTTTAAATGCCTCGCTGTTACGTTCTCTTTTCTCCTTTATTAATGATTTATTGGTCTTTTGCTGATTTTTAAAACTCTCCCCGTCTTCCCATGCACAAATCTTCATGCCAACATTATAATCCTCTTTGATCAATTTCATATTATCCTATCTGCTTTAGTTAGTCAAAGAGTGATCACATTTTCCATTTACTTTGTATTTGTCAATGCTTGTGAGTACATGCATGAGCTTTCTCACAAGGGTCAACACACAGTTTCAGCCATTGTGTCTCATGGTGGAGGTTAATCAAGATATTCTGCTGTCAATAGTCGTACATGGTATTATCCAAAAAGATTCACAGAGGAAATCCTTCGGTCAATGGGCAAATAACTAACTTCCTGACTCCCCAAAGCCTGTACGCCGTCTACAAAGAACAAGTCAGGAGTGTGATAGAACACTCCCCGCTTGCCTGGATGAGTGCAGTTTGGATTTTCAAACACTCTTCATGATGACTGCTCCTGGCCTCCTCTGGGCCTGTCTTAGAAGAAGCTTAAAATGGTGCCTGTGTGAATACTTTCAGTTTATTCCAGATTGCAACACATCTGCTTCTCTCCATCTCTCCATCACTTATTATCTAAACTCCAATTATCTAAAATCTCTGTCTTCTGCTGATCAGCCCTTGTAGTAGAACCATATCGATGTCATTTTTTTTTGGAAAATCATGATTTGAAACACTATTAATTCTCGACTACTCCACACTGTGGAACCTCTGATCCAAAGGTCATGGGTCTTGGTTCCGTGGACATTACCTTCAGACTGCCTAATCTATTCAAAGAGTTACTGTGATAGGGGTAAACAGTAAAGTTGCCATGTTCCTATCAGGCCATTATCTGCTCTTTCCTGATGGTGGTTTAACCTGAGGTGACCACACCTCGGCTGAGGGGAGATGTTGAGAGGGAGGGTCCTTCACAGCAGCCTCAACCAGTGCAGGACTTGAGCCTTCACTGTTGGCAACACCCTGCGTAACAAAACCAGCCAACTGAGCTAAACTGACACCAGGTCAATGCTGCAGCTCTGGGTTTGTAAGGGGTGAGACTCACCAGACAATGGGCTTCAAATGATACATCATGGACAAGCTCTGCACACTGCACACCTCCTATTCAATCTCATGCACCTTTCAGAAAAAGATGCTTTACGATACCAGCATTTGCCTGCTATTCTGAACAAGCACAGCTTTGCGTGTTCCCAAGCACTGACTCTCTTGTGAAGTCTTCCAGCCCAATCTCAATCATTAGAAATGTATTCATACCCAAATTACACAGTATGAAAGATTGTGGATTTAGGATATTGTCCGCAATTCTGGACACCACACCACCAAAAGGAAAATGAAGGCTTTGGAGAGGGTACAGAAATGGTTTACCAGGATATTGTCTGATTCAGAGGCTGTTAGCTATGAGGAGAGATTGGATAAACTTGAAGATAATCTTCACTTGAATGTTAGAAGCTGAGGTGCAACCTGATAGAAGTTTACCAAGTTGTAGAATCCCTATAGGCCCTTTGGCCCAACAAGCCCACACTGACCCTCAGAGCATCCCACCTAACTTAGGCATCCCTGAACACTATGAGCAATTTAGCATTGCCAATCCACTTAGCCTGTGCATCTTTGGAACATGGGAGGACACCAGAAGGAAACCCACACAGACACAGGGAGTATGTGCAAACTCCACACAGACAGTCACCCAAGGGTGGAATTGAACCTGGGTCTTTGGTGCTGTGAGGCAGCAGTGCTAACTAATGAGCCACCGTGCCATCCTGATGTGCTACCAGCATTTTCCTGCTGGGAGACATGTAAAGTCGGAGTCTTTCTCCTAGGGTAGAAATAGCATTTACTAGGGGACACAAGTTTAAGGCAAAGAGTTTTATTTCATTCATTGCATGACAGCATCATTGGCTAAGTCTAGCATTTATTGCCCATCCCTAATTACACAGAGGGCGGTTAAGAGTCAACATTGTTCTCTGGAGTCACACATAGGCCAGACAAAGTAAGGATGGCAGCTTCCTCTTCTAAATAACATTAGTGAGCCAGATGGATTTTTCCCAACAATGGATTCGTGGTCATCATTCAATTCTTAATTCCAGATTTTGATTTGAATTGAATTCAAATTATGTCATGGCGTGACTCGGGTCCCCAGGACATTACCTGGGGGATTAAAAAGTCCAGTGATAGTACCATGAGGCCATTGCCTCCCCACGAAAAGGAGATGTCAGAGGGATTTTTTTTAACACAGAGTGTAGAATGTGGTGCCAGAGGAGGCGGCGGAGACAGATACAAAAGCAAGGTTTAAGAAGCATCTTGACCAATGCATGAACAGGCTAGGAATTTGGGGATGCTGATCACATAGAGACAAAAATTTTCATGTGTCAGTGCAGTCTTGCTGGGTTGATGAACCTGTTCCTCTGCCATGTTGTTCTTTGTTCTTGTATCCCAGCATGTTGAGAGCCAATTGAAGATGGGTGGGGTGTGGGAGGTGAGACAGAATTTGTAGAGATTACAGCACAATTGAGTTCAGCCTAACCACGGATTTAAAATATTGAGAATCTGGTGTTTTACAGCTAACTGTGCAGGCACAGGACCATTCTGCCCATCACACCTGTATTGGCTCACACTTGCTTGTTTTTGAAAGTTTCACTGTTGCAATGTAGGGGAAGCACAGCAGTCAATTTACACAAATGAGCTCGCACAAAGAACCATGAGGTTGTATGTTGAAGGGGAAAATATTGACCAGAGCACCAGGGATGAGGCCAATTACTCTTATTCCATGGCTTGGGATTCATTGGGGCCCAATCATCTTTAGAAGAAGAGGAAACAAGAAAGACAGAGATGGATGAAAGCAAGCTAATGTACTCCTCGTTCAAGCGATGAGGGTGTGAAAACATTGGTTAACCCTTAAAGGATTAGTGAATACAATGACTTTCGCTCTGCTAACCACTTGGAAGGCTCCTTGTTTGTTTAGCAGCACGGCTACACATTATCTGTGCATTGCAGTGCAAACAAATATAGAAACAGGCAGCAGTCAGGGGGGAATTAAAGTCATTACCAGAGCTGAGGTACTCAGAGAACGGGACAGTAATGAGCACCTCAGGGGCTGGTTAATACCCAGTGAAACAAGCCGGAGAAAAAATTCCATTCACTGTTGTCTGTGTTTTCGAGGACATAGCATAAGGGATGTAGAGTAGTTTTCAGCTTTAGGATAGTTCTCTTTTCTCCTTGATGTCTTCTCCTCTCTTCTTTGTCTGATGGTACAGATTAAACCACCCCCATCCCCCTGCAAACCTATCCACACCAACATAAAAATGTATAGCAAATTATCCCATCTGACAAACACAATAATAGGGGGAGGTGATGGCTTTGTGGTATTATCGCTGGACTGTTAATCCAGAGAGCCAGGTAACGTTCTGGGAATTTGGGTTCAAATCCTGCCACAGCAGATGGTGAAATTTGAATTCAATAAAAATCTGGAATAAAGATTCTAACGATGACTGTGAATCCATTGCTAGTTTTGGGGGTGGGGGGTAGGCCCATCTAACTTTACTCATGTCCTTTAGGGAAGGAAACTGCCATCCTTACCTGCTCTGGCCTACATGTAACTCCAGGCCCTGACCCTCTGGGCAATTAGGGATGAGTAGCTAGAAAAGCCCTCATCCTCATGAACAAATAACAAAAAAGATCCAGGTACAACTCGGAGGGAGTGAGGAGGCATTGTTGAATGTGTCAATCTTCAATTGGGACTTTGAGCATTTTTGGGTGAATAGAAGAGATAAAACGGCAGGATTCAAAGGGTTCTTTCGACAGTGTCTTGCCCTACAGATATCACTCAATCAGTATCAATAAAAAAAAGACCATTTATCTCATTGCTCTTTGTGAGACCTTGCTAGATTGTCAAGCTTGCAACGTTTCAATAGTGACTACATTTTTCGAGAAGATTAGTAGCTCGGGTTGTGGATGAGGTTGTAGACATGCTCACTGAGCTGGTGGGTTTGGTTACAAACATTTCGTCACCCTGCTAGGTAACATCGTCAGTGCACCTCCGGTGAAGCGTTGGTGTTCTGTCCTACTTGTTATTTATATGCATCAGTTTGTTGGGGTGTTTGGTACCACTTCCAGTTCTGTTTCTCAGTGGTTTGTACACTGGATCTAATTCACTGTGTTGATGGAGTTCCAGTTAGAATACCAGGCCTCCAGGAATTCCCTGGTATGTCTCTGTTTGGCTTGTGCGATTATGGATGTGTTGTCCCAGTCGCGTTTGTGTCCCTCTTTGTCCGTGCGTAGTGAGACAAGTGAGAATTGGTCGTGTCTCTTGATGGCTAGTTGGTGTCAGTGTATCCGTATTGTCAATTTTCTTCTGGTTTGGCCTATGTAGTGTTTCTCGCAGTCCTTCCATGGTATTTTGTACGTTACATTGGTTTTGCTGGTTTCGTTTATGGGGTTCTTTACGTTCGTCAGTCGCTGTCGTAGGGTGGTTGTCGGTTTGTGGGCTATCCTGGTACCGAGGGGTCTGGGTAGTCGTGTGGTCATCTCTGAAATGTCCTTGATGTGCAGTAGGGTGATTAGTGAGTCAGTCGTGTTCTGGCTTCCCGTTGCAGTCTGACTTGGAGGTAACAGCAGATTGTATTTTTTGGGTATCCTTTCCTTTTGAAGATTCCGTGTAGGTGTTCCTGTTATGCTTTGTGCAGTTCCAGGTTGCTGCAATGTGTTGTGGATCTTTTAAGCAGTGTCCTGATGCAGCTCTGTTTGTGGGCATTGGGGTAATTGAGTTGCTAGTGTAATTGAGTACTCGGTCTGGTATGTATGCTAGTCTGGAGTTCCTCCTTGTTTTTGCATGCTACCAATATGTCCAGGAAGGGTGGCTGGCTGTTGTTCTCTTCTTCTTTAGTGAATGTTATCCCGGTGAGGATGTTGTTTACGTGTTGGTGGGTTTCTTCTAGTTTTGTGCATTCAATAATCACGACGGTGTTATCTACATATCAGACATAAAGTTTGGGTTGTATCGTGGGGAGCGCTGACCGTTCTAACCTTTGCTTTACAGCTTCTGCAATCAGTGCTGATATTGGGGATCCCATTGCTGTTCCATTGATTTGTCTGTATATGCCATCATTGAAGGTGAGGTGGGTTGGGAGGCACAGATCGAGTGGTTTCATGGCGGTGTCCTTATTGATGTTGTTGGTGTCCTGGGGTGCCTGCCTACTCGATTTGTCTAGCAGTGTGGCAATTGTCTCTTTGGCTAGGTCAATGTTTATGGATGTAACCAGTGCTGTTACATTGAAGAATATCATCAACTCGTCCTCTTCTATCCTGGTGTTCTTGATGATGTAGAGGAATTCTTGGGAGCAATGACTGGAGTGGGTAGTCTTGTCAACTTAGTATTTCAATTTCGGTTGTAATTCTTTGGCAAGGCTATATGTTGGTGTGGCCGTGGTAGAGAGACAATGAGTCCGAGGGGGACTCCTAGTTTATGGGAAGTCCGTAGAAGTGGGGTGTGTTGGATCCCTCTGGCTTCATTTTTTGGTAGTCTATCTTGCTGATGTCTCCTGAGTTGTGTAATTTCTTCAGGGTCATTGTAATCCGGTTCCCTCACTGTAGTAAGAGATAACAAGGTGTAGAGCTGGATGAACACAGCAGGCCAAGCAGCATCAGAGGAGCAGGAA
>JAHRHZ010000249.1:5053488-5076511 GCA_024137785.1 Ginglymostoma cirratum
GTCTTCTTGGGGCCTGGGATTGGGGTGAGGGAGGAGGTGTGGGGGCAGGTGTAGCACTTCCTGCGGTTACAAGGAAAAGTGCCGGGTGTGGTGGGGCTGGAGGGGAGTGTGGCGCGGACAAGGGAGTCGCGGAGGGAGTGGTCCCTCCGGAAGGCAGATAAGGGTGGGGAGGGAAAGATGTCTTTGGTGGTGGGGTCTGACTGTAGATGGCGGAAGTGTCGGAGGATGATGCGTTGGATCCGGAGGTTGGTGGGGTGGTATGTGAGGACGAGGGGGATTCTTTTTTGATTATTGTTGCGGGGACGGGGCGTGAGGGATGTGTTCCGGGAAATGCGGGAGACACGGTCGAGGGCGTTCTCGACCACTGTAGGGGGGAAGTTGCGGTCCTTGAAGAATGAGGACATTTGAGATGTGCGGGATTGGAAAGTCTCATCCTGGGAACAGATGCGGCGGAGGCGAAGGAATTGGGAATAGGGGATGGCATTTTTGCAGGAGGGTGGGTGGGAGGAGGTGTATTCCAGGTAGCTGTGGGAGTCAGTGGGCTTGAAATGGACATCTGTCTCTAGGTGGTTGCCCGAGATGGAGACAGAGAGGTCCAGGAAGGGGAGAGAAGTGTTGGAGATGGTCCAGGTGAACTTCAGGTTGGGGTGGAAGGTGTTGGTGAATTGGATGAACTGTTCGAGCTCCTCGTGGGAGCACGAGGCGGCGCAGATGCAGTCATCAATGTAACGGAGGAAGAGGTGGGGTTTAGGGCCAGTGTAGGTACCCTGTCACTGTAGTGTGGGGTCTATCGCCATCTGTTGGTAGGTATTGGTATCTGTGAAGTAGAGCATTAGTTTCTCAATGTGTTGGGCACCATTAAGGATTCGTGTCATGTGTCCTTTTTCCTCCAGTAAGATTACGGTGTTTCTGTCTTTCTTCAGTCTCTCCAGGGCTTTCCTCTCTTCTGTGTTGAATATGTTCCACTTACCTTTTTTGCTCAGTTTTGGGACTCTGATGGTCTGTTGTATTTATTCCATGAGTCCATTGTTCTTTCGTGTTGATTCCAGTGCAGTTAGGTCTTTTTGGCATCTCTGTAGTTATAATTCAGTCCACATACCAGAATGGTCTTCTCAGTGTCTATAAGTGGTCGGTCCGAGATGTTTTTAATCCATGAATCTGTGATGTCTGTGTCCTTGTTGTCGAAGAGCTTGGACAGTTTTTTCTTGTAAGACTATTCTTTTCTTTGTTCTGGTCTTTTGTTGTTGTATGCTAATGGCTTGTTCTAGTTTTGGACCATTCTTGGTCAGTTGTGTTGGAGTACGGAGTATTTTGGAGCGCAATTTCCTGTTTGTATTTGCATACAAACCACTGAGAAACAGAAACGGAAGTGGGACCAAAATACCCCAACAAACTGAGGCATATAAATACCAAGCAGGACAGAACACCAACGTGTCACTGGAGGAGCACTGACGATGTTACCTAGCAGGGTGATGAAACGTTTGCAACCAAACCCACTGGCTCGGCGAGCATGTCTACAACCTCAATAGTGACGAAACTTTTGTCATGCTTAATTGCCTGTAAAGTGCCTCATGAGGTCTTGAGGACATTAAAGGTACAAATTTGTTCTCCCTTTCTGAAAAAAAATTTCCATTTTATTTATTATCACTTTATTGAAATTGAGCGTCATTGTTATGCCATATTCTGGTTCATTCATTGTCAAAAGGCTGGTTTACTCCCAATACCTCCCCTTCAATCTTTCCATTCTCCCAAAATCTACAAACTATTAAAATCCAACTAGTATTACCTCAGATTCAGCTCGTCTTCAGTTCTTTTCGAACAGGTGGTGTCTTTAGAGCAGACTTCACCTGGCCTTCAAAGTAACTCATCAATGATGACCACAATGGGGACCTGTGTGGCTAGTGGGACCCAGTCTCATTGACCAAGTGCCTTGTCAATTTTGATTAGTGCCCAAAGCAACCAATCAGATGTACAGACCATCTTAATAGATGGGGAAGGCGATGGTCTAGTGGAGACCCAGTAAGATTCTGGGGACCTGGGTTTGAATCCTGCCACGGCAGATGGTGGAATTTGAATTCAGTAAATATCTGGAATTAAGAATCTAGTGATGACCATGAATCCGTTGTCGATTGTTGGAAAAACTCATCTGGTTCACTTATGTCCTTTAGCGAAGGAAACTGCCATCCTTACCCAGTCTGGCCTTCATGTGACTCCAGACCCACAGCAATGTGGCTGACTCTAAACTGCCCTCTGAGCAATTAGGGATGGACAATAAATGCTGCCTAAAAAAGCAATGCCCTCATCCCGTTAATGAATAAATAAACGAGAGACTGATTGGTCAACAATGGTTGTTCTCCAGAACAATAATGACCTTTGGTCAAAAGTAGGGCACAAAAGATTCCGCAGTCTGTCATTTCTTTCTTACGACATGTCAAGATTCATCTGGTAACTTTCAATTCCATTTTCCTGCCTTTGTTTCCATGGGCCTTCATTCCCTTAGTGATTAAAAATCTGTTCTGTTGGACTTAGCTGGAGGCTGCAGGAGAGCAGGCTGAGGTAACCCACGGTGCACAGTGTCCCACATGTATCTTGGAAAGTCTTTATTAATATTGATTGTGTCCTGGGTCATCTCACCCCAAAATCCTGACCATCCTCCGGTCCTCTCTCCCTCTTGATAGTACGCACTGATGATTCCTTACCATCCCGACACTCACCATGACCTCCAGGCTCTGCTCTCCATGCAATCATAAAATGTAGGAACAGAGGTAGGCCATTCAGCCTATTGAGGCTGCTCTGCCATTCAATGAGATCATGGATGATCTAATAATACTCAACTCCACTTTTCTGACTTTTTCCTATAACCCTCGATTCCCTTACTGATTAAAAATCTGTCTATCTTGACTTAACACCTGCCTACCGCCCTGAGGCCCTCCCTTTCAAAGATGTTACAAGGCTGATAGTTCATTTCTCATCCACCCCCAGGCTCCACTTCCTGACCTGACCTTTTAATGCTATCCCATTAGCACTCCATCATCCACCTTCCCCCAACCACTGGACCAACCTGATCTGTTCCCTTCCTCTCCTCTTCATGGCGTCTCTTGTGAAGACTGAAGTGATCCCATTCTCTCCAGTGACAGAGAAAGTGAGAAAGTGAATGAGAAAGAGAGGTAAGAGTGTGAGCGTGACAATGAGTGGGACAAATTGAACGAGAGAGAGTGAGTAAGAAAGAAAGACTGAATATGAGCACGTGTGCGCGCGCGCACACACACACACACTCACACTCTCCCTCTCTCTCTCTCACACACACACACAAACATACACACACACACACACACACAAACACACATACCCTACCCCTCCTCTTACACATTCTTCCTCCAAATCCATGCACACTCTGAGCCGTGAGGAGGAATACTGTGCATGAAAGTTAATCTGCCTTCAACATTCACTTTCCAATGAATTGCACACACGCCAGTTTGGAATGTTCACCACCAGCGATAAACACAGGTTAAACCCATAAGACCGCAAGATTTCGAAGCAGAATTAGGTCATTTGGCCCATTGAGTCTGCTCCATCATTTGATCATATGTTTGCCGACCCCATCCTCCTGCCTTCTCCCCATAAGCCTTGATTCCTTTACTAATCATAAACCTTTCTATTTTTGTCTTAAATACACTTAATGACTTGGCCTCCACAGCCCTCTGCACTGGCCTCAGTGCCTCCCTTTCCTGGTGACCAGAGTTTGGGGTCTAGCCAATCTCTTTCTAGCTCCTCTACTTAAGTGAAAAGACACAAAGTTTTATGAGCTAACTCGCTACTTGGCACTTTTTCATTGAATCATACAATGTAGAAATGATCATTTTAAAGGTCATTTACAGGAAATAATCATATAGCCATAGAGATATACAGCACAGAAAGAGACCCTTCAGTCCAACTCATCCATGCTGACCAGAAATTAATGTAGTCCCATTTGCCAGCATTTGGCCCATATCCCTCTAAACCCTTCCTATTCATGTACCCATCCAGATGCATTTTAAATGTTGTAATTGTACCAGCCTCCGCCATTTCCTCCGGCAGCTCATTCCATACACACACCTGACTCAGCGTGAAAAGGTTGCCCTTTCGGTCCCATTTAAATCATTCCCCTATCACCCTAAACCCATGCCATCTAGTTTTGGACTGCTCTATCCTGGAAAAGCACCTTGACTATTCACCCTACCATGTGCCTCATGATTTTATAAACCTCTATAAGGTCACCCCTCAGCCTCCGACACTCCAGAGAAAATAGCCCCAGCCTATGCAGCCCCTCCCTATAATTCAAACCCGCCGACCCTGACAATATCCTTGTAAATCTTGAATCTTTTATTTATAAGTCATCAGCTTATTACTTTGTAATTGTTTCCTCTTTTGCTTTGCAGATTATTTGTTTTCTCCACGCCTTTTTTGTTGAGCTTCATGTTTAGTGTTGTGCCAAACCAAATCTCAGCTGCCAAACCAATTCTTGCTGCTGGGGAATTAAAGGATCATAAGGAGCCTGATTGTTTTTTTGGAGGGATGGCATTCTGAGTATCTCCAGCATCTTCCATTTCCATTTCAGCTATCTACCATTTTAAGTGCCCCATGCTGAGCATTTGTAAGTTTGGTTTGTATCAATTTAACACGGGAAAATATCTATCGGAGAATGCAAAATTAAACTTTTCTGTAACAAAGTCAATTTTTTTGAAAGTTGCTATCTGGTTATAACATAGTTTTTGGTCCGGTTCGGTCTAGTTTTTGTCAATATAGACTTGAAGGGCCTCCAATGTACTGTATGATTCTAGGGGCAGGTTTAAAGAGGAAGCTTGCATAAGGTGAACAATGGTCAACGTTTAACAGTAAGGAAACAGCAGAGACCACAAATGAATACTGTGTGTCTGTCCTCATAGTGGAACACAAAAAAGCTTGAAAGTGTTGCAAACCAAAGGCCTCCTGAAGACAAGTTATTAAAGTAATTAAATTCACACTAAACTAAATGCTATGAAAGCCATCTTCTCCAGAACAATCAGGGTGAGCAGTCAATGCTGGCTAAAGAAATGAAGCCAACATCCCCTGAATGATTTTTAAAAATTTTCTGGACCTGCTGGCCTAAATTCTATGGGTTTTAAAGTAAATTGCTGCATAGATAGTGAATGCTTTGGCTTTGATCTTCCAAATTACCTCGATTTTCGGATGGTGCCCTCGAACTAGAAGGCAATAACTCCCTACCCCCCTACCTACACTCACCTTTACTGGCATCCTCCCTACCCCCCTACCTACACTCACCTTTACTGGCATCCTCCCTACCCCCCTACCTACACTCACCTTTACTGGCTCCATCCCCGCCTCTTC
This sequence comes from Ginglymostoma cirratum, assembly GCA_024137785.1. Taxonomy (NCBI): domain Eukaryota; kingdom Metazoa; phylum Chordata; class Chondrichthyes; order Orectolobiformes; family Ginglymostomatidae; genus Ginglymostoma; species Ginglymostoma cirratum. The sequence goes on from JAHRHZ010000249.1 coordinate 5,058,856, forward strand.
GACTTGTCTGCCTCCTCTCCACCTATCCTCTCCTCTATCCATCCTCTATCCGCCTCCCCCTCTCTCCCTATTTATTTCAGAACCCTCTTCCCCTCCCCCATTTCTGATGAAGGGTTTAGGCCCGAAACGTCAAGTTTTCCTGCTCCTATGATGCTGCTTGACCTGCTGTGTTCATCCAGCCCCATGCTTGTTAATAACTGTACCCACACTGATGAGGAAAGGAGGAAGAGAGAAAACATAGAACTAGGCTAGCTACACTGACAAAAACAGGAGGGATAGGTAATGTGTAAATGAAGCTAAACTCTTTCACACAGTGAATGAATGAATGAATGATGGTATTGCCACATGCATTTTACAGTGAGGAAAACGGTAGAATACAGTGAAAAGCTTTTAGTTCGGGTTTGGAATGTGCTGCCTGGAAATGTGGTGGAGGCAGGTACAGATGAGGCATTCATGAGCGCACTGGATGAAATGGTGCACAGGAATATGGGGAAAAGGCAGTAGACTGACACTAGATGATAGGCACGATGGACCGAATGGCCTCCTCCTGCACCGTAGCAACTCTATGATGCTGTTAAAATGCAACAGTCCTTTCTCAGTACATTGGCAGCGGGGCACGTGGAAATCATGTGACTGAGCAGATTCCACATGAAAGGGAAGGGGCTTTGAGAAAATCCACACAGAGTTCTTTGAGATTATAAGTAGCCTCAGCGTTTGATGACGTTGGCCACCCGAGAAGTTCTCGCACAAAATTGTGATTCATGGAATTCTCTACCCCAAGGATCACCGGATGCTCAGGGCTTAGTAATTTCAGTGGAGATCGATGGATTTTTTTTGATGTGGAGGTGCCGGTGTTGGACTGGGGCAGACAAAGTCAGAAGTCACACGACACCAGGTCAAAGCCTTCACCTGGCGAAGGAGCAGCAGTGCGAAAGCTTGTGATTTCAAATAAACCTGTTGGACTACAATCTGGCGTCATGCGAGTTCTGAATAAATATTTCGGCACTAAAGCAATGAGGAAGTATGTGGTTAGGGAGGGAAAACCACAAAGAGGTGGAAGACCAGGTGTGATCTTGTTGAATGATGAGGCATGCACCGTGGACTGAATGGCTACTCCTGCTCCTGTTTAACGCGTTCTTATAAAAGCCCTTTACAAAGTGAAAAGAAGGAATGATGCTGCTGTGTGAGCCTTAACAGTGAGCTCAGGCCAAGATTAATAAGTTGCATAACCCAAGACAGTTGGCCAGCTACAAAGTTACCTGAGCGAGTTGCAAAATTGAAGAATCTAAATTTTCTGTGAACTAAGCAACAGATGTGAGAATCGCCCAGGATGTGAGTTGAGGGCATTCTCTAGTCTCTTTCCAATTGGGACTAAGACTGCAGTACAAATGTGTTCTGAGTTGAGGACAAATTGGCACTAAAACCCACTCTCTGAGTTTCGTACTCCATTGGGCTGCTCATAGTTGCATTTTTCCAATATAAAATCTCTCGCTTCAGGACATATTCTAATTAGAAAAGTAAGATTCATAAATTTCATAATCACTTTTAATTAGCGTGAGCCTATATTTGTCCTAATTTTGCTAATTAGGAAAGTCAGTGTTCATGGGTTTCCCCCATGTGTATGGCTCTTCTGTATTAATGGCTGCAATTGCAGGCACAGATATTCTCCTTATCTTTCTAGGTCACTTTTAAGAAGAAGAGTTGCAGGCTTGCATACATATCAGATTTTTGAAAAATATCTCTGAAAAGTGTAACATAATTCAAGATATTGTGAAGAGTGGTGATTTGGCCTGATAATTTTGGCCAAAAATTACAGCACAGCGTGATCCACCTGCGATGACAGGAGTGACAGCTAACCTGATATGGTAGGAAAGCTACAGGGAGAAATGTGAGAGAGATGCGAGAGAATTAAAACTGCAGTGGTAGGGACATTAACAGCTTCTTGCTCCTAAGGTCAAAGGGTTGGAATTCTGGGATGACTAACTTGACTCCTGTCCCTCCAAAGCCTGTCCATCATCTACAAGGCACAAGTCAGAAGTATGATGGAATAACCCCCCCACTTACCTAGATGAGTGCAGTTCAAACAAGACTCAAGAAGCTCAGAACAAAACAACTCAGTTGATTAGCACCACAACCACCAATTTCAACACTCACTCTCTTTGCCACCAGTACACAGCGACAGTAAGTGGGGCACTCAGTGATGGCCATACAGTCACAGAGTCATAGAGGTCTACAGCATGGAAACAGGCCCTTTGGCCCAACTTGCCCATGCCGCCCAGTTTTCACAATTAGACCTTTACATGCATTTGGTCCATATCCTTCCATACTTATCCCATCCATGTACCTGTCAAAATGTTTCTTAAATGACAAAATTGTACTCACTTCCACCACTACCCCTGACACCACAATCCAGACACTCAGCTGTGCATGAAAAAAATTGCCCCACTAGAGCCTTTTTTATCTCTCCCCCTCACCGTAAACCTATGCCTTCTAGTTTTAGACTCCCTTACCATGGGGAAAAGCAGTTGGCCATCTACCTTATCTATGCCTGTTATGATTTTATAGACCTCTATAAGATCAATCCTCTGTCTCCTATGCTCCTGGAAAAAGCCCCACCCTATCCAGCCTCTCCTGATGACTCAAACCTTCCAGTCCAGGTAGCAGCTTCATAAATCTTTTCTGCACTTATTCTAATTTATTAATATCCTCTGTCACTAGGAGGGCAACTAGAACTGCATGCAGTACTCCAAATGTGGCTTTACCAACATCTTCTACAGCTGCAACAAGATATGCCAACTCCTATACTCAAAGCTCTGCCTGGTAAGAGCAAGTAAGCCTAAAGCCTTAATAAAAACCAAAAGACCTGTGGATGCTGTAAATCAGGAACAAAAACAAAGTTGCTGGAAAAGCTCAGCAGGTCTGGCAGCATCTGTGGAGGAGAAAACAGAGAAAACAGAAAACAAGCCAAAAGCCTTCTTCACCACCCCATCTACCTGTGACTCCACTTTCAAGGAGCTATGAACCTGCAACCCTCGATCTCTTTATTCTGTAACACCTCCCAAGGCCCTACCATTGACTGGGTAAGTCCTGCCAAAATTCAACACCTTGCATGTATTAAAATTAAACTTCATCGACCATTCCTCAACCCACTGGCCCAGTTCATCAATACCTCACTGCATTCCCAGATAACCTTCGTCATCCACTATACCACCAATCTTGGTGTCATCTGCAAACTTACTAACCGTACCTCTTAAATTCTCATCCAAATCATTTATATAAACGATGAATAACAGTGGACCCAGCACCAATCCATATGGCACGCCGCTGGTCACAGGTCTCTCGTCTGAAAAACAACCCTCTACCACCACCCTCTGTCTTCTACCTTCAAGACAATTTTATATCCAGTTGGCTAGCTCTCCCTGGATCTCATGAGGTTTAACCTTACTCAACAACCTACCATGTAGTACCTTGGTCATGCCAATGAATGTCAAGGGGCAATGGTTAGATTTTGTCTTACTGGGGATGGTTTTTGCCTAGTGCATGTATGGCACGAATGTTACAAGCCACTTGTCAGCCCAAACTTGAAGACATTATCCAGGTCTTTCCCCGTTTATACATGGATTGCTTCAATACCTGAGGAGTCAATATCTGTTGTACTTAAATGTGTGCACTACACAAAACAAGGTAAATGAGCTTGTAATCCAGACTGAAATTGTTAGAATGATGTTGTGGGCATGACATTGACGTAGCGGCAAGGCTGGGAACTAAATATGCAAGGATACAAATCCAATCGAAAGGACAGGCAGCGTGGCAGAGGGGATGGGGTTGCCTTGTTTGTAAGAAATGAAATTAAATTGTTAGCAAGAACCTATACAGAGTAAGAAGGCACAGAATCTGCGTCGGTCGTGTTGAGGAACTGCAAAGGAAGAAAAGACCCTTTGGGAGTTGTGTATAGGTCTCCTAGCAGTAGTCAGAATGTGGAGCAGAAAATAAATCAGGAGATAGAAAAGACATGTAAAGAAGGCTCTATTACAATAATCATGGGGGATTTCAAGATGCAGGTGTACTGGGGAAATCAGGTTGGTAGCGGATCTCAAGAAAAGGAATTCATGGAACATCTATTAGATAGTTTTTCAGGGCAACTTATGGTTGACCCCACTAGGAACACGTAATTCTGGATTTGGTGATGTGTAATTAGGCAGACTTGATTAGTGGGCAATGACAATAATATGATAGAGATTCACCCTGCAATTTGAGAGGGAGAAGCTGGAATCAGATGCAATGGTATAATAATTGAGTAAAGGTAATTACAAAGACATGAGGGAGGAACTGGCCAGAGTTGATTGGGAAGGGAAGCCTACAATGGAGTAGCAATCACAGAGAGTTTCTGCAGGTAACCTGGGAGGCATAGCAAAAATTCATCCCAAGGAAGAAGAAATATACTAAGGGGAGGATGAGACAACCATGGTTGACAAGGGAAGTCAGGGACAGCATAAAAGCAAAAGAAAAAGCATGCAACATGGTGAAGATTAGTGGGAAGAGTCAGGACTGGGAAGTCTTTAACAACGAGAAGAGGATAACTTAAAAAGCAATAAGGGGGGAGAAAATGAAATATGGGAGTAAGCTAGCTGGTAATATAAAGGAAGGTTGTAAGAAATTTTTTTTAGATGTATAAAAGGTAAGAGAGAGGCAAGAATGAACATTGGGCTACAAGAAAATGACTTTGGAGAAGTAGTAGATGGAGAACAAAGAAATGGTGGAGAAACCGTACGGGGACTTTGCATCAGTCTTCATAGTGGAAGACACCAGCAACATATCACATCTTGAACAGAGTCAGGGGGCAGAGGTGAGTGTAGTGGCCATCACTCAGGAGCAGTTGCCAGGGAAGCTGACAGGTCTGAAAGTGGATAAATCACTCGGACCAGATAGACTACGCCCCAGAGTTCTGAAGGAGATAGCTGACGAGATTATACAGGCATTGGTGGTGATCTTTCAGAAATCACTGGAGTCAGCAAGAATCCTGGACAAACTGGACGTTGGGATGATGTCTCCATTAGCTGGGGAGACTAAGGCTCCCAAGTGCACAGCCTTAGAGTAAAGGGGAGACCCTTTAGAATGGAGATAACGAGAAACTTCTTCAACCAGAGACTGGTGAATCTGTGGAATTTATTACCATAGAAGGCTTTGGAGGCCAGGTCACTGAATATATTTAGGACGGAAGTGGATAGATTCTTGATTGTCAAGAGGATCAAAGGTTACGTGGAGAAAGCGGGAGAATGGGGTTGAAAAACGTATCTGCCATGATTGAATGACGGAGCAGACTAAATGGGCTGAATGGCCTAATTTCTGCTCCTATGTCTTATGGTCCTAGAGGACTGGAAAATGGCTAATGTAACAGCCTGCCACAGTGATGTTCAATGGAAGCTCACGGAACAGCAATTTATCAATTCACTACTCAGTCAATAGTCTTCTGAACATAACATTACGTTCAACAACTTTAGATCATAACCATCATCTTCTGAACATAATATCGCATTCAGCAAGTTTAGATCATAGCCATCATCTTATTCCATCTGTGATTTGTTTTGCTTTGCTGCATAGGCCCTGCCTTTCTTTACCTCCTGTGTTGAAATCAAATAGGTCTTACGTGCCAATGCATGCCCCATTTGGGCACAATGTCTTTATCTTCACCATATCCATTACTGCTGTCTTTGGCTGATAAAGTCAGAAGTCACATTACACCAGGTTATAGTCCAACAGGTTTATTAGAAATCATAAGCTTTCAGAGCACTGCTTCTTCATCAGGTGAAGTGGGGAGAAGTGCGCAGACATAGAAAATATAGGCTGAGAGATAATGGCAACATAATTCCAGGTAATTAAGAATGTCAACAGATAAGTACAATTTAAGTACAATTTGGTTGATGTGTTATGAAATTTTTTGCTTTCCAGTCTCACCTAGTCTCCACCTTATCACAGACTATCATCTTTGTTTCTCCCCACCTTCAATTTTAACCTCATTAAAAACCCATGCATTTCTATCTTTCTGCAGTGCTGACAAGAGGCCAGTGAGCTGAACCACTTGATCTGTTTCACTGCACAAATGTTGCTTGAACTGCTAAATCTTCCAGCGTTTTTTTTTTATTCACTCACGAGACGAGGCTGTCACTGTCTAGGCAGCATTTATTGTCCATTCCTAATTGTCCAGATGGCAGTTAAGAGTCAATTACATTGCTGTGGGTCTGGAGTCACATATAGCCCAGACCAGGTAAGGATGGCAATTTCCTTCCCTAAAGGACATTAGTGATCCAGATGGGTTTTTCCGACAATCGACAACAGATTCATGGTCATCATTAGATTCTTAATTCCAAATGCTTATTGAATTCAAATTCCACCATCTGTCGTGGCGGGATTCAAACCCAGGTCCCCAGAATGTTGTCTAGGTCTCTGGATCAGCAGTCCAGTGATTTGTTTTCTTTCATATTTCCAGCATCTGCAGAATTTACCTTTGCATTTACGCGTTAACCATATTTTTTTATGTCCCTAGCTAGCTTACTGTTATACCTTACTTACCGTCTCTTCATTCGTTTATTTTTGAAGAATTCTAAGATCCTCTCAATCAACTATTTTATGACTCTTCTTAGCAATCTAGGCATATTTCCAATAATTTTAATACAATCCTTAACTTCTCTTGTTAGTAAATGGTTGGGATATTTTTCCTACAGGGAATTTCATTCCTTAGGGAAATGTACGCTTGTTCTATATTTTAAATTGCTTTATTTTTAATGTTCTCTATTGCTGATTTGCTATCATACTTTTAACCTAATTTTCCAATCTGTCTAAGCCAACTTGCCCCTCATACTTGCATATTTTGCAATAAATAAAGAAAAAGCAACTCTCCAGCTCTCAGTGGCTAGCCCTGCTATCTCACAGCGTCAGGGGCCCTGATTTGATTCCGGCCTCAGGCGACTTGTTTGTTTGGAATTTGCAAACTCTCCCATGTTTGGATGTGTTTGCTCCAATTTCCTCCCATAGACCAAAGATGTGCAGGTTAGGTGGATTGACCATGCTAAATTACCCAAAGTGTCCAGAGATGCTCAGGCTGCGATAGCAATGGGAAATGTGGGTTTACAGGTATTGGGTGGGTCTCGGTGGGCTGCCTTTGGAAGGTTGCTGTTGGATTTGATGGGCTGAGTGGCCTGCTTCCACACTGTAGAGATTCTATGATTTGTCACATGCTTCACTCCCCATCCCGTTCCAACAGTAACCGTGCGCCATCCATGGCAACCGATGTTACTCATGCACTGTGCCCACTACACGTGGATCGTCACACCCTCCATCTCAATGTATGCACCACCTCCATGCCTCCTCATAGACTCCATGCCAATCTAAGCTCCTCCACCACTGGCATGGGCCTTTCTTAGCCCTGTGCCAATGAAGTATCAACTCATGCCAATCCTCATTGTTCACACGCTAATGTAAAGTGAGTGTTTACAACCCACCTGGTTATACCATGAGCAGACGACAGGGCCTATGCTGGGATAAGACAAAGTTCTTAAGTGTCAATTGAAAAATACAGAATTAAAAAAAAGCAAATTTCATTGATAAAACCAATTCGATACGTCTAAGAACATAAAGTAAACATGCATTGGGATTCATAGTCCCATTTGGAATTTGTAACCATGTAGATCTCTTAATTAAAATGGGAAAACACCCACTTTGATAACGGGAAGTTGTGAATTCAGTCATGCAGCATTAAGCCAGTAAGGACAAAGGATAACTGAGACTATGAATGCACTGGAGTGACTTTAGAGGAGATTTATGATCATGGTTCCTGATATGAGGAATTTCAGTTATGAAGACAGATTTAGGAAGATAATAGTTCATCTTGGATTGGAGACGACTGAGAGGAGATCTGATTGAAACATTCAAAACCACGGGAGGTATTGATATAGTAAATAGGGAGAAAATGCTTCCACTTGTGAATGGATCAAGATGTGAGGTCACAGATTTAAAGTAGGGATTAAAACTAGCAACATAAGGAACAATGTTTTCAAACAATGAGTTGTTAGTGTTTGATCAGCATTTGCTGAAAGTGTGGTGGAGGCAGGCTTAGTTGAGGCATTCAAAATGGAATTGGATGTTTATTTGGAAAGAAGAAAAAGTACAGGATTACTGGAGAGCTGTGGCGGACATGGTGGGCTAAATGGCCTGCTTTTATGCTGTAACAATTCTGTGATCATGCTCAGACTTATGTCAACATGCAGAGTGAAATAGCAAGCAATGGTTTTGTTAAGTAGTCCAGACTGTTCTTTCAAATAGTTCAAAGGCTTGGGGTTTAAATACCTTGCAATGTAACAGCTCATTTTGACAGCTCCGATGCACCTCTTTATGGTGCGATCTGCCTGTAGAGCATGGAAAACAACACTTTTTATGGTCAAAACTCAAGAAAATGTTTGCGGAGTCAGAAAATACCAATACATGTTGCAGATAAAGCTCACAAGACTCTTGGGAGCTATAGGGTCTTAGACAAAGTTACATGACATTAATAGGACAGGAAAATTATTGCAGAAGGTCTTTAGGGACAGGATTTTCTTGCATTTGCAGAAGAATGGACTTATTGGGGATGATTAGCATGGCTTTATGTAGGGGAGGTCTTGCCTCACAAACTTTATTGAGTTTTTTGAGGAACTGATGAAGATAATTGATGAGGCTAGGGTATTGCATGTTGTCTATGTGTACTTTACTAAAAACTTTGGCAGGGTCCCTTGTGGTGGCTAGTCCAGAAGATCAAATCACATGGATTTCAATGCAAGTTGGCAACGTGAATACAAAACTGGCTTTCCCATGGAAGGCAGAGGGTAGTTGTGAAGAGGTGTTCTTCTGATTGGAGGTTTGTGACCAACGGTGTTCCACAAGGATCAGTGCTGGGTGACTTGTTTGTAATATTTGGATGAAAATGTAGGAGGTCTAATTAGTAAATTTTGCAGATGACACAAAAATTGGTGGAGTTTGTGGATAGTGAGGAAGGTTGTCAAAGGATACAGCAGGATATAGATCAGTTGGAAAGTTGGGTAGAGAAATGGCAGATGGAGTTTAATCCAGGTAAGTATGAAGTGATGCGTTTTGGGAGATCAAATGCAAGAAGAAAGTATACAGTAAATGGCAGGACCCTTAGGAGCATTGATATACAGAGGGATCTTAGGGTCCAAGTCCATAGCTCCTTGAAAGTAGCAACAGAAGTGAAGAAGGTGATAAAGAAGACATTTGGTTGGAGCATTGAGTCTGAAAGTTGGCAAGTTATTTTCATTTGCATAAGACTTTGTCAAGCTATATTTGGAGTACTGTATATAGTTCCGGTCATCACATTATCAGAAGGATTTGGAGGCTTTGAAAAGGTACAGAAGAGGTTTACCGGCATTTGCCTGGATTGGAGTGTGTGAGCTATAAGGAGAGGTTGGACAAACTTATATTGTTTTTGCTAGAGCATCAGGTAGAAGTTTGTTCATTCACATCTGGAACATGAATGTTGCTGGCTGGCCAACATTTATTGCTCATCCCTAGCTGCCCTTGAGGAGATTGTTTTAAGTTGCCCTCTTGAAGTGCTGTAGTCCACATGCTGTAGGTTGCCCCACAATGCTGTAATGGAGGGAATTCCAGGATGTTGACCCCACGACAGTGAAAGAACGGTGATATAACAGCACAGCATCCTCCGGCAAGGTAAGGGGCAGAGGGGTCCACCTCCTATCAACCCTTCTTGGTGCTCAGACATGACGGTCCTAGCAAATTACTGTTCCTCGGACCTAGAAAATCTAACAGTGAAGTGCTGTCCCTACTACTTGCCATGGGATTTCACCCCCGCTACCCTGACAGCAGTTTACATCCCACCCCATGCGGAAGTGAAGAATGCACTTGATGAAACATACTCTGCTACAAATAGCCTTGAAACAGAATATTCTGAGGCCTTGTTCATCACAGCCAGGCCAACCTCCAGAGTGTTGCAACCAAGATACCAACACCGCTCCCGTCATCGGAAGCCCAAATGTCCAGGACGATTGCCACACAATCATCAAAGACGCTTGTCGCTCCATTCCCCACTCACAGTTTGGTAAATCAGACCATCGGAGGCTGTGCTTCTTCTCCTGGCTAACAAGCAGGAACTGAAGCATGAGGATCTGGTACAGAAAGGCAGACAGTGCTGGGCTAAGGTAACGGATAAGCTCCTACGCGACTGCTTAGTGTTGCTGGACTAGTCCGTATTCAAGAATTCAGCAGCCAACCTAAACGTGTATGCCACTGCTGTCACAGACTTCATCAGTAAGTGTACAGAGGACTGAGTGCCAAAGAGGCTAATCCAAGTGTTCCCCAACAATAAACCTTGGATGAAGCAGGAGATCCACTCCCCACTGAAGTTTAGGTCTGAGGTGTTCATGTCGCATGACCCTGATCTATACAGAAGATCTAGATACAATCTTCACAAGGTCATCAGGAACGCCAAGAGACAATACCAGACTAAGTTAAAGTCCAAGACTAACCACCAAAATGATACATCAACTGTGGCAAGGCTTACATGATACAACAGGCTACAAGGCAAAGTCGAGCAGAATCGCTGACAACAGTGCACCCCACCCCCCACCTCGCCACCACCCTCCCCCCACCCCCCAATGAGCTCAGTGCGTTCTATGCTCATTTTGAACAGAAGGTCAGTGAAACGATGCCCCTGCCCCAACAGCCTCGGGTGCACCTGTACCCACAGTCACCACCGCCGACGTCAGATGGTCTTCTTAAGAGTGAACCGATGGAAAACGACCAGCCCGGATGGAGTGCCCGGCCATGCACTCAGATCCTGTGTGGACCAGCTAGCAGGTGTATTTGCAGACATCTCTAACCTATTCTTACTACAATGTGAGGTTGTCATCTGAATCAAGAAAAGCACAATCATCCCAATGTCAAAGAAAAATCAGGCAGCGTGCCCTCTCGGCTACATCCCGATGGCTCTGACCTCCATCATTATGAAGAGCCTCGAGAAGTCAGCTATAGCTTACATCAACTCCAGCCTCCTGGATTGCTTTGATCCAACACAGCACACCTAGTAGCACAACAGGTCCATGGCAGGTGGCATCTCCTCTGCCCTACATTCATCCCTGGTACATTTGGATAACAAGGATGCCAACATCAGACTCCTATTTATTGACTTTAGCTCTGCTTTCATTACCATTATTCCAACAAAACTCATCTCCAAACTCTGAAGCCAAGGAACCTCCTCTGCAACTGGATCCTCGACTTCCTGACTTGCAGACCGCAATCAAAACAGATAGGTGATTACACTGGTGCCCCGCAAGGCTGCATACTCAGCCCCCTACCGTACCCCTCACAACTGTGTGGCCAAATTCTGCCCAAACTCCATTGACAAGTTTGCTGATAAAACCATCATAGTAGCTCGGATCTCAAACAATGACGAAACAGAGGACAGGAAGGAGATGGAGAGTTTAGTGGCATGGAGTAAAGGCAACAATTACCCCATCAATGTCAGCAAAATCAAGGAGCTGGCCCCTGACTGCAGGAAGCAGAGTGGAGCCAAACTAGACATTCTATGATTCTATGGAGGACATGCCCCTGCCTGTATCAATAGTGCTAAGGTGGAGATGGCTGAGAGCTTCAAGTTCTTAGGATTGATGATCAACAACAATCTGTCCTGGCCCACCCACATCAACGCTACAGTCAAGAAAGCACCAATGCCTCTACTTCTTCAGAAGGGTCAGGAAATTCAACATGTCTGCAATGACTTGTACCAATTTTTATAGATGCACCATGGAAAGCATCCTATCCAGATGCATCACAGCTTGGTATGGCAACTGCTCTGCTCAAGACTGCAAGAACCTGCAGACAGATGCGAACACAGCCCAGTCCACCTTGCAAACCAGTCTTCCTTCCATTGACTCCGTCTACACTTCCTGCTGCCTCAGGAAAGCAGCCAACAGAATCAAAGATCCCTCCCACCCCGGTTATACACTCTTCCACCATTTTCCATTTGGCAGAAGGTACAAAAGTTTGGAAGCACGTACCACAGATTCAAGAACAGTTTCTTCCCTGCTGTTATCAGACTTATGAACTGGCCTCTCATATATTAAAGTTGATCTTTCTCTGCTTCTTCTCTGTAGCTGTAACACTGTATTCTGCATTCTGTTCTATTACTCTGATACACTTATGTGAGGTGTGATTTGTCTGGTTAGCACGCAAAACAATATGTTTCACTGTGTTTTGGTCCACATGACAATAATAAACCAAGTCAAATTAATATATGATATAAAATTATGAGAGGCATGGATAAGGTGGATAGTCAGAGCCTTTCTCCCAGGGTGGAAATGTCAAATGTAAGAGGACATAGGTTTAAGGTGAGAAGGAGAATGTTTAAAGGAGGTGTGCGGGGAAAGCTTTTTTACACAGAAATTGGTAGGTGCCTGGAACATGCTGTCAGGGAAGCTGGTAGAAGCAGATACAATAGCAAATGTTAAGAAGCATGCAGATAGACACATGTGCAGGCACAGAACAGAGGCATACGGACCTTTTGCATCCAGATGAGATTAGTTTAGAGTAGCATCAGGATCAGCACAGACATAGTGGGCCGAAGGACCTACTCCTGTGCTGTACTGTTCAATGTTCTATGTTCTAATGGTTCAACGCAGTTGCAAGTGAAGGTAAAGGAACCCAATAAGAAATATATGTTCTGTGCAATGTGGCAAGATTAGAGCTCATGTTTAAAAAAAAAATTGAGGGCAGTGCTAACTTGACGAAACTAAGTTGGATTGGTTGGTAATGTTTGATCAGCCTGGCTAAGCTCACTGTCCATTCCTGCCCCGCTCTGCTTATTTTTCCCAAAGCACTGCTCTGCTCTACAATTTTACTGACGGCAAGTTTGCCCTTTCCTGAATGTTCTCAATGTAAGTTGAAGAAAGGCCAATTTAATCCTTACCTCTTCCAACAAGGATCACTTCATCAAAATAGTAGAAGTTTGCTGTAAAGCGTTTTATCCTTTGGCTGTTGCTCCCTCTCCATGTTATTCTGCAGAGAAGCTTTTTCCCTATCCAAATCATGAAGGCAATTTCTGTCTATTTTCTGAGAAAGTTATATAGGTAAAACACACAGCCACTTGATAGTACAGAATTTCCACAAAGCTGAAAATCCTGTTCATTTTAGTGTCTACCCCTCAACTATTTACAATCTGTATTAATGACGGAGATTCAGGAATAGAGAATACTATAGTCACAATTACAGTTGACACTAAAATAAGTGGGAAAGCAATCTGCAATGTAAGAAATAAGAAATTTACAAATTGACATGGATAGGCTGGTGAGCCACAACCTGGCAGACGGAGTTTAACATGGATAAGTGAGGCTATCCACTTTGGTAGGAGGAGTAGAAAGGTAACTTATTACCGAAAAGGAGAGAAACTTCAGAGTGCTTCGGTGCAGAGGGATCTGAGAGTCTTTGTGCATGAATCGTAGAAACCTAGTATGCAGGTACAGCAGGTTATAAGGAAGGCAAATGGAATTTTGGCATTTAATACTAAAGGAAGAGTGCAACAATAGGGAAGTGTTGTTGCAAATGTGCAAGAAATTCCTCTTCATCTCTGTCTTAAGTGTGCACCTCCTTGCACTACAATGCAATTAGATAGAAATTTGGCTTGACAGCTGGAGACAGCAAGTGGTGGTGGAGGGTTGTTTCTCGGATTGGAGATCTGTGACAAGCAGTGTTCCACAGGCCTCGGTACTGGATCCACTTTTGTTTGTCATTTATATAAAGGATTGGGGTGAAAATTTAGGAAGCATGGTTAGTAAGTTTGTGGATGACACCAAAATTGGTGGTATAGTGGGCAGTGAAGAAGGTTATCCAAGATTACAAAGAAAACCAAATCAATTGGGCCAGTGGGCTGAGGAGTGGCAGATGGAGTTTAATTTGGATAAATGCAAGGTTTTGCATTTTAGTAAAACAAACTAGGGCAGGACTTATATAATTAACGGTAGGGTAGTGATATAGAACAGAGAAACTTAGGGATTCAGGTACATAATTCTTTGAAATTTCCAACACACGCAGACATAGTAGTTAAGAAGGTGTTTAGCACGCTTGCCTTCATTGCTCAGACCTCTGACAATAGACGTTTGGATGTCATGCTGAGGTTATACAGGACGCTGATGAGGTCTCTTCTGGAGTACTGTGCACAGTTTTGTAAGCCCTGTAATAGGAAGGATTTATTAAATCGAAGAGGGTTTAGAAAATATTTACGAGGATGTTGGTGCGAATGGCAGTTTTGAGTTATAAAGGCTACATAGGCTGGGACTTCTTTCACTGGAGCATAGGAGGTTGAGTGGCGGCCTTGTAGAGGTTTATAAAATCATGAGGACATAGATAAGGTGAATAGCAAGGGTCTTTTTCCTAGGGTGCGGTAGTACAAAACTAGGGGACACATTATTAAGGTGAGCAGAGAATGGTTTGAAAAGGACACGAGGAGCAAACTTTTCACACAGAGAGTGGTTCATTTGTGGAATGAACTGCCAGAGGAAGTGATAGATGCAGGTACAGTTGCACCAATTAAAAGATATTTGGATAAGTTTATGACTAGGGAAAGTTTGGAGGGATTTGGGCCAAATGCAGGCAAGTGGGACTAGTTTGGTTTGAAGGGTTCCTCTCCATGTTATCTGGCTCTATGGGCGGCACGATGGCTCAGCAGTTAGCACTGCTGCCTCAACAGCCACAGGGACCTGGGGTTATCCCACCCTTGGGTGACTGTCTGTGTGGAGTTTGCACATTGTCCCTGTGTCTGCGGGGGTTTCCTTCGGGTGCTGTAGTTTCCTTCCGCAGTCTAAAGATATGCAGGTTAGGTGGATTGGCCACGCTAAATTGCCTGTAGTATTCAGGGATGTGTAGATTAGGTATGTTAGCCATGAGAAATACAGGGTTACAGGGAAAGGCTGGAGGGATGGGAATGGGTCTGGTTGGGATGCTCTTAGGAGATTCGGTGTGGACTTGTTGGACCAAATGGCCTGTTTCCACACTGTAGGGGTTCTGTGACTCTAAGATTATCTCCTCTGGTCTTCGACTTTCCCACAAGGGGAAAAAAATACCTTTCTGCATCCCCTATGTCAAATCCACTGAGAATCTTGCCTGCTTTAATAAGGTACCTCCCATTCTTCTAAATTCTGATGAGTACAGGCCTAAACTGCTGAAAGTCTCTTGATAAGACAGTCCATCCAAGCCCACTACCTGGCTAATGAACATAGTATGATGTCAAGATACACAGCTCACCTTCAGCTACTGTACGAATTAGGTATTTGTTTATATAATATACAGTAACATTAGTATGCACTGAATCTGGACCATATGTGAGTCTGTGATCTTGTTGCCATGTAAATTATGAGCGTTGTAAACAAATGCAAGCTATTTGACTCAATAAGAGCTCAGCCATACATGGGCTAACCTGCACAAAATCACAAAATGCATCGGTGTTCAGATCACGAGAGTTCTGGATAGGGCAGTTTGGGAAAAATTGTTTCTACTCATGAAAGGATAGAGAACAAGAGATTTAAAGTAATTTGGCAAAAGAAGGATGGCGGTATGAGAGAAGGAAATTTCCCACAGCAAGCAGCAAAAGTCCCGAATGTACTGTCTGAGGGTGTGGCAGGTTCAATGAAGGCTCTGAAAAGGGAATTAGACGATTCCCTGAGAAGGAACAAGGTGCAGGGTTACAGGGAGAAGGCAGGAGAATTGCACTTGGTGAAGATGCTCATTCAGAGAACTACTGCAAACATGCTGGGGTTGGATGAACTTCTGTGACAAAAATCACCAGAAGCGGTTATCTGGTCATTTATTTCTTCGCTGCTTGTGCAAAATAAATGCTGCATTTCCTACAATGACTCCATCTCAATGAGATGTTAATTGACTGTAAAGCATTTTGGCTCATCATAAGCTTGGGCATGCAGTGTAAACCCAAGCCCTTTCTTTTCTTTCAGAGATCCCAGAGAAGCTAAGGCTGTTCCCTGCAGCTGGTTTTTGACCTTTATTGACCACTTGGCAGACAGAGTGGGACTCAACAAAATTCTACCCTCGATGATTTATCGCAGTGAAGTTCCACTCGTCTTGATTTTCATTCAGCAACAGGGCTGCGATAAATCTGAGAAAATAGTCAAACGTCCGGCAGTGCACTAAATCTCCAAAACTGTCTTTAACATGCTGAGGCTAAGTGCCCATCTTCCATTGTTTCTTTCCCTTTGTGACTGAATGACAGCCGACATTCATGTCCTCCTGGGTGGCAGTCAGGAGCATCAGATGACTATCAAAGTAGACAAATGCTTTGAAATGTCAGCGTTTGAATATTTTCCCACTATCAGTCTTTTATGATCGTCTCTATTCTTCTGGTCTGGGCTGTCTTTTCTTCTGCGTTTCTCCCATTTTCTTTATTCTGTTTTACATTTCGGAGTCCATGGGAAATAAATACTTTTATTTTTGCACACAACAGGAACATTAACGCTTTTCTGTCCTCAAAGGAATGTGCAAACTGCTGACCATTCTGCCTGCACTGAATCAAAGAGCAGTTGTGTTTTCACTGTTGTCAATCAGTTCCAATTTTCTATTTTGTGAGATACTCACAAGGTTTATGGGAAATGTGGTTCCAGGGGAATTGGGCTCTCAGATAACTCAATCCCTGTTACTTAGGGTCATAGAGTCACAGGGATGTACAGCACGAAAATAGACCCTCCAGTCCAACTCGTCCACGCCGACCAGACATCGTAAATTTATCTAGTCCCATTTGCCAGCATTTGGTCCATTTCCGTCTGAACCCATCCTATCCATGTACCCATCCTGATTGCTTTAAATGTTGCAATCATACCAGCCTCCATCACTTCCTCTGGTGGCTCATTCTACACCCACATGCCACCCTCTGCAAGAAAAAGATGCAGCTCAGGGCCCTTTTAAATCTTTCCCCTTTCACCTTAAACCTATGCCCTCTCGCTCTGGTCTCCCCTACCCTGAGTAAATAAAACCTTGTCTATTTACTCTATCCATGCCCCTCATGATTTTGTAAACCTCTATTACGTCTTCCCTCAACCTCCAACACTCCAGGGAAAATAGCCCCAGCCGATTTAGTCTCAAACCCTCCAACTTGTGTGTGTAACCCCAGATTCATGAATAAGAGAAGGCCATTCAGTCCCTTGGAACTGTTCAGATACATGATCCAATCAGGCTGATTTGCCAATTTCAGCATTTGCACAATTAACAGCACAAAAAGGAGGCCGTTCAGAAAATCGTATCAACACCAGCTCTTTGGTAGAACGCTGAATTAACCTCACTTTGTCTGCTCTTTCCCTATAGTCCTGCAAAATATTTACCTCCTTCAAGCGTTTGTCCAATTCCCTTTAAAAAGCTACTGTTGAATCTGCTTCCAGGCTCCTTTCAAAGTGATAACAAGGTGTGGAGTTGGAGGAACACAGCAGGCCAGGCAGCATCAGAGGAGCAGGAAAGCTGACGTTTCGGGTCTGGACCCTTCTTCAGGTAGACCCTTTCAAGGTCCATGTTCCCCAGTAACTAGGAGTAAAAACAGTTGCAAGACCCACATGCAAAAATAGAGATTGCTGGAAAAGCTCAGCAGGTCTGCGGAAGGGTC
>JAHRHZ010000249.1:5092565-5112048 GCA_024137785.1 Ginglymostoma cirratum
CTCTCTCCCTATTTATTTCAGAACCCTCTTCCCCTCCCCCATTTCTGATGAAGGGTCTAGGCCCGAAACGTCAAGTTTTCCTGCTCCTATGATGCTGCTTGACCTGCTGTGTTCATCCAGCCCCATGCTTGTTATCTCGGATTCTCCAGCATCTGCAGTACCTTTTATCTCTGAAACTATTTAACCAGTTCTGAATTTAAAATTCCCTCTCCCAGAACGCATCTGATGCCTCAATCTTCCCTCCTTTGCCCCTCCACAATCTCTCAAAAATGTTCATCAGAATTCTTTTCTGGAAACAACATAGATTCATGTGGAAATTCTGTGCGTCACGTATAGGCTAGACCAGGTAAGGATGGCAGATTTTCCTCCCTAAAAGACATTAGTGAACGAGATAGGATTTTAGAACAATTGGCAATAGTTTCATGGTCACCATTAGACTAGCATTTTCTTTCTCACCTCCAGGTTATTATTCAATTCTATTTTCACTAATGTCTATGGTGAGATTGGACCTCATGTCCCTGGAACATTAGACTGAGGTTCTGGATTACTAGTCTATTGACAGTAACAATATCAATCTCCCCAATGTTTCAAGTGTGAGATAAAAAAAACAGAAACATAGAAAATAGGAGCCAGAATAGGCCATTCAGCCCATCAAACCTAGTCGCTATTCATTATCATCATGGCTGATCATCCAACTGAATAGCCACTTTGTGCTTTCCCCCATATCCTTTGATCCCATTAGATCCAACTCCTTCTTAAAATCACAAATGCTTTGACCTGAACTGCTGTCTGTGGCATTGAATTCCACAGGCTCACCCACTCTGTGGGTGAAGAAATGTGTCTTTGACCACCTTCTCAATGGTTTAACCCATATCCTTAGACTGTGATCCCTGGTTCTAGACTCTACCACCATTGAGAACATCCTTCCTCCTTGTATAGTCCTGTTAAAATGTTATAGGCTTCTATGAGATCGCCTTCATTCCTCTTAAAACAGAACTGTCATCATAAATGCTGCCAAACTTGCCAAGAATGTCCAGCATTTTCCTGTTCTTAGTTTTTGAAATATTCACATTGAAGTCAATCTCCATTTCTTCACTGACCTCACTTCCCTTCCCACTCCTTCATTCTAGGACCATTTGGGATGTTGACACTCACCCCAAATTTCCAAAGGGCAATAAAGGGGCCAAAGATACTCTGGATATGTTGACTGGAGTGTAGTGACACTGCACCAGTCAATCCCATCTAGCTCGACATGGGTGAGGGCATCTGACAGCAGCAGTGAACCAGCTTGGCAAGAAGGCTTCACTTTAAAGTTTACATTTAAAGAAATGGCACGATGCCAGTTTTGGCAATAGTTACTGAACTCTGAGATAAGCTGGGGGATAGGGGATAGGAGTGATTAAGAAAAAAGTAGGCAGAATTATTGTCCAAAAATTACAAGTTGTTGGTGTTGGCCTCTTGTCAAGCCACCAGTTTTGGTATTCTCCTTACTATGTATTAAATTAAGAAGGGCATAGATGGGGGAGACAAGGAAAAAAACATTTCCCCTTGAGGGAGGGTTCAATAACCAGTGGACACAGTTTAGAGACCATAAGACCATAAGGTATCAGAGAAGAATTAGGCCATTCAGCCCATCGAGTTTCCTCAGCTATGGCTGAAATGTTTCTCAGCCCCATTCTCTTGCCTTCTTCCCGTAACCCGTGATTCCCTACTAATCAAGAACCTATCTATCTCTGTCTTAAATTATTCAATGACTTGGCCTCCACAGCCCTCTGCAGCAATGAGTTCCACAGATTGACCACCCTCTGGCTGAAAAAAATTCATCCTCACCTCAGTTCTAAAGGGTTATCCCTTCACTCTGAGGCTGCACCCACAAGGTCCTAGTCTCTGCTACTAAAGGTAACATCTTCTCCATGTCCATTCTATCCAGGTCTCCAGTATTCTGTAAGTTTCAATCAGATCCCACCCCCTCGTCCTTCTAAACCCCATCAAGTACAGACACAGAGTCTTCAACCGCTCGTCATATGACAAGCTCTTCATCTCTGGGAGCATTCTTGTAAAGGTCCTCTGGACTTCCTCTAATGCCAGCACATCCTTCCTTAGATACGGGGCCCAAAACTGCTCACCATATTCCAAAATGCAGAAGGTTTAGCGGAGATGTAAGGAAAAACGTTATCTCCCCAAGGGTGGTGGGAATCTGGAACTCACTGCCTGTAAAGGTGGTAGAGGGAGAAACCCTCTTAACATTTAAGAAGTATTTAGAGATGCACTTGTAATGCCAAGGTATGCAAGGCTATGGACAAAGTGCTAGAAAATTGCATTAGAAGAGTTAGGTGGCTGTTTGGCATGCACAGAGATGATGGGTGAAGGGCTGTAGATGTCAACGATTCTATAATTCTAAAAAATGAGGGATGGACAGTAATCTTGACAATGATGTTCAGACCATGGGTCTGGTCAAAAGCAGGTAGGGCAGAATCTTACATATTTTTGGTTAAATGCAAGTTAAGTTGAGTTTTATCAAGACTGCAAGGCCTAGCAAGATCCCCCCTACTGTCTATCCAAACCCACCTCATTAATTACCTGCCATACCCCAATAGCATCTCGCACATCTGATTTCTGCCCCCATATAACCATGCAGTGATACAACTCACCATTCCGTGTATATCCACAGCTTCCCACTCCATTCTTTGAAAGCCCATGATGCACCCAGATAAGCACTGTCATTCCGGAGCTGCCCCCTGCACTGATGCTGGTGTTTGGCCTGGTCATGGCAAACAGAGGGGAAATGGGCACCCCACTCTGTGTGCTGGGTTCTGGAGATGGGCAGGATGCTGCCAACACGGGACTTTCTCCTCCCCCAGGACCGGGATTGGAGGCTGGCCACATCATTAGGCCATGCCAACCTGGTCTGATGTTGCCACCTGGGTTAAAGCTGCCTCAACTGTCTGAGGAATGCTCCGCACTGCAGGTAGAAGGGCAATGAGCTTCTCCATTCTGCCATGAAAATGCCACCACCTGCTTGATGGCTCAGTGGTTAGCACTTCTGCTTCACAGCGCCAGGAACCTAGGTTCGATTCCACCCTTGGGTGACTGTCTGTGTGGAGTTTGCACATTCTCCCCATGTCAACATGAAATGTCAACTTTCCTGCTTCTCTGATGCTGCCTGGACTGCTGTGTTCCTCCAGCTCCACACTGTGTTGTCTCTGACTCCAGCATCTGCAGCTCTTGCTACCTCCAGTGTCTGCGTAGGTTTGCTCTGGCTTGTTCCCATAGACCAAAGATGTGCAGGTTAGGTGGATTGGCCATGCTAAATTGTCCATCGTGTTCACAAATGATTTAGTAAGCTACATTAGCTATGGGAAATGCAGGGATAGGGTAGGGGGATGGGGATGGGTCTGGGTGGGAAGCCCTTCAGACTATTGGTGTACACTCAATGGTCCAATTGGCCTCTATCTGCAATGTAGGGATTCTATGATTCCTCTCTGATACCTTACACCATCACGGTGACTGTGCCCATCTCCTACCAAGGCTCATGCTCTACCATTCTCACTATTGCTCAGTATCTTCTCTCACCCAGTCCAAACCCCAACGCTACTACACTTGATGCCTTCTGAGCTGCCTCCTCACTCGCTCAGGTCCTCAGGCACAAACAGTAACAGCTGTGTCACCACCTTTCACATCCTGTAAGACCTGCCCCTCTCTGTCTATCATTGTTATTCCAGGAGGAAAACAGGCTGAAAGTCTAAATACATGCTGATGTGCTGCCTATCAGTAAGTTCCTCGCCCTTTCTGTGGAGAGGATCCTGACTCTGACTGCTCTGAGCAGGGACTAGGCTGGTATAGGAAGCTGCCAATGACTTACTGCCAGAACCCATCCCTGAGCAAAGGCAATCTCCTTTCACTTCACTGAGGCTTGCTGACAAGCATGGCAGGCCTCCTGGCTTTGTGTCAGTGCTGAATGGCACAGCAATACAGTGCTGTTATGTGCCTGGTATCTCTGGATTCAGAAAGAAAGGCAGAGAGAGACGCTGGTACTACAGGAGATGAAAGGGCGTGGCATGGCCTTGCCAACAATGGCCTCTCCCCGTGAAAGTGTTTAAAAACGAAACGTACAAAATAATTCTGTACTTCAATGATGCATCAACAACCGTCATTGTAATGCTGCGGCAAGGATGTTATTCACTCGGGGACATAAAACCTTTGTGAAGGACTTGGATAAGCAGGTGAAGTGTCATAGGCTATGGGCCTAGTGTGGGAAAGTGAGGCTAGTGTGGGTAGCAGTATGTCTTTGGTGGTACAGATGCGATGGGTTGAAAGGCCTCTTCTGTTCTGTATGATTCTCAGTACACAGCAGGAAGGGGCTTTTTAATATTTGGCAATATTATAAATCAGACAAAAGAGGATCAGTAAGACCTCTAGCATCCCACTCAAAGATCAGCAGAGATGTAAAGTGTGTGCTGATCAGATATCGCACATCAATGAACAAGGGCAGAAGATGCAGAGGAGGTACAAAACTTTCAGGATCCCCTCCTTGACCTGGAACTGTACTGCCATTCCTTCAGTGTGTCACTGGGTCAAAATCCTGGAACCTCTTCCCTGACAGCACTGTGGGTATACCCACCCCATCATGCAACACTCAAGATAGCGGCTCACCACCACCTTCTCAAGGGCAATAAATGTTGTGTTTTCCAGTGGTGCCAACATCCAGCTTGCACAGGCATTCAGAAAACTTTAACATCCAAAACACAGCAAAGCTTTGTACTCCATGAACAGCTTGATACAATATGTCAGATGGATCAATACATGACATCAATAGTGAAGCTACAAAGCTTGCAATGGATTAATACCCACCAGGGGAGTCATTTTAATCAAACGCACTTGATGATAGTCTGAAGGGATATGACCAGTAGTTTACTTGCATCTAATGTGTTGAATAGAAAATAATTTCTCAGCTAGGTGTAGACATAGACTTAGAAAATTGGAGTTGGAGTAGGCCATTCAGCCCTTCAAGACTGCTCTGCCATTCAGGATGATCATGGCTGATCCCCTACCTCAATGACATATTCTCACTTTCTCTCCATACCCCTTGATGCTTTTAACTTCTAAAACTTCATCAATTTCTTTTTTGCATCCATTCATTGACCTGCCCTCCACAGCCTTCTGTGATAGAGAATTCCACAGGTTGACCACCCTCTGGGTTTCTTTTTCTTTTTATACATTCACAGGGTGAGGACATTACTGGCCAAGCAACATTTATTACCCATCCATAATTGCCCAGAGGGCAGTTAAGAGTCTACCACATTGCTGCGGGTCTGGAGTCACATGTAGACCAGACCAGGTAAGGATGGCAGTTTCCTTCCTTAAAGGACATTAGTGAACCAGATGGGATTTTCCTGACAAGCAACAATGGATTCATGGTCATCATTAGACTCTTAATTCCAGATATTTATTGAATTAAGATTCCACCACCTGCCATGGTGGGATTCGAACCCAGGTCCCTGGAACACTATCTAGGTCTCTGGATGAACAGTCCAGCAATAACACCACTGGCCATTGCCTCCCCTGAAAGGTCAAGAAAGGTTTCCTCATCTCAATCCTAAATGGCTTACCTGTATCCTAAGACTATCAGACCTAGTTTTAGACTCCCCAACCAACGGAAACATGCTCCCTACATTTAGTCTGTCTAGCCCTGTTGGAATTTTATACATTTCAATCAGATTCTCTCTCATCCTTCTAAACCCCTGTGAATACAGGCCTGGTCAAACCAATTGAGTCAACCTTTCCTCAGACGACAGTCATCCCAACACTGTACCAGTCTAGTGAACCTTCACTACACTCTCTCTATGGCAAGTATATCATCTATCGGTTAGGGAGACCAAAACTGCACAAAATACCCCAGCTGTGGTCTCCCCAAGCCCTGTATAACTGCAAAAAGACATCCCTACTTCTGAACTCAACTCCTTTTGCAATGAAGGCCAACATACAATTTGCCTTTCTCATTGCTTGCTATATCTGCTTAATACTTTAATTAACTGGTGGACAAGAACGCTCAGATCCCTTTGTTCATCCACACTTTCCAATGCATCACCATTTAAACAACACTCTGCCTTTCTGTTTTTCAGTGCCTATATCGTTTCTGCATCTGCTATGTGTTTGTCCACTTGTTTCTCAACTTGTCTCGATCGCACTGAAGCCTCCTTGAATCTTCTTCATAACTCACGCTCCCGCCTAGTTTTGTGTCATCAGAAACTTGTTAAAATTGCACTTGGTTCACTCACATCATTTCTGTATATATCGTGATGAGCTGGGGGCGATCCTTGTGGCACCCCATTTATTCTCACTCTGCTTCCAGTCTGTCAACCAATTCTCAATCCATGCCAGAATATTATCCCCCAATCCGTTGTGCTTTAATTTTGCCCACTAGTCGCTTATGTGGGGCCTTATCAAACCCCTTCCTGAAATCCAAGAACACAAATTCCACTGGTTCTTCCTTATCTATTTTTGTAGTTGCACTTTCAAAAAACACCAATAGATTAGTTAAGCACACACTGACTACATCTAATCCTGTTAATGCTTCCCATACGTTGTGTTATTACATCTTTTATTATTGACCAGTATTTTCCCATTCCTGATGTTGGGCCAATTGGGCCTATATCGAACCAGGCAGCCAATCCAGTTACTTTGTAGCAAGTTCGGCTGAATGCTTTGCCAGGTAGTAGAAGTGAGAGTATAAGAGCGATGTCTCTTCTTCCTCAGGAGACTAAGGAAATTTGGCATCTCCATCAGGACTCTCACCTATGTTTGCAGATGCACCAAAGAAAGCATTCCATCTGGCTGCATCATGGCTTGGTACGGCAATTACTCTGCCCAGGGCTGTAAGAAACTACAGAGAGTTGTGATCACAGCCCTGAACATTATGCAAGCCAACCTTCCATTCATTGACTCATCCACTCATTCCATTCATTCTAGCTATGTGTCTCGCTGCCTCGGAAAGGCAGCCAACATCTTCAAAGACCCCTCCCACCACAGTTGCAATCTCCTCCAATCTCTTCTGTCAAGCAGAAGTTACATAGATTAAACACACATACTAACAGAACCAAGAACAGCTTCTACCCCACTGTTATTAGGCTTCTGAATCGACCTCTCAAATTTCAAATCTAAGGTCAATCTTGATTTTTGTACACCTTTTTTGCAGCCATAACTTTGCATTCCTCACTCTATTCAATCACCCTATGACCTTTATTCAATTTTAAGTTTAAACGTTGATCTCGCTCTTTGTGCACCTTCTCTGTAGCTGTAACATTGTATTCCTCGCTCTGTTCTATTACCCTAATGCACTGTGTATGGCAGTGACCTGCCTGTACTGCACAGAAAACAAAAATTTTCACTGCACTTTGGTGCATGTGATGACAATAAACCAAATCAAATCAATTCAAAAGACAATATGCAGTACTGCATGAAACACACCAGCGCAATGCCTGCATTGGTGCCAAGTCTGGTTCAGGCAAGCCTGGGAGAAGATCCATTCCATATAAATGTATGTTAACGCAGCAGTGAACTTACAGAGCTTTCAAACTAGCGCAGAAAAAATAAATCACAGAAATACAGACTCATATTGACATCACCTCTGAAAAGTAGACAATGAAAATTCTGGCTCAGCAGTGAGTTTTTGAGCTACAAAAAGATAGAGGAGTAGGTGGATTCTGAAAGAGGTCCTACATACCAAAACCAGGAGGTTCCACTACGTTATCACGTAGTCTGCAATTACACACTACATATTGTTACTTACTAACAGTCCCCATGAACAGCTATTCACCCTTCTAGCCAGATCATTATTGACTATCCAACTGTTCTTCTCTCTCTTTGGTTACATCCCCATTTATCACTTACTCTTTACCCCCGTCCACACTTTATCTTCTGCACATAAACCAATATTTTCCGAGCTACCATCAGTTCTGAGGATCCAGAGACCCAGATAACATTCTGAGGATCCGGGTTCGAATCCCACCACGGCAGATGGTGGAATTTGAATTCAATAAATATCTGGAATTAAGAATCTAATGATGACTGTGAATCCATTGTCAATTGTCAGAAAAACCCATCTGGTTCACTAATGCCATTTAGGGAAAGAAACTGCCATCCTTACCTGGTCTGGCCTACATGAGACTCCAGACCCACAACAATATGGTTGACTCTGAACTACCTTCTGGATAATTAGGGATAGGCAATAAATGCTGCCTGGTTAGTGATGGCCTTATCCCATGAATGAATAAAATGAAATGGGGGTCACCGGACCCAAAATGTTAACTTTGATTTTTCTTCACAGATGCTGACAGACCTGCTGAGCTTTACCAGCAATGTCTTGTTTAGGTTCCAATAGCTTAGTTCGCCTTCTCTGTGTTTCTTCAGGAATGCATGGATCATCGCTTGATTTGGCTGAGCCGTGAGCTAGCTGCTCTGAAATCTGACCAGTTACGTTGCAACAAATGTATGGCTGAGCAAACCTGCTGTGGTGCAGAGGTATATCTGGAGTATCGTGGGAAAGATGCAAACGCATTGCAGAGAGTGCAGGTGCAGCTTAGTGGCGGCAGGGATGAGGAACTTCAGTGATGAGGATGGATTGAAGAAGTTGAGACTATTACTCCTTGGAGAGAAAAAGTCTGAGAGGAGATTTGAAAGAGGTTTTCAAAATCATAGGTGCGCTGGACACGGCAAATAGGGAAAAGCTATTCCTGCTCATCAAACAAAAAAGAACAACGCAGTAGAGATTTCAAGTGATGCCCCAAAGAAGCAAGGATGATGTGAGAAAAAAACATTTTCACACAGTGAGTAGTTAGGGTATAGAATGTGTTGTCTGGAAATGTAGTGGAGGCTGGTACAAAAGAGGCTTTTGAGAGGGGCATTAAATGGTTATTTGGATACAAATAGCCTGCAGAGATAAGGTAACAGGCAGGAGAATGGCACTTGGTAATAGAATCAGTGTGAGCACGATGGGCTGATGCCATCTTTCTGTGCCATAATAATCCTGTGATTCTGTGATATCTAGATGCAGGAATAGGCCACCAAGCTCAAACAAAGTTCTTCACCGCAGTCTCCCCAGCATCCCAGTCACCTTTGATCAGTCAGTCCGATCTTCCTGACTTCTTGCCCATTGGCTCTGTCCCTCTTCTTGAGAAACTCGTACATAGAACAAAGAACAGTACAGCACAGTACAGGCCCTTCGGCCCACGATGTTGTGCCGAACTTTTACCCTAAACCTAAGGTCCATCTAACCTCCATCCCTACCTTATACTATCAAAAACCTAAGGTCCATCTAACCTCCATCCCTACCTTATACTGTCATCCATATGCCTATCTAATAACTGCTTAAATGCCCCTAATGAGGCCGACTCCACTATCCTCTCCGGCAATACATTCCACTCCCCTACCATTCTCTGAGTAAAGAACCTATCTCTGATGTCTCCCCTATATCTACCTCCACTCACTTTAAAACTATGCCCCCTCGTAATAGCGACCTCCACCCTAGGATAAAGTCTCTGGCTGTCCACTCTATCTATACCTCTGATCATTTTATACACCTCAATCAAGTCACCTCTCATCCTTCGTCGTTCTAAAGAGAAAAGCCCTAGCTCTCTCAAACTTTCCTCGTAAGACCTTCCCTCCATTCCAGGCAACATACTGGTAAGTCTCCTCTGCACCTTTTCCAACGCTTCCACATCTTTCCTGTAAAGGTACAGTCGTACCTTCACCCGATTTTGCAAGTGCAGGAGCAAGCAGAGAAAAGCAGCAGTCTCAGTGAATTCTGCCAGCTCTGGCAGCTAGAACTGCTCAGAACTGCCTTTCTCCTAAGAATGGAAAAGGCAACAGGAGGGTTTATTTGAAGTGCTCTAAATCAGGAGCGATTTGAAAAAAACCAACAGAGAGAAGCTCTGGCAGAAGCGTTGGGACTGAGAGGACACAAACTTAAAGAACTGGCACAAGAACCAGAGAAACATTTTGTTTTACACAGAAAGATGTCGCGCTCTGGAATGCACTGTTCAAAAGTATGGTGCAGGGATTATTGTAAAGGCAGTAGAGAATTTTTAAAGCAAAATTTTCCTGAATGTTGGCATCGTTAACAACATTCATTGCCCATCCCTAACTGAAGGTGGGAGTGAGCCCAAGTCTTGAACTCCATGTAGTGTAAACACACCCACAGTACAGCTCGGGAGTTCCAAGCTTTTGAGTCAGCTTGGATAAATTTCGATAAATTTCCAAGTCAGCATGGTGTGAGGATTGGAGGGGAATTGGCAGGTGGTTCCAATGCAGCTGTTGCCCTCGTCCTTCTAGATGGCAGAGGGACACCAATTTGGAAGCTGATGTCATCAATTATTAATTTGAAATCTGAAATTGAGAGATTTTTGTTAAGCAAAGATATTAAAGGATATGGGCCACGATCTCTTTGAATGACAGTACAGGTCAAGGGGCTGAATGGCCTACTCCTGTTGCAATGTTTCAATGTTCACTATAACTCTGCTACCATTAAAGTAGAGGCCACCTAACCTCACCTTACTACCCTGAAGCTCAACGTGGCTGAACTCCCTTTGCATTAGTTTCTTTACACCTCTATCCAGTGGCTAACTGGGGAGGTGATGGCCTGATGGTATTATTGTGGGCTATTAACCCAGACACTGAACTAATGACCTTGGGTGAACTCCTGCCATGGCAGGTGGTGAAATTTGGATTCAATTTTTTTTTAAGAATCTTCTGATGACTAGGAAACCGTCGCTGATCGTCAGAAAAACCCCATCACTAATGTCCTTCAGGGAAGGAAACTGCCATCCTCACCTGGTCTGGCCTACATGTGACTCCAGATACACGGCAATGTGGTTGACTCTCAATTGCCCTCTGAAACTCAGTTCAAGGGCAGCTACGGATGGGCAATAAATGCTGGCCAGCCAGTGACACCTATTCACCACAAGTAAATTAAAAAATAGAACTTTTAAAAATCCCAACACACCCAGCCCGAAGGTCACCTCAAAAATCTTCTCTTTCCAAGAAGAAATGATCCAAGCGTCTTTAAACGTTTCCCTCCAACTTAAATCCTTGGCTTCTGGAACCAAAATGGAGGTTTTTCTTCGCCTCTCTTTGCTCCCCCTAACTGTTCATTACTGGTTCCAGGAGCCAGGTTCTCAACTGAGCTATTTCCCAGATGGATGACAATACCTGGAGGGTGTGAGGCATCAGTGTTCAGTCCAACAGCACACTCACTCTTCAGTGAGAATCGAGAGAAAAAAAAACAAACAAACATTTAGGACCGTCTGCGTTTTTGGCCAAAAAGATCAGGAAGAAGTAAAACTTAAATTTGCACTTGTTTATTCACAAGTACAGAACGTCGCTGAATGTTTCACATGCCAGCGAGGTACATCTCCAAGTCTAGTGCTTGTTGTATTGCTGGGAACATAGCATCCAACTCATGTACACAGCAAGGTCCCACAAACAGCAGTAAGAGCATAAGAAATAGCAGCAGAAATAGGCTATTTGGCTCCTCAATTGCTCTGCCATTCAATAAGATCATGGCTGATCTTCTTGTAGACTCAGCTCCACTTACCTGCACACTCACCATAACCTTTAATTCCTACACTGTTCAAAAATCTATCTTTCCCTTAAAAACATTCAACAAAGTAGCCTCACTGAGCAGGGAATTCCACAGATTCACAATCTTTCCTCAACTCAGTCCTAAAACTGCTTCCCCTTATTTTGAGGCTATGCCCCCTAGTTCTAGCAACATACTGAACATTCAGCTGTCAGTTGAGGGATGAGTTGGTCAGGATACCAGTAGAAACCTTCCTGAAACAGTGCCATCCTCGTAAGAGGGTCCCCATCTTAGGGAATCATGAGAAAGATTGCATTCCTGACAACGTGACACTACCTCAGCACTGCAGTGGGGACCTTTGCCTAGAGTTATTTGCTCAAGTATCTTTTTATTAATCCAACTGCGGGATGTGGGCGTCGCTAGCTGACCATGGCTTGGAGGGGTACTTGAACGTGGTGGTGTTCCCATATGTCTGTTTATATGTCTGGGATGAGATAAAATTCCACAACCTCTGGCTCAATTCAAGACAGAGCAAGACAGATATGAGACAGGGGCTTCATCAAACTGTGAGCTGATGGGGGCGAGAAAGAGAACGGGAGTATGTGAGGTCAAGAATTGAGGTAGGGAATGACGCAAGGAGTGATGGAGGGATTAAGGCACGCATCACATTGGGAGTGAGGGAGGGCCTAAAGTTAGAGTGACAGAAGTGTGTGGACAGGGAGTGAGGCAGGGAGCTGAGGTAGGAGTGAAACATAGAAAATAGGAGCAGTATCAGGCCATTTCACCCTTCAGGCCTGCTCTGATATTCAACATGATCGTGGGTGATCATTTCACTTAGTCCACTGTTCCCACTTCCTCCCCATAGCCTTTGATCCCTTTATCCCTAAGAGCTATATCTAACTCCTTCTGGAAAACATTTAATGTTTTGGTCTCAACCACTTTACGTGGCAAAGAATTCCACAGGCTCACCATTCTCTGGGTGAAGAAATGTCTCCTCATTTCAGTCCAAAGAGTTTATCCAATATCTTTGGGCTGTGATCCCTGGTTCTAGACTCCCCAGCCATTGGAACATCCTTTCTGCATTCACCTTGTCTAGTGCCTCTGGACTTTCATGCACTTCTATGTGATAGTGACTGTAGAAAATAAGATCAGGAGTAGGACATTCGGCCCCTAGAGCCTGGTCCACAATTCAATAGGATCGTGGCTTATCCAACATTCCTCATGTCCACTTCTTACCTTTTCCTGGCAACCCTTGATTCCCCGACTGATCAAGAATCTATCTACCTCAGTGTTAAATATATATTAGGATTCTGCCCCCACAGCTCTCTGTCAATCCCTCTCATTCTTGTAAATCATCATTATTCTAAACTCCAATGAATGCAGTCCACTCTCTCTTCATACATCAGTCCTGCCGATCCAGGGATCAACCTGGTAAACCTTTGTTGCACTCTCTCTATCCTTGCTCAGGTAAGGAGACCAAAACAGCACATAATACTCCAGGAGTGCTTATCATCCCAATGCTTATGTTGCTGTTGATGGAAATGAATGTCAACCTCAAATAACTATCTCTCCATCAGTCAAATGGAAGAGTATGTGAGGACTGAAATCGTGGTCTCCAATTTCCAATAGCACATTATCTGCTTCACACTCCCAAACCTACGACATCTTCCATCTAGAAGGACAAGGGCATCAGACATATGGCAACAATTCCAAGTTCCCCTCCAAGCCATTCACCATCCTGACTTGGAAATATATTGCCTTTCCTTCACTGTCGCTGGGTCAAAATCCTGGAATTCCCTCCTAATAGCATTGTGGGTCAACCCACAGCAGGAGGACTGCAGCCGTTCAAGAAGGCAGCTCACCACCACCTTCTCAAGGGCAACTAGGGGCAAGCAATAAATGCTGCCCCAGTCAGCGAAGCCTACATCTCTCAAATGAATAGAGAGAAAAAAAATTCCCCAGCATTCTGTGAACAACATCGGAGTCGTCCAGCTCAGATCAGGAAAAAACGAGGGAACGGTGGTGAGACAGTAACTTAATTCTGCATTCAAAGATTTTCCAAATCTTCTCTCACACACATACACACACACACACACACACACACACACACACACACACACACACACACAAGCATAGACCAAACGGTGAAGCAGAAGTAATCCCTCTCATTGTGCTGTGGAGTTTAACAGACCCATAACACCCACAGCAAAGTGAACTGCCTGATTTCAAGGACTGTATCTCTTACTCAACAAATTCCCAGTGAAAGGAAAACCACCTCCTTCAGCCCATTATTTTATATGGCACTTAAACTTAATGCAAAGCATCTGTGCCCTTTTGCTCACATTGTATTTTTCAGAATTGTTTTTTTTTCGGGCCTAACTAACCCTGACAGGTTAGAGGGCCTACTGACTTGTGTGAGGTTTGAGCATGCATTTAATTGCAAGCTGTGTGAGACGATTGTTTCCTGTTAGTCAGCCATAAGTTAAAATGTACAGAACGTTGAGTTCAGTTCCCTTTCACCTCCACTTTCATTTTCTCTCTCTCCTTCTTTCTTCATCCCCTGCTTCACTCTGCATTTCATCCATTCTTTCTCCTCCCCTACCTCTTTCACTTCTGTCCGCATCGCTCAAATGTAGTCTCTCCCGACGTCCCTCAGCGCTTCCCTCCCTTCCAAAATCAGGAATGTGCTCTCCTTTCTTTCACATCTCTTCCTGCATTACTCTGATTTCTTTTCTCCGCTGTTTCAGTCAACATCTGAGCCACAAACTTTCTCTCTCCCTCCATTTCTCTATCATTCCATTCTCTCCCTTGTCCAATCCCTTGTACCCTTGCCCCTTTTAATCCCAGATGTTATGGCAAATTTAACGAATCGCCTTGAACTTGCCCTTATAATTCCTTTCGGTTCAGAAAGTAATCATTTTCATACCATGTGTTGCATGTTTCTTAATGTAACAAGCAGGTGCTAGGGGTCATTATTTACTTTATGGAGATACCATGGGAATTCCTTAAAGGGACACTCCCATCACTCTGAAGGGGCCTCAGAGGGAATTACGGTCTCTTACTCACTAGTAGAGAGCTAATCATGACACTGTTCTAGCCATTGCCTGAGGAACCCAATAGTTGTCCAGTGAACGGGAGGCTAACTTGGATCTCTGTCTGGAAATGTGGTGGAACCAGGTTCAATTGAAGCATTCAAGAAGCCATTGGGCAGTTTTTTTTGGATACGGGGAGAAAACAGGAGATTGGCAACAGATAAGAGAGCCGGACTAGCTATTAGAGCGAGTGCAGGCTCAATGGGCTGAATAGCCTCCAACTACACAGTATTCAAGGCAGGCTTGCTGTAAATTGGCTTTCTCACCATTCAACTGCTGGCCTATGGCCCATTTTTCATTGTAAGATGGGCTGATGGAGGCTCCCTTAGGAGTGTTGAGATCCTTCAGTGTCCAATCAACACCAGTTATTGGGCAGCTAAATTCCTCACACCACCTCTAGGAACTTGGGGGGATTTAAACCTCCTTTCCAGGTCCTCTGTGCCCACAGGAGGCATCTCCTCTCCAGGAGCAGACAACGCCACATTAACCCTTGCCAACCGGGAGTGGTGGCTGATGCCACGGACTGGAGGACAGTCTTCCCCAGGGAGTGTTTTGCAGGGAGGCGGTAGCTCATGAACCAGGGAGGATGGGGGTGAGGGGCCAATAACAAAGGCAGGGGTCTGCTCTCTGTGGTACAGGGACACTTGCCCTAATCTCATGTGACCACATTCCGCAATCTGACGTTGAATTCCTCACTGAGCCGGTGGATTCAGTAAGTTCCAGGACCAAAAAGAGGCAATCATTATTGTAGAGACATACAGCACAGAAGTGGCCTATCGGCCCATCAAGCTTGTTCCGACCTATCCATGGTGATCCCACTTTCAGGTGGCCAGTAACTGCAGGGGAACTAGTCCTGCTCCTGCTGGCTCTGGATTGTGCTCAGTACCTTTCCTGCAGTACAGCATCTACTTTGGCAGCTCACTGGAGTCAGGATAAGCTGCATGTTGGCTGGGTTTATCTCAATGAAGCAGTCCTGAATCATTCATACTCAAGCACAGCAGGACGTGACAGTAGCTGGTTAGACCAGGATTTGGTGCCTTTCCCCAACTGCCCTTAAGAAGTGCCACAAACCCTTCATAAGCATAAGAACTCCTATATTAGGTGAACAGCTCACTAATACCACAGTGACCAGCTCACTAGCATGAGGGTCATAGTGACATAGAAGAAACATAGAAGATAGGGGCAGGAGGAGGCCATTCAGCCCTTCAGACCTGCTCCGCCATTTGTCACGATCATGGCCGATCATCCAACTCAATAGCCTAATCCCGCTTTCTCCCCATAACCTTTGATCCCATTTGCCCCAAGTGCTATATCTAGTCACCTCTTGAATACATTCAATGTTTTGGCATCAACTACTTCCTGTGGTAATGAAGTCCACAGGCTCACCATCTTTGGGTAAAGAAATGACTCCTCATCTCTGTGCCAAAATGGTCTACCCCAAATCCTCATACTGTGACCTCTGGTTCTGGACACACCCACCATCGGGAACACCCTCCCTGCATCTACCCTGTCCAGGCCTGTTAGAATTTTATAAGTCTCTATGAGAAACCCCTTCATTCATCTGAACTCTAGTGAAAACAATCCCAACCTAGTCAATCTCTCCTGATACGTCAGACCCGCCATCCCTGGAATCAGCTTGGTAAACCTTCACTGCCCTCCCTCAAGAGGGAGAGCATCCTTCCTCAGAAAATGAGACCAAAACTGCACACAATATTCTAGGTGTGGTCTCACCAAGGCCCTGTATAACTGCAGCAACACATCGCTGCTCCTGTACTCGAAATCTCGCACAATGAGTCACCAGCTTGAGGCAGTTCTTCTTGTAACTGTCCTGCAGTGAGCTCTGTATGAGAGTATCACAACAAGTGCCTGGGCAAACTAGAGCAGGAATAATTCACGAACCTCAAGCACAAGATAAACCCATAGCCTGTTCCTCTTTCTCTCACTTTCTTTTAATTTGCCAGTAAGCATCGCTGATGGTGGGAACACTGTAACATCGAGAGAAAAATAGGGATGAATCAAATCGCACGGAGTGGTGCACAAGCTCACATTGTCCACTCAGTTAGCCTGAGGCTGCCACCTCACCTGATGTGCCAACAAAAACATTCTATGTCAAAAAAATGCAAAGGAACAGACAACAAATGACATTATTTTGAATTTGTTTGCACTTAACAATGTGATCTTTAATCTTTTACAACCTCTAGTTGACTCATGAGATGTGGGTGTCACTGACACACACATTTCTGGCCCATCCCTTGTTGTCCTTGAGAAGGTGGCGGTGAGCTGCCTTCTTGAACCAATGCAGTCCATGTGACCCACAATGCAATTAGGGAGGGAATTCCAGGATTTTGACCCAGCAACAGTGAACAAAAAGCGATATATTTCCAAGTCAGGATGGTGAGAGGTTTGGTGATGATGTTTACATGTACCTATAGCCCTTGTCTTTCTGACTGCCAT
Organism: Ginglymostoma cirratum; assembly: GCA_024137785.1. NCBI lineage: Eukaryota > Metazoa > Chordata > Chondrichthyes > Orectolobiformes > Ginglymostomatidae > Ginglymostoma > Ginglymostoma cirratum. The sequence continues at coordinate 5,109,687 of JAHRHZ010000249.1, forward strand.
GATGTGGAGGTGCCGGTGTCGGACTGGAGTGGACAAGGTCAAAAATGACATGACGCCAGGTTATAGTCCAACAGGTTTATTTGAAAACACTAGCTTTTTGAGCGCTGCTCCTCCCTCAGGTGTCGTGTGGTGGAGCAGGTATACCCACACAGAATTTATAAGCACACACACATGCAAACTCTCACACACACACTCTCACACACATTCGAAACACACACACAGATGTACAAACACGAACGAATACACATGCATGCACATATGCACAAAGATACAGAGACACTTGTAGGCATATACACACAGAAACACAACACACAGACATGCACACGGTCACTCAGATACAGACACATGTGTGGACAAAATACACACACACAGACACAAACACACACACAAACAGGCACACAGATACATATGTAGGCAGATAAGCACAGGTACGCATACTGATGGTCTGTGTGGGATTTGCACATTCTCCCCATGTCTACATGGGTTTCCCCTGGGTGCTCCAGTTTCCTCCCACAGTCCAAAGATATGCAGGTGTAGGTGGATTGGCCATGCGAAATTACCCATAGTGTTCAGGGATGTGCAGGCTAGGTGGACTAGCCATGGGAAATGCATGGTTACGGGGAAATGGTAGAGGGGTGGGTCTGGGTGGGATGCATTTAAGATATTTGGTGTGGACTCAATGAGCGGAATGGCCTGGTTCTACACTGTAGGGATTCCATGATTCTATGAAAAGCACAGATATACAGACTTGCACACAAATACAAACACACATACATCAAAACACACACAGATACAGACACAAACATGAATATAAAGATGTACCTGTTTTCACACAGACAAAAGACACACACACGCACGCACGCACACACACAGAACAGGAAAAACATCTGAAGAAAGAGTCCAATAAAAACATCATATTGTTATTTTTGTGAATGTGAGGGATCTTTAATGAATTTATTTAGTCTATAAAGTGGGTTGTGAACAGCTACAGATTATTCATGAATGGAAATGTTTCCCATTATTCCACAGTTTAGTTGCAGACTGTCAGCAGCAGAATTACCGCCTTCAATGCTATGCGCTCTGATATATCACATTCAGATTCTTTGAGGTATTCCATTCCTAAAAGCATTAGCTATGGAGTACATAACTCCAAGTGGCAGTCAAAACATCCTATCGGACATCCCTGCTGAGCTGGGTGTACAATTACACCCTTCAGCACATTCTCTGTGTTAGAATTTAACTGGATGACTTCCGAACCTCACAGCAATGTGTGTGAGCGCCTGTGCACATTTGTGTGTCTGAGTGTGTCTGTGTCAATGCATATGTCTGTGTGCGTGTCTCTGTGTTTCTGTAACTATGTGTGCATATGGGAGAGTGTGTGTGTGAGAGAATGTGTGTGTGTGTGTTTGTGGATGTCTGTGAACACGTCAAAGAGTTAAAAAGACATACACTACAGAAGAGGCCATTTGGACCATTTAGTCTGACCTTTCTATACTAATCCCACATTCCAGCATTTAACCCATAGCCCTGAATGTTATGATATTTCAAGAGTTCATCCACCTTTTAAAGGTTTTTGAGGTTCTCTGCCTCAACAATTCTCTCAGACAGTGCACTCCAGATATTCCCACCCTCTGGGTGAAAAGTTTCCTCAAATTCCCTCTAAACCTTCTGCTATTCACCTTAAAATTATGTCACTTGAAACTGATTCTTCAGCCAAGAGGAATCCATCCTGTCGATGCCCCTTATAATCTTATACACCTCATTTACATCCCCTCTCAGCTTTCTGTGTTCTAAAGAAAACAACTCAAGATTATCCATCTTTTCTTCATAACTAACTTTTCTACCTCAGACAGCATCCTGGTGAATCTGCTCTGCACCCCCTCCAGTGCAATCACATCCTTCCTATAGTGTGGTGACCAGAACTGCACACAATATTCCAGGTGTGGACTAACCAAAGTTCTGGACAGCTCTAACATAATCTTTCTGTTCTTATAATCTTTGTCATGATTGATAAAGGCAAGTGTCCTACTTGTCTTTGAAATTACACTAGGAACCTGTCCTGCCACCTTTAGGGATCTGTAGAAAAACACCCCAACATCCCTCTGAGCTTCCTAACATCCTGCCATTCATTGAGCACTCCCTTGTCCTGTACTTCTCCCAAAGTGAATCACCACACATTCATCAGGATTAAACTCCATGCGACACTGATCTGCCCATCTGACCAACCTGTCCACATCCTCCTGTAACCAAAGGCCTTCTTCTTATTACAGATAATAGGAACTGCAGATGCTGGAGAATCTGAGATAACAAGGTGTAGAGCTGGATGAGCACAGCAGGCCAAGCAGCATCAGAGGAGCAGGAA
>JAHRHZ010000249.1:5117048-5133714 GCA_024137785.1 Ginglymostoma cirratum
AACCTGTTGCTTAGACGGTAGCTCACTCACCCCTAAATCAAAAATTTCCACGTATAAGTGCCACTCCAGGTCTTCGGCATAAAATTCAATACTGACTGTCTAGTGCAGTAGTGAGGGAGCACTGAAATGTCTTTTGCATGTCAAATATACTAGTGACTATGTTATTTGATTGCCTACTTTACTACATTCTCAGGTTGTAAAAGGTGCTGCATAGAAGAAAGCTAGTTCTTCCATCCATGGTTGATCATTGCAATCGTCAAATATGAAGAATGGCCTCATAAACAAGAGCTGCTACTGGACAACTAAGTAGAGTTGTCTCCCAGCAACGCAGTACCCTCAGGAGCAGCAATAACAAGAGAAAAAAACTAACACAAATATGAAATATAACCCTCAATTGATTTGTGACTCAACAAAATCCTGGAAGACTCAATTATGCTTTTGAAACAAATCTCAAGAAAAAGGGTTCAGATTTTCCTAAAGTCACAATTCTTTTTACACACGTCACTATATTCAGCATTGTGTGATCTCGGGCCCATGACACACTTTCAAGACTGGTTTGGGGTCTAGCTATGACTTCTCCCTATATACTTGTATGGGTTGCCATGGAAACATCTTTCATGACCTGTCTGTACTTTAACCATATTAACCCCAGTCATCCACAGATAGGTGAGAAGGCTCCAGGCAGCCCATAATTTTCAATTTTACACTCCAAGTGGGATAATGTCCTCCTTTTATTGCTAATCTATACATTTAATCTTGCAGCCCCTGATCCACTCACCCAGATCAATAGGCTCTCATTGCAGATTAGAGGAAAAGACAAACACTAGACAGTGGCCAGCTTTCCACACACCAGGGCGATGTAACCCATTGAGTGCCATCAGTTAATCAGGGAGCTAACTGGAGAGTCCTTCTGTTTGTTACAGACATCTAGCAGATCATAACAGCTGCAATATACGTATCTGAAAACCAAAATGACTCCCACCCTGTTAAAACAACTCCTGCTGACTTTCTCTTACCACACCCTTTTCCCTCTTATTTGTCCTGTTCGCACAATCCTCTCTCCCCTTCTACTATCTTCCTAGTGGTCCTGTATCACTCAAATTCTCTCCCCATAACTTCCTTCTTCTGCTTTTCAACTGTGATTTACTCTGTTTTCAATCTTTGATTTGCAGTCATGCGTACGTTTCTCTCTGTCCTGGTCTTTAATCTCTTCACATTTCTGTCATTTCCTTTGTCTCTTAGTTTCTCCTGTTCCACTTCTCGCTACAGTCAAGAAAACATACCAATGCCTCTACTTCCACAGAAGAATAAGGAAATCTGGCATGCCCGCAATGACTCTGACCAATTTTTATAGATGCACCATGGAAAGCATCCTATCCAGATGCATCACAGCTTGGTATGGCAACTGCTCTGCCCAAGACTGCAAGAAAATTAGACAGAGTTGTGAACACAGCCCAGTCCATCATGAAAACCAGCCTTCCATTGACTTCGGCTACACTTCCCGCTGCCTTGGGAAAGCAGCCAACATATTCAAAGACCTCTCCCATCCCAGCTATACGCACTTCCACCCTCTTCTATCAGGCGAAGATACAAAAGTTTGTAAACACATACGAACAGATTGAAGAACAGCTTCTTCCTCGCTGTTATCAGACTTATGAAAGGACCTCTCATACATTAGAGTTGATCTTTCTCTGTGGCTGTAACACTATATTCTACATTCTGTTCTATTACCCTGATGTACATATGTAGGGTATGATTTGCCTGGTTAACCCGTAAAACAATACTTTTCTCTGTATCTCAGTACACATGACACAAATAAATCTAATCACACCTTTTCATGTTTCTCAGCTGTAACGCCTTGTTACTCACCTTTTCATTTTTTTCTTCCTTACCGCTGCCTTCTCTTTCACCTTTTCATTCTCTCTCTTTCTTACTCTTTTTAACCCTCTGCATTATTCTGGAGTCTCTCTCTCTCTGTGTCTCTCCCCTCCACCACTCTTTTTCACTCTTGATCCCATTCCTGGGAGAAAAATCAACATCGCGACCAGAGGTTTGAAAAACCTAAGCTTTCACCCCAATCCCCCCTCACCATCGCTGCAGTCCAAATGATGAATTAACACAAGATGAAACCTAATGTGTTTACTAAACATCTGGGACTTTGGCTAACAAGCTCGCCAGGTCTGAACTAGCAGGACATTTTTTTTGTTTAAAAAAGAGATGAGTATTCCCTGAACGTCTTCTTATCTCTACATCGTGACAGTTAGAACACGCTTCCAATTTGGGATCAATTCATCACCCCAAGCAAGTCTTACTCTTGGAAGGAGAGAAAGAAAGATAATTAGCAGCGGTACTGGATGGAAACACTTACATATTTCGTTAAATTGCCAGACCTTACAGTGAAGGCTGTCAGATTCTCTTTATCCCCGTCACCTGTTTCTATATTTGTGAGTGCAATTTAAGGCAAGTGAGTCCGTCATTGGAGGACATCACAGACACAGCACCAATCTCTTGGCAACTGGAAATGACAAACATGCAGGAGACAAGCAAACACAAATGCCTTAACCCTTTGGAAGGTGAGAGGAGCTCTTTGCTGTGCTGTGTCCCTACCTGGATTGTGTCCAGGGCTGGCAGGGTTATATTATGAAGCCAGGTTGTGTAATCTAGACCTGAGCTGTTTTTATCATTTGTACATCAGAAGTGGGTGGATTTATTGCTTGCCCCTACTGTCTGGAGTTACATGTAGGCCAGATCAGGTAAGAATGGCAGGTTTCCTGCCCTAAAGGACATGGGTGAACTGGATGGGTTTTTAAACAATAATCAACATAGAATCCCTGCAGTGCAGGGGCAGGCCCTTTGACTTATTGAGTTCCACACCAAGCCACCTGCCTCAATCCACTCCCCTAACCCTATCCCTATAACCCTGTATTTCCTACGGCTAACCCACCTAACCTGCACATAATGGGCAATTTAGCATGACCAATCCACCCAACTTGCACATCTTTGGACTGTGGGAGGACACTGGAGCAAACCCACGCAGACACAGGGAGAATGTGCAAACTCCACACAGACAGTCCACCCAAGGGTGGCATCAAACCCGGGTCCCTGGCACTGTGAGGCAGCAGTGCTAACCACTGAGCCACCATGCATTGGTGGATGTTAGACTAGCTTTTTAGTCCAGGTTTACACTGAATTCACATTGCATCATTGGTCACACCATCTGTTTCATATCCCTGAACACCCAGCCTGGGTCTCACAATTGCTGGTCCAATGACATTTAATTACATCCCACCTTCCTGCTTATATATGGGAAACTGAAGGGTGATCTGATAGAGATAACACAGTGTGGAGCTGAAGAAGTACAGTGGGCCAGGCAGCTTCATAGGAGCACGAAAGTTGATGTTTTGGGTTGGGACCCTTCTCTCTATCTCCTTTTCTGGGGTCCTTCCTAAGCAAGTGTCGATTTAATATTTGAAATTGGAGCCAGGAGTAATATAAGGGTAATATAAACGAAGGAACTGTGAATGCTAGAAATCTGAAAGAAAAACAGAAATGGCTGGAGAAATTCAGCAGGTCTGGCAGCATCTGGAGAGAGAAAATGGCGCTAACGTTCGAGTCCAGTTATCTTTCTTCAGAACGATTCGAAAGAAAAATTAAAAACTGCACTTTGCTGTTGAAGCTGATCATCAAACAAAAATTTATAACTGAGATTGATGAGATCTTTTTCTAAGGGTAAGAGGGTTACGGCACCCAGACATGTAGATGTGTGTATGATTAAGATAAACTATGATCTACCTGCAGGAAGAAACAGATCGGAGGGACAGAATGAGGTTTACCAGACTGATTCCTGCCATGTCAAGCCTGACATTTGATGAGAGATTGGATCAGTCACGACTATATTCCCTTGAAGTTTAGAAAAATGAGGGGGATCGCATATAAATCTATAAAATTCTAACAAGACAGACAGGGTAAACATAGAAAGGATGTTCCTAATGATGGGGGAGCCCAGAACTGGGGGTTCATGGGACAGTGACACAAGATAGGCCATTTAGGACAGAGATGAGGAGAAACTTCTTCATCCAGAGAGTGGTGAGCCTGAAGAATTGTCTGTCACGGAAAGTTGCTAAGGTGAAAACATTGAATGTTTTCAAAAAGAAGTTAAATATAAGGTCCAAGAGGTCAATGGAAGAAATCAGGAATGGGGCATTGAGTTGGAAGATTACCCATGATCATAAATAAATTGGTGAAGCAGGTTTGAAAGATCAAATGACCTACATCTGCACCTATTTTTCATATTTCTATGTTTCCACTAGTTAATTCCTATTTGTATTTTTACAGGATTGCCATTGTTTTACCATTGGCACTGAATATTCAGAGAAATTTGGCTACTAGTCATGATTTGTATTGATTTTCAGGTAAAGTGTAAATATTGTTATGGAAGTACATCCATTATTGGCAATTTTTTGAAGACTCATGTCTGAAAGATGATGGATATTTGTTCATTTAAGGTGTTGAACTGATTACTAGACCTGTTCTTTCTTTAAATATCATTGAAGAAGTACTGTGGGGCACGTTACTTTAAAACAGACTTGAAGTGATATGACTGAATGTAACTGCTTGAACTTGTTTACTAGAAGTCACATGTCTAAGTTTACGGCTGTCAGGAGTGTAACTATTTGAGATTGTTCAGAGTTTAGTTGGGTATATCCTAAAAATAGATAAGACCACAGCCCAGCCTAAACCATCTCCCTGAAAAACTCTCTTCATTATCCCATGAAATTTGAAAACCAATATTTCCCTGAGAAATTTTTTGAAGACTTCTTAATATTTCTGGAACAAACTACGTTTGAAAATCCCAGTGGTAACCATTTGTGTCTAGTGATCCATCTAGGTGTGTAAGAAGACCTAAATGAATGCAATCTGAAACATTACTCATTCTTGTACTCACAAGAATTAATAACTATTTTAGCCAAAACATTTTTCCCCAAAGTTAATCTCTGAAGCAAAAGTTTATTTTTAATGTGTGTGTGCATGTATGTGTTAGTGTGTGTAGAGTGCGTGTGAGATAGTGTGTTTGTGTGTGCGTGTGTGTTTGTGTGTGTGCATGTGTGTGTGTGTGTGTGTGCATGTGTGTGTGTGCATGTGTTAAGGGTAGCTATTTACACACTTTGTACTCAAGCTGTGTGTTAATTAGCTTCACATCCTTGTTCAGTAAGTCTTGTTGTTACAAAAAATCAATAACTATTTTGTTTATTGGAGAAGCCATATTCTGACCCAGTAAAGACAACAATGTATATATCATAGATAAAGAGGATTTCTGATGAAGAAACGTCAAGTTTTCCTGCTCCTATGATGCTGCTTGGCCTGCTGTGTTCATCCAGCCCCACACCTTGTTACAACGTATATATCATGCTGTGTGCATTGAGACTGGACAGAGAGCGAGAGAATGAATTCATTCAAACCTGGCTAACAATCTCAGCACTTGTTAACAACAACTATGTAACATATTTAACATGTTCTAGGGCACTTCACAGGATATAAGGAGAAGAACTGGTGCAGAGTCAATGAGGGTAACTGTAGGAAACTTGTCAAAAGTTAGACCAAAGAATTTTTTCCTTAGAAGAACATCTCAAAGGAAGAAATATATAGATTTTACTGGGGTGATTTCCAGAACTTATGACCTCTGCAGCTGAAGGCACAGCTGCCAATGGTGCAATGATGGAGGTGGAGAATTCGCCTCTGGAGGTCACAGTCAAAGAAAAGGAAAATTGTTGAAGATCAGTGGGGATGGAGAAGCTTGCAGATAGAAGGAGGAATAAGGCCATGGAGAGATTCAAACAGGAGGAGGCCAATCCATTGTCAATTGCCTGGGAGCCAATGTACCAAGGGATAGAATGATTGTGTGTCTCCAATCCCACCAGTATGGTTAACTCTCTCCTGTGAGCTGGGCTGAGAAAGCCAGTCAAATAGGGGCGGGAAAATAAACGCAAGCTTTGCCAGCAAAGCCCACATCCCGAGACTGAATTAAAAGAGAGAGCACCCAGAAATCTTCCTCATGATGCTAACCAGAGGCATAAACAGAGTCATAGAGGTTTACAGCATGGAAACAGGCCCTTCAGCCCAACTTGTCCATGCCGCCCAGTTTTCACACTTAATCCACAGCCATTTGCCTGATTTTGGTCCCTATCCCTCCATACTTATCCCATCTATGTACCTGTCTAAATGTTTCTTAAATGACAAAATTGTACTCACCTCCACTACTACCTTTGGCAGCCCGTTCCAGGCTCTCACCACCCTCTGTGTGAAAAAAAATTGCCCCTCTGGATCCTTTTGTATCTCTGCCCTCTCACCTTAAACCCATGCTCTCTCGTTTTAGACTCCCCTACCCTTGAAAAGAGCTGTTGGCTACCTACCTTATCTGTACCTCTCATGACTTGGATGGATAAATGCTAAGCTGGTAGACATACGTATGGAGAAGCTTTGGTGAGCCCAGAGTCAGTATGGAGATGGAGAAAAACACAGACAGATATGAACATGGAGGAGAAAAGAGCAGATAGAGTACACAGGTCAACTAAAAATAAAAGAGAAGATTTTAAGGTAACAAGGTGTAGAGCTGGATGAACACAGCAGGCCAGGCAGCATCAGAGGAGCAGGAAAGCTGACGTTTTGGGTTTGGAACCTTCTTCAGAAAATGATTCAGATTTTAAGGTAATCTGGCCATTTTTTGAGGCTTGTGGTAGTGTTTGCCAGTTGGTCTTTTTAACATTACTGATGTTTGAGCAACATTATCGTCAGGGGCTGTATGATTAATAAAGGGCCTTTGCACATTGCTTTTCTGCCCATGTGTGCAATTTAAGCAAGGAACATCAGCTTGTTCATCCCTGATCTACGAGGGCCCTCAAACTGACAAATGGATCTCCGAGAAAAGTGGGAATAAATGACAGATTTTAAGAAGTCACCGTAAAACATACGCTGAAATTTCTGCTTCACTGCTGATTGCAATTGCCTTCAGTTTCCACACCTCCCTTCCCCACCTCACACACCACCCCCCCACTCCCCCTCTCACTCGCAGAACACTGCTGCCCAGATAAGCAATCAATTCCATGTCTCTGGTGACTGCATGACCTTTCACCCGAAAAGCAGCCGACACAAGCTGGTGTCTTATATTTAAAATAACATACTCACTCCTCACCCGGTCTCCATCTCTTACTCTCACGTGCTGTCTCTTTCTCTGTGCCGCTGTCTCCTGCTCTCGGTGCGATCACTTCTACTCTTTCTCACCTTCGCTCTTACCTTTGCCTCTTGTTTTTTGCTTACCTCTGTGTCTCTCACACAGTATGTCAATCTGCCCTCCACATTACTGCTCACTGTCACTCATCGTCCAGCACTGCCTACCAGTCTGTCTCATTGCCTCTCAGCCTTTCACTGTCTGTTCCTGTGTTCCTGTCTTTCACTATTCCGAACCTCATCATCCCACGTTCCTTCAACCAAACCTTACATTTTTCTATTGGCCAAGTGTCAGCTGTGTTCAGTTTTTTGGAGGGTGTATCACCTTCCGTCAGATCTTACTGAACTCACCACATGGCACAATCTACTTCACCTCCATGGCATCTCTCTTACACCTTCCCTTCCCTTTTCCCATGCGGTGTTCCCAGAACAATGGACCGCTCCTGGATTACGGAAGAATTGAGTGGCACCCCAGTCATCAGCACGATCTTTAACATAGCTTTGTCAGTCCAGAGTTGCCCTGCACAGTTCCTGATATTTACCCCTCGGATGACAGACTAGGGAATTTGGTGCCTTGCTTTGTGGACAGGGATCTGGAGGTCCTGCTGGATAGGGTGGTGTGTAGGCAGAATGTCCTCAATCCCCAGGACCAGTCGTGGAAGGCCATGACATCAAAACATGCCAGCCTGGTCCAATGTTGTTAATGTTTTTCTCCACTCTGCCATGTTAAGGTCCAACATCTTCTCTCCCATCTCTGCTGCTGCATCCACCTACCACCAATGCTGACATTCCACCTCTCTCACTGTTGCGTCAATGTCTTCCCCCGCTCGCTGTCACCCACCAACAACCCTGCATGCTCTCTGAGCTACCTAGATATTTCCCTTATCATCCTGTTATTACACAGTGCTGCAGCAGGTGGGAATAGAACATAAGAACATAAGAACTAGGAGCAGGAGTAGGCCGTCTGGCCCTTCGAGCCTGCTCTGCCATTCAATAAGATCGTGTCTGATCTTTTTGTGGACTCAGATCCACTTACCCGCACTTTCACCATATCCCTTAATTCCTTTATTGTTCAAAAAAAATCTACCTTAGCTTTAAAAACGTTTACTGAAGTAGCGTCAACTATTTCACTGGGCAAGGAATTCCATATATTAACAACCCTCTGGGTGAAGAAGTTCCTTCTCAATTCAGTCCTAAATCTGCTCCCTCTAATCTTGAGGCTATGCCCTCTTGTCCTACCTTCACCTGCCAGTGGAAACATCCTCTCTACTTCTATCTTATCTATTCCCTTCATAATTTTATATGTTTCTATAAGATTCCCCCTCAATCTTCTGAATTCCAATAAATATAATCCCAATCTACTCAGTCTCTCCTCATAAACCAATCTCCTCAACTCCGGAATCAACATTGTGAACCTCCTCTGCACCCCGTCCAGTGCCAGTACCTCCTCTCTCAAGTAAGGAGACCAAAACTGCAGACAGTACTCCAGGTGTGGCCTCACCAGCACCTTGTACAGCTGCAACATAACCTCTCTGCTTTTAAACTCAACCTCTTTAGCAATGAAGGACAAAATTCCATTTGCCTTCCTAATTACTTGTTGTACCCGCAGACCAACCTTCTGTGATTCATGCACAAGGACACCCAGGTCCCTCTGCATAGCAGCATGCTGCAACTTTTTACCATTCAAATAATAATCCTTTTTACTATTACTCCTACCAACATGTATGACTTCACATTTATTTACATTGTATTCCATCTGCCAGACCTTTGCCCACTCACTCAATGTATCTATGTTCCTCTGTAAGGTTTCACAGTCCTCCGCACACTTTGCTCTGCCCTCATCTTAGTGTCATCTGCAAACTTTGACACCCTACATGTGGTCCCCAACTCCAAATCATCTATATAAATTGTAAATAATTGTGGTCCCAACACCGATCCCTGAGGCACACCACTAGTCACTGATTGCCAGCCAGAATAACACTCCTTATACTGACTCTGACCATCCTGAGTCTCTGAGTGACAAGTGTTCAAGACCCAGGACTTACTGTGCCAGGACCCTGTGTCCAAAGCTATGCCCTTTACTTGACTGAGACCTGCTGACAACTATGACAAGTTTTCTGCCTTTGTGCCTGTGCTATATGGCACAGCAGAACAAAATGATATGTGTCTGATATCTCCGGCTGAGGAAGAAAATGTAAAAAGGCAAGGCATGGAATGTTGTGAGGATCCAAGTAGGGTCAAAGTGATTGGGGGCTAATAGAGAGAATGAAGGACCCATGGATACAGCCTGGTCCATTCTATGAGCTGTTGCATGTCATAGAAAAACCAAATAAAAGCAACAGGAGTAGGCCATTCAGCCCTTTGAGGCTGCTCCACCATTCATTATGCTCATGGCTGATCATCTAATTCAATAGCCTGTTCCCACTTATCCCCAATATCCTTTGATCGTTTTAGCCCCAAGGGATACATTCAACTCCTTCTTAACATAGAAACGTAGAAGATAGGAGATAGGAGCATGAGGAGGCCATTCGACCCTTCACGACTACTCCACCATTCTTCATGATCACAGCTGATCATCCAACTGAATAGCCTAATCCTGCTTTCTCTGCATAACCTTTGATCTCATTCACCCACCCCAGCCCTCAAGTGCTATATGTAGTCGCCTCTGGAATACATTCAATGTTTTGGTATCAATTACTTCCTGTGGTAATGAAATCCATGGGGCCACCACTGTTTGGGTGAAGAAATGCCTCCTCATCTCCGTCCTACATGGTCTACCCCGAATCGTCATACCATGACCCCTGGCTCAGGACAAACCCACCATCGGGAACATCCTCCCTGCATTTACCCGGTCCAGTCCTGTTGGAATTTTAGAATCCTGAAATCATTCAACGTTTTGGCCTTGACTGCCTTCAATGATACTGAATTCCACAAGCTCCGAGTCCTTGCTGCATCTTTACAGTGATAGCTGCTGATGTAGCCTGAGGTACAGCATTAAGTGGAGAAGCAGTGGGTCAGAGATGTGCTATGAGGGTTCGAAGAGGTTGGCACATGTCAAATACTACTGACCATGGATGTGGACATGGGATTTGTATGGCTGGTGCCCATAGAGTGCACCCTGAGATGTCAGTATCTGGTAAGCCCTTTGGAGCAAGGTACACACTGAAATCTCAGTTCTCACTCTGCTTTCCATGTCAAGAACTCTCATTGTCTAGAGTGCACATTGCATTCAGTAAGATTAGGAAGCTAAATATTATTGGGGCGAAGTTTATAGTTAGTATGCTGGTTGTTAAGTAACAGTCCCCCTTAACCAGCCTAGTGAGAATCTCACCCCAGTAGTTACATAAAAGATGCAGTGAGTTGCTCTCAATGTTGAGATGGGTCTGGCCAGACGTTTCATGCCACAAATTGCATCATAGCCCATGTTGTTCAGGCCCCTCTAAGATTCCACTCAGTGTTCTGCTTTTCATTATCAATCCATTCCAAACAATTTCACCATCCCTGACTCTGACCTTCAGTCCATTCACTGTCTCACTCTAAGAATGTCTGTCTCTCACTGTCTCACTCTATTACTATGTCAATGTCACAGTTTCTCACTCTATCTCTTTATTACATTTATTCTCACAGTCATGTTGTCACTCTTTTCACTTTATCCAATTCTTTGTCTCTTAGACAAACTTTGTCCCATTCCTCTTGTACTCCAGCCCTTTAATTGCCATCCTTTCATCTCTCCTTTCTCTCAAATGTCGTTGGGAAATGGACATTGATGGCTTGCCCACATTTATTTGTCCACTCCTAATTTCCCTTTAGAAGGAGGTAATTAGCCATCTCCTCTAAATTCTGTAGGTACTCCTAGGGGGCTGCTTTGAAGACATCTCTCCAATTTTGACTCAGCAACAATGGCAATATATTCAGGATGGTGTGTGTGTGTCTTGGAGGGGAACTTGCTGTTGTTAGTAACCCCATGCATTCACTGCCCTTGTCTTTGAAGGTGGTTGAGGTCACAGGTTTGAACGGTGCTGTCAGAAGACCCCTGTTGAGTAGCTGCAGTGCATGCTGTAGATGATATCCACTATTGCAAATGTCCATCAATGGTCCCTTTATTCATTCATGGGATGAGGGCATTGCTGGCTAGGCCAGTATTTATTGCCCAGAGGGCAGTTATGAGTCAACCACATTGCTGTGGGTCTGGAGTCACATGTAGGCCAGACCAGGTGAGGATGGCAGTTTCCTTCCCTAAAGGTATTAGTGAACCAGATGGGTTTTTCCCGACAATTGACAACAGATTCATGGTCATCATTAGATTCTTAATTCCAGATATTTTTACTGAATTCAAATTCCACCATCTGCCGTGGCAGGATTCAAACCCAGGTCCCCGGAACATTATCTGCATCTCTGAATTAACAGTCTAGCAATACTACCACTAGGCCATTGCCGAGTGAGTGGTGAATATTGTAGGTGATGGATGGGTTGCGGGTTGTTTTGTCCTGGGTGGTATCAAGCATCTTGAGTGTTGTTGGATCTGCACCCATCCAGGCAAGTGGAGAGTATTCCATCACACTCCTGACTTGTGCCTCGTGGACAGGCTTTGGGGATTCAGGTGGTGGGTTACTCACTGTGGAATTCCCAGAATCTGACCTGCTCTTGTAGCCGTTGTATTTATGTGTCTGCTCTGTCATCACCTCTTCCATCACTATGTCACCTGTTTTCTCTCTGGCAATGCATTTTCACCGTATAATTCTCATTTTGGGTCAATCCCACAACCTTCCCAACTAAAACACTTGAAAAGGTTTTACGCAAGAGCCAGAGGTTTCAAGAAACCTCACCAGTAGTATTTGCTACACAGGTTTCAATCAAAGGCGATAAATGTTGGCCCAGTCAGTGGCATTCACAACCCAAGAATAATACAGAGACCGGCAGCTCACACTCTGTTAGTGTCCTTTGAGGTCCATGAACTTCCCAAATTACTTCATATTTATTGAGCTACACTGTGATTCTGGTCACTGTTGTCATTCAGTAAATTCAACAGCCAAAACATACATACATACTTCGAGCTCTCACATGCATCAGTGAGATCAATAATCAGATTGTCTATTTTTAAAGAAACCTTGACTGAGCAGCAAATATTGCACGACCATAAAACCACAGGAGCCGAAATGGGCCCATTGAGTCTGCTCCACCAATCAATGAGATCATGGCTGATCCGATAATCCCCAACGCCACTTTCCTGTCTTTTGACATTCCCTTATTGATTGAAAATCTGTCTCAGCCTCATATACACTCAACGACAACAGGGCAAATTCCCCTGCTCTTGCCTGACATAGTCATATAGATCTTTTGCATTGACCTGAGAGAGCTGATCAGCATCAGGTTAACATCTCATCTGAAACATAGCATTTGGGCAGTGCAGCACGCTGGTAGGTCTGCACTAGGAGTGTCTCCCAATACTGCACAAGTCACTGAATGGCAGCTTACAACCTACAGCCTTCTAACTCAGAAGCTAGAGGGCTATCCATTGACCCAATAGGCTGACACTTAAATTGTCACTTCCTCAACATTGGCACCCTTTTCGCACAAGCTAATGACCAAGCACAAGAAGTAAACATGCGTAATTAAAAGAAAATGTCTGGAATGTACTTTGTTTTCACCCTCAGGACATTTAATAATTTGTAGCTTGCCTGAGATGTTAGTTAGACACCAAGTCTGCTGCCTCATTACAGATGAGGGGACCATACAACCTCCCTTTGCCTGTTTCGCTGCTGTTTTCATATTGGTATATTGTATTTAATGAACACACACTTGCAAGGTGAGCTGAACAATAGGCCTCCACAATAAAAAGGACAAGACAAGCAGCAACACAAGGGAACAAAGGGAAAAATAGATGGTGTGATGTGGAAAGGCACCAAGGAACTCTGAACTCTGAAATGCCAACCTGTTGATTTACTGACCTTGTCTAATTTGAAACAAACTTGGAGAGGGGAAGGATGGATTCCAGTCATTAGTCGCTTCGCAACAGGCTTGTGAGGCTGGTATATTGTCAGGAGGCTGTGCGATGTCACTTGCTTGGAAGATTTATGTGCTGGTTTAAGGATGCGAGCAAATACAGTTCTAAATCCCACTTGCTTTGAAGCAGCATTAAACAATATTCGCACAGGAAAGGTGGGTCCCTTCCTCCCTCCATTATTTGTGGCGGATTCATCGTTTATGAGGTAATATCATTTTGATCGAGAGACACTGGATTGTAGCCAATCGTTGCGTTTTTTAAAAATTCATTCATGGGATGTGGGCATCGCTGGCTAGGCAACATTTATTGCCCATCCTTAATTGCCCAGAAGGCAGGTAAGAGTCAACCACATTGCTGTGGGTCTGGAGTCACATGTAGGCCAGACCAGGTAAGGATGGCAGTTTCCTTCCCTAAAGGACATAAGTAAACCAGGTGGATTTTTCCCCAATAATCAGCAACAGATTCATGGTAATCATTAGATTCTTAATTCCAGATTTCTATTTTTGAATTCAAATTCCTCCATCTGCCATGACAGGATTTGAACCTGAGTCCACAGAACATTACTTGGGTCGCTGGATTAACAGTCCAGCGACAATACCACCAGGCCATTGCCTCCCCTCATTCAGTGAGGTCTTTGGGGAAATAAAGTTGTGAAATTTAGAAGTGGGGGGATCACGAATTTCTGAAGAAGCTATTTTAGCAGTCAACCACCTCACCCCATACTCTCACCACTGGTCCCCTCAACATGCCTGTAACTGCACACCAACTGGAAAGTGAGAAATGTCTTCATTATTCACCTTCTTTACTCAGAGAGTAGTCAGGGCATGGAATGCCTTGCCTGCAGCAGTAGTAGACTCACCAACTTTAAGGGCATTTAAATGGTCATTGGATAAACATATGGATGATAATGGAATAGTGTAGGTTAGATGGGCTTCAGATTGGTTTCACAGGTCAGCGCAACATCGAGGGCCGAAGGGCCTGTACTGCGCTGTAATGTTCTATGTTCTATGTTGGGGCCATCGGTCAAACAACATTGCTCGATCCTTGGAGTATAGGCGTTGAAAAGTTACGTTGAGGTTGTACAGGACATTGGTGAGACCTCTCATGGAATACTGTGTCAGTTTGGATCATCTAGTTAGAGGAAAGATACTATTAAGTTGGAGAGTGTTCAGAAGAGATTTAACAGGATCTTGCCAGACATGGAAGGTTTGATTTCAAAGGAAAGGCTGGATAGACTGGGACTTTTTCCACCGGAGTATAGGAGGTTCAGAGGCGACCTGATAGAAGTTTACAGAATCATGAGGGGTCTCGATAGGGTTAATGATAAATGTCTTTCCCTAGGATGGGGATTTCAAGACGAGGGGGCATATTTGTAAGGCAAGAAGAGAGAAATTAAGAAAGACATGAGGGGCAAACTTTTTTATACAGAGGGTGGTTCACATGTGGAATGAACTTCCTGAGGAATTGTAGGATGTGGGCATAATTACAACTCTTAAATGACATTTGGATAAGTACATGAATAGGAAAGGTTTGGAGCAATATCGGCCAGGAAGAGGCAGGGGGGACTAGTTTAGGTTGGGGTTATGTTTGGCATGGACTGGTTGAACCGAAGGATCTGTTTCCATGCTGTATGACTCTATGACTATAAATCTGTTTGCTCTGTCCTGTCTAATTAGGAAACAAAAGATTTTTTTAATTGAGTTTTTTCCAAGTCCCCGTCCCCAAACCTAGGATTGTGTCATTTGCATCTATAAGTTTCCCACAGTTGTGTGCCTAACGGTGTCTTAGAGCTGGTTGATTAATCTTTAGAGACTCGTGTCGCCCTGGAGGTTTGACAAACATTACTATCATTATCATCAACAATGGTTTGTTCCCTTTATTTAAAAGCAGCTTGTATTGTTGACATGGGCCTAACTGAGGTTTTACAATCAATCATTTTTTCGGGTAAAATACAAAGAAACAATAGAAATGGTAGAGTAAGATACTGCGGTGGTCAATGGCATCACTGGGTGGCGCAAAAGACTGGATCTTAATTATTTTTCTCATTAACCCATGGAACTTGAGTTTCGCTGGCTGGGTCAGCATTTATTGCCTGTCCCTTGTTGGCCCTGAGAAAGTGACGGTAAGCTGCCTTCCTGAACCATCGTAGTCCATGTGCTGTTTCCAGACCCACAATGCCCTTAGGGATGGAATTCCAGGATTTTGACCCAAAGACATTGAACGAACGACGATATATTTCCAGATCAGGATGGTGAGTGGCTGGGAGGGGAACTCGCAGGTGGTGGTGTTCCCATGTATCTGCTGCCCCTTTCCTTCCAGATGGAGGTGGGAAGGTGCTGCTAAAAATCTTTGCTGAATTCCTGCAGTGGATTTTGTAGATAGTACACACTGCTGCTACTGAGTGTTGGTGGTGAAGGGAGTGGATGCTTGTGGATGTGGTGCTCATCAAACAGGCTGCTTTGTCCTGGATAGTGTCAATCTTTTTGAGTGTGGTTGGAGCCGCACCCATCCACGTAAGTGGGGAGTATTCCATCACACGCCTGACTAGTGCCTCGTAGATGATGGACATACTTTAGGGAGTCAGAAGGTGACTCTCCACAGTATTCCTAGCCTCTAAACTGATCTTGTATGCACTGTATTTATATGGTGAGTCCAGTTGAGTTTCCAGGATGTCGATAGTGGGGGATCCATTAATGGAATGTCAAGGGCCAGCTGATGGATTGTCTTCAATTGGAGATGGTCTTTGCCTGACATTTATGTGGTGTCACTGTTACTTGCCAATTGTTATTCCAAGCTGGATATTATCCAGTACATGAAAAAGGATGCTGATTGGTTAGCAAGTCAACATGCTTAGCATGCTGTCATGGTGAATGCACGAGGGAACTACTGCCCCTCATACTTTTACTAAGTTCAAATAAAGGTGCGACGCCTGGGCATGTTCCTTTCTACTGCCCAGGACAAGTCACTGCAGATGAATATTTGACATTCCAGTAGGCTAATGTGAGACAGATTGCAAGACAGACTGACTATTTTAAACTGGCTGTTAGTGTAACTCGTGGCACACTCAGGACTGTTCAGCAAGTGCTGTCAAGCCATGGAATAATAGTTAACGTCGGACAGTATGTTCTCTGTGTTTTTCAGTCAACTGACTTGCAAACAGCTGAAGGGATGTACTCTTTGATATGATCCAGCAGCCACTGGGACAGACAGACATGTGATAGGTATCGGCTGGCATCTACTGGCACCGAACCTATTGCTGTGGGATCAATCCCATCCACCCAAGACAGCAAATGAGTTAGTGGTGTATCATCATATTTGAGAGCTAACAATTCCAGCAATCCAGTGCTCTCTCAGTGCTCCACTGCTACACCTCTGTTCATAGTTAAAGAAGCAAATCAACAATCCAGACTTTAAATGAGTGACAACACACTGCAGCAA
>JAHRHZ010000249.1:5134114-5160856 GCA_024137785.1 Ginglymostoma cirratum
ACTTGTCTGCCTCCTCTCCACCTATCCTCTCCTCTATCCATCCTCTATCCACCTCCCCCTCTCTCCCTATTTATTTCAGATACTTGAACAGATACTGGATCAGAAGATGCCTGTTACACAAACAACACCAGGAAGATACTACACACCCCGACACACTCATCACGCTACCATACATGAAGAACATATCTGAACTGACCGTAAGACTCCTACAACCACAAGGCATCAGAGTAGCACACAAACCCACATCAACTCTACGCCAACTGCTAACCCGAACCAAAGACCCGTTACCCACTACGGACAGAACCAACGTTATATACAAAATTCCTTGCAAAGTCTACGACAAACATCACATTGGACAGACAGGAAGAAAATTAGCCACAAGGGGACATGAACACCAAATGGCAACAAAAAGACACGACCAATACTCACTCATTTCCATTCACATGGATAAGGAAAACCACCAGTTCGATTGGGAGAACACCAGGATCCCAGGACAGGCCAAACAGAGACAAGCACGGGAATTCTTAGAGGCCTGATTCTCCACTAAGTAGGCCATCAACAAACACACAGAGCTAGATCCCATATATACTCCACTGCGAAGAAAAACAGGAAATGAGGCAACCCAACTCAACCGACATCAGAGTTTAAATACCAGGCGGGAAAACACAATGGTGCTTCATCAGAGGCTGCATTGATGATGTTACCCAGCATGGTAATGAAACGTCTGCAGAACAATGAACCAGCTCAGCAAGCCAAGCAACCATAAAATCCAGACTATTAAACTATCAGTAGCTTCATAGCAGTAATTCTCAATAAGGAATGTATGGGCTCAGGAAGACATCAGAACCCATTACAGGTTGAGTAGGTTGATTGGAGGACTTCCTCATGCTCCTGGACCTGGCCAAAGTGGCCAATAACAGATCCAGGCAATGGACCATGGAGGGAATTAATAACACACTATCTTCTGTGGCAATGTCTGCACCAAGGTATCCTTGGAGACGGAGCATGGTGTCCACTGGCTGATTTCAAGCCTATGGTGATAGGTTGGCACTACAAGAGCTGGAGGTGCTTCACCACCTCACTGAACAATGTTTTGTCTTAAATTAGATATTTTGAGCTTGTTTAGGAGTTCTCTACACTAATTTTGTTTAATTTGCTCATCTTAAGATAGTCGAAGGATAGGAGGTAATCAGGGACAGAATTTCCTATTCTTAAAACTTCTCCGTTAGTTCCTTCTCCATAGCCTGGAGCTTTTTGCTGCCTTCCTTTCACATTCCTTGTATTCTCTGCACAGTGTTAAACAGATGTAACAATATTAAACTCAGCCCCTCATTCCAACCAGACTATGATTGTATCAGAGATATGATTGAAGGGTTTAGGCCCGAAACGTCAAGTTTTCCTGTTCCTACGATGCTGCTTGACCTGCTGTGTTCATCCAGCCCCATGCTTGTTATCTCAGACTATGATTGTGTTCACCCTCCATGGAAATGGTAGTCCTACAGCCACGCATCAAATCAATCATCCAAACTAAAACTATACACGGCCACTGACAGACCACAGAAGGAATACTGCAAACACTTTGGCTCCCTTATCTAAGGAAAGATATACTGGCATCAGTGGGGGCAGTTGGCTCGGTTGGCTGGCTATCTGGCCTGTGATGCAGAGTGATGCCAACAACAGTGACAGTCCCTTGCCACTCACCTAAAGCATGGTGACCCTCATATTAAACTCACCATCAATCATCTCTCCCTCATGAGACAGCAACTCTCTAATCCTCTGGGACTATGGCGACTTTACTTTTGCCTTTATATTGTCATAGGAGGCATTCCAGAGTTGGTTCACCAGGCTGATACCAATTATGTAGGGACTGTTATAAGTGGAGAGGTTAAGTAGGTTGGGCCTGAACTCTGTGGAGTTTAGAAAAATGGGAAGTGACCTTAATGAAACCGACACAGAAAATTTGACAAGGTAGATATGGAGAGGTTGTTTTCCCTCGTGGGAGAGTCCAGGACTAGAGGCCATAATCTCATAATAAAGGGTCACATATTTAAAATAGAGATGAGGAGGAGTTTCTTCTCTCAGAGCGTAGTGAGTCTGTGGAATTCTTTGCCACAAAGGCCTGCTAAGGCTGAGTCGTTAAATATATTCAAGGTTGAAGTGGATTTTAAACCGTAAGGGAATCAAGATGGTTCTGAAGAAGGATCTGCAATGTTAACACTGCTTTCTCTCCACAGATGCTGCCAGACCTGCTGAGTTTGTCCAGCAATTTTTGTCTTTGTAGGAAATCAAGGGTTATGGAGGAAAGGCAAGAAAGCTAAGTTATGGATTATCAGTTCAGCTATGATCTCACTAAATAGCAGAATGGACTCAATGGGTTGAATGGCCTGCTTCTACTATGTCTTATGGAATCATACAAACGTGACATTGCCAAAAGAGGCCATTCAGCCTATCAAGTCTGCACCATCCCTCTGGGGAGCATCCTACCCAGACCCAGCATCCCACCCAATCCCTGTAACCCTGCGTTTTCCGTGACTAATCCACCTAGCCTGCACATCTCTGAACACTACAGGGCAATTTAGCATGGTCAATCCAGCTAACCTGCAATCTCATGGTCTCCTAGTGTTGATAGTAGGTGGAACTCTCCTCATAGATGTGCAGAGAGACAGACAAAGGCAGAGACTGACAAGTGAGCAAGAGAGAGGACCAGATGCTGTCTGCACCTCGGATGCAGGGAGTATCTTAGAAGGAAGGCGAGGTCATAATGTCATCAACCCCACGTGGGGTCATGACTCACCGCTGGCGGTTGTCTGCCCTATCTGTTACTGGAGATTGATCCTGATAAATATCTCATAATCATATAGTCTGCACATAGCATAATGGTTAAGTGTCTCTATCCCTAATAGCTATTCGGTGACCGTTGCCAGAAATGGTTGCAAGGTTGCCAATGCAACCATATAATGGGTTAAATTTTTATAGGTTAATCCACAATCATGCCTGGTTCTATCATCTGATTATAGAGTCATAGACTCACAGAGATGTACAGCACAGAAACAAACCCTTTGGTCCAACTTGTCCATGCCAAACAGATATCCTAAATTAATCCATTTGCCAGCATTTTGCCCAGATCCCTCTAAACCCTTCCTATTCATTTACCCATCCAGGTGCCTTTTAAATGTTGTAGTTTACCAGCCTCCACCACTTCATCTGGCACT
Source organism: Ginglymostoma cirratum (assembly GCA_024137785.1). Taxonomy (NCBI): domain Eukaryota; kingdom Metazoa; phylum Chordata; class Chondrichthyes; order Orectolobiformes; family Ginglymostomatidae; genus Ginglymostoma; species Ginglymostoma cirratum. Next base: position 5,137,327 of record JAHRHZ010000249.1, read on the forward strand.
TCATTTCATACACCCATCAACCTCTGCGTGAAAATGTTGCCCCTTAGGTCCCTTCTAAATCATTCCCATCTCACCTTAAACCTGTGCCCTCTAGTTTTGGACTCCCCTACACCAGGGAAAAGACCTTGGCTTTTCACCCAATCCATGCCTCTCATGACTTTATAAACCTCTATGAGGTCACCCCTCAGCCTCCGACCCTCCAGGGAAATAGCCGTGGCCTATTCACCCTCTCCCGATAGGTCAAAGCCTCCAAACCCGGCAACGACCTCGTAAATGTTTTCTGAACCCTTTCAAGTTTAACAACATCTTTCTTATAGCAGGGAGACCAGAACTGAATGCAGTATTCCAAAAGTGATCTAACCAATGTCCTTATTTTAATTGGGTCCTTATTTTCCCTGGATCCACTGATTATGGTTCAACACATGATTTTCATCGTTATAATTTAGTGTACTGTCTGTGCACCACAATGAAAATGTTGGACAGCAAATGATTAAGTCCTGATAAAAGCTCATTGATCTAAAACATTAAGCCTGCTTCTCTCTCCACAGGTGCTGCTTGACCTACTGAATTTTCTCACATTTTCTGTTTACTTTTCAAATTTTCAACATCTGCAGTTGTTTCTTCAGATAAAGCTGAGACTCTGTCTTTTACATGACCTGCTACCAAAGTCAGAAGTCACACAACACCAGGTTATAGCCCAGTCTGACTTTGCCCACCCCAGTCCAACACCGCCGTCTCCACATCATGACTTGCTACACCTGTGCACAAGGACACACTCTAGTTCTGTTGAGAATACACTCTTTTCCTGCCCATTATAACATTGGACTTATACAAATCACACTCTAGCCCAGTACAGACGTAGAATCCATACAGTGCGGAAAGAGGCCATTCGGCCCAACAAGTCCATACCGACCCTCCAAAGACCATCCCACCCAGACCCATCGCCATCCCAACTAATCACCCTCCCAGCCTGACCCTTTGTCTGTTCAACTGTCTTTCTCTCTCTTTGGGCCCTATCCTATAGTTTACTCCCTACCCCACCCTCCTCCCTATTTTCTGCATATAAACTGACATTTTCCCAGTTACCATCAGTTCTGAGGAAGGATCACCAGACCCGAAACGTTATGTCTGTTTTTTCCTTCACTGATGCTGCCAGACCTGCTCAGCTTTTCCAGCAACTTTGTTTTTGTCCCATCCCCCTACCTTTTCCCTGTAATCCTGCATTTCCCATGGCTAACATACCTAACCTGCACGTCCCTGAACACTACGGGCAATTTAGCATGGCCAATCCACCTAGCCTGCACATCTTTGGACTGTGGGAGGAAACCGGAGCACCCGGAGGAAACCCACACAGACATGGGGAGAACGTGCAAACTCCACACAGACAGTCGCCTGAGGGTGGAATCAAACCCGGGTCCCTGACACTATGAGGCAGCAGTGCTAACCACTGAACCACTGTGCCACCCTTATACTTCAATGTGGAGCTCCATACTGCAGTTGAGATGAACCAATTTACCAAAGTGAGAGTGCATTATAATATTGAGGCTGAATGTTTAATCGTTTGCTAATACAGAATCTGTGTATTGCTGAGAAAGATAAATTTCTGTCGAAATTGTTCATCTTGCACCCAACAGGACAATTTGCAAGAATACAAATATGACAGTTATACTGTGTAAGAGAAGCATGCAAGAGAGCGGAGAAATTTACACTTTATTATACTGTTACATTTGTGGCTTGAGGAGTAATTGTTCATTATATAATCTTAAAAGTATTATCATTCAGGTGTTTACATCAATCAGCCAGGAATTTCTCCATGTGCCAGTGAAATGCCACTTCCTTACCCCATTGAACCGATATGCCGATTCACAGGGTTAATTGTTTTAATAGAGCAGTTTCATGATTGCTATGGATTCTGGGACAGACTTTCCTCCATTGATGTTTCCTGGTTTCTTCTGTGACAGAAGCAAGCACCACCAAATACAGCAACTTGTGTTCAGCAAAAAGTGAAGAGAAATATAGGGAAATATCTGAGAAAAGGTGATAGAAGTTGAGAGAGCTGAGAATCCCTTTTGACACCACTATGTCAGTCTCAACTGGATTCTTCTTAACATTGGAAAATTTCAAACAAGAGCACTGGAACTCTCCATACTGTTCTGGAGAATATTCAACTCTCAATCAACACCAGTAAACCGCATAATCTGATCATTAGCACATTACTCTTTGTGGGAATTTATGGGGAAAATTAGTTGTCACATTTCTGGCATTATAGCAGTGACTACACTTCAAAACTATTGTATTAGCTGTAGTGTCATCTCTTCACTACTGCCGCTATACAAATATAGATCTTTCTTTCCCTGACAATGATTCACCCATACCATCATACTACTGAATCTCATTCACCTTTCCCTTGTGCTCACTGCCTCCCTGTTCACCAAAGCACTGATGTTTCAAAAAATATTTTAAAAAACTCAAAACTATTCATGGTCATAGAAGCATAGAATCATACAGTACAGAAGAGGCCCCTTTGGACCATTGAATTTGCACCAAACAAAACTACTCTAAATCTCTACTAATCCCACGTACCAGCATTAGACCCATAGCCTTGAAGGTTATGACATTTCAAGTGCTCATCCAAGGAATTCTGAAAAGTTGTGAGGTTTTCCACCTCAATCACCATCCCAGGCAGTGCTTTTTAGATTCCCACTTCCTTTGGTCTCTCACCCCTTCCATTCTTTGTACCTTCCATATGTTCTGAGATATCTGTGCTCCTCCATTTCTGGCCGCATAGAATTGAAAGTATTAACACACAAAAAGGGAGCAGGCTTCGGCTATTTTTCCCCACAAGCCTACATCACCATCTAATAAGGTTACAGCTGATGTGATGATGCTTTGATTTGATTCATTATTATCACATTTACCTAGGAACAATGAAAAGTTTTGCTCTCTGTGCAGTACTGGTAAATCATAACATACAAAGATCATAAAGTGATTGAACAGTGCTAGGAATCCAAAGAAGGTGCACAAAAAGCAAGATCAACATTAGATTTGAACAGAACATTGTTAGTAATTTTAACAGACTTAGAATTGAGGTTTGGAAGTGCAGAACAATTGTAAGAAATGTGAGAATAAGATCTGCTGTAAAGAGTTCACAAAGAGTCACCCTCTGTCGTTGCCATCTTGAATTTATATTGGCGCCCTGTGTTGATGCCATCTTGAATTCCACACTCATATCTACCCACAAGTAATCTTTAATTCTCTGACCTAACCAAAATCCATTTACGTTCACCTCAAAAATATCCACTGACCCTGCCTCCACCTTCTGGGGCAGAGAGTTCGAAAGTTGTACACGCCTCTGACAGAAAAAGTTACATCATCTCTAAAAACAAAACTGCTTGTAGTTTTCAAGACGGGTGCAGTCTCACCAATACCCTGTACAGCTGGAGCATATTGTCCTTACTTCTGTGCTCAATTCTTCTCACAATAAAGAAGAGAATCACACTGGCCTTCTTGTAACTGCATACTAACTTTCTGTGGCTCATGCAAGAACATCTAAGTCTCACTACAGCTCTGATTTCTGCAGTCATTCTCCATTTTAGTTAATAATCTGCTTTTCATTCTTCCTGCCAAATATACAATGTCACATTTTCCCACATTTTTCATCATCTGTCAGACTCTTGACCACCCATTCAGCTTATCCATATCGATCTGTAACTTCCTTATGCCTTTTTCACTACATATTTTCCTAACTATCTTTGTGTCTTTTGCAAATTTCACCACCCGGCTTTTGTTCCTAAAATTTAAGTCATTAATGTTAATTGGTATTGGAATGAGAAGAACTACATTGTACCACAAGGGGGACAGGTAACTTAGTTGGCTGGATAGCTGTACTGTGATACCACAAAGCATGGGTACAATTCCCAAACCAGTTGAGGTTACCTTGAAGGACCCTCCTTCTCAACCTCTCCCCTTACCTCAGGTTAAACAACCATCAGTCCTCTCTCTAAACTGAGAGAGCAGCCCTATGGTGTGGTAAGATCACAGCAGCTTTACTACACCATGAGCCTTTGATGTGGCACCTTACCAAATTCCTTCTTGAAATCCAAGTACATTATATGGACAGGCTCGTCCTGTGGACAACTTTACTGCACCCAAAAAGTTTAAAGAATTGGTTACACAGGAATCCCTCTTCATAAAACTATGATGCATATTTCCAGTTACCTTGAGTTTGTCTAGGTGCAGTGATATGATCTCCTAAATGGTCTCTTATGCCTCCCATGACTGATATTAAGCTAACTTATCTATAGATTCCTGTTATTTTCCCTCTTCTTTTTGAATAGAGGGTTACATGTGCTTTTTTCAAGTCTGACAGAACCTTTCTTGAATCTATGGAATTTTGGAAAATTAATAGCAAAGCATCTACTACCTCTTTAGTCAACTCTTTTAAGACCTTGCATGAAGTCCACCTGGCATGCACACTTGTCAGCTCAGAGCTCCATTATTGATCAACCCATCTTGTAGGCAGCCAATACTAGGTCCATCCATTCACTCCTCATTAGCATTGATATCTCCATGCCACACAGTTTGAAATTCCCTCCCCTAACTCTCTCTTCCATGACTCTCCTTAAAATTTACCACCTTGACCCCAAGCATGGCCTAAAATAGCATTTACTTCTTTGGCTCTGTCCTGATTAACTCTGCTTTGAAGCACCTTGTGCTGTTCTTGATAATAAAGCTGCCATAGAAATGCAAGTTGTTGTTAATGTGTTATAGAGTCATACAGTCATACAGCATGAAAACAGACCCTTTGGCCTAACTTATCCAAATCGACCAGATCTTCCAAAATTAATTTGGCCCATTTCCCTCTAACCTTTTCCAACTCATGTACCTGTCGAAATGTCTTTTAAATGTTGTAATCGTACCTGCCTCCACCAATTCCTCTGGCAGCCTGTTAGACACGCACACGCACACATGCACACCACGCTTTCTGAAAAAGTAGGACCCTTTTAAATCTTTCCCTTCTCACTTTAAACCTACGGTCCCTAGTATTGGACTCCCCTACCCTGGGGAAAAGACCTTGGCCGATCATCTTATCAATGCCCCTCAGGATTTTATAAATCTCGATAAGGTCATCCCCCAGCCTTTTACATTCCAGGGAAAAATAGTCCCAGCCTTTCCAGTATCTCCATATGACTTAAATATTACATCTACTTGCGAGCTTAATGAGGCTTACTTGAGGGACACAAAAACCTCTCTCAACCACATTAAGCAATAAAATTAAAAGTCAAAGGGTTCTTTTTTCAGTGTGGTTTAAGACTATCTCATTGTTCCCCTAGAAGTTATACATTTTTGGTAAAGGAGAACACAACTGTTTGTCACTGAATTTATGTGGCGAGACTATTCTTTTCACAGCAGAGGAGGTTAAGGAGAAATAGTGATCTCCAAAATTAAGAAGGATTTTAATATGGGTTGGGTTAGAAAAGGTTAGCTCCATTGGCAGAAAGGTCAGTAAAGACACAACCAAAATAAGGCGGTGCTTGCTGGTACCAGGGAGAATTACACATTATCAACAATATCTTTTGTGAATATAGTTCTAAACCTTTATGAAAACGAATTAAGGATCTCTGAGGCACATTGGTGTCAACAAACTGATCCTTAACATAAGTGAAAAAGGAACCAGCGCAGGATGAATTTTTTTTGAACGCAATGAGTTGCCGTGAACCAGAATTCAGCCTGCAAGAGCTGAAGAAGCAAATTCAGGAGCAACTTGTGAATTGGAATTGTACATTTATTTGGAATGCAACAATTTGTGGCCGAATAGAGGCCTTGGAGTGCAGGTTCATAGTTCCTTGAAAATGGAGTCGCAGGTAGACAAGGCAGTGAAGAAGGCATTTGGTATGCTTGCTTTCTTGGTCAGTGCACTGAGGAGAGGAGTTGGGAAGTCATGTTATGGCTGTACAGAACATTGGTTAGGCCACTTCTGGAGTACTGTGTTCAATTCTGGTCTCTTTGCTATAGGAAAGATGTTGTGAAACTTGAAAGGGTTCAGAAAGATTTACAAGCATGTTGCCAGGGTTGGAGGGTTTGAGCTGTAGGAAGTGGCTGTTTTCCGCGGAACAGGAAGGCTGAGGTGTGCCCTTACAGAAGTTTATAAAATCATGAAGAGCATGGATGGGGTGAAAGTTGAGATACTTTCCCCAGGGTAGGGGAGTTCAAAACTAGAGGGCAGAGGTTTTAGCTGAGAGGGGAAAGATTCAAAAGGGGACCCAAGGGGCAACTTTTTCACACAGAGGGTGGTGTGTGTATGGAATGAACTGCCAGAGGAAGTGATGGAGGCTGGTACGATTACAACATTTAAAAGGCATTTGAACAGGTATGCAAATAGGAAGTGTTGAGAGCGATATGGTCCAAATGCTGTCAAATGGGACTGGATTAATTTCAGGTATCTGGTCGGCATGGACCTGTTGGACGTGCTGTACAACTCTATCACTATGACTGTATAATTTGCAGGGATTTGTATAAACTGTAAGGGGCTGTATAAAGTGCAGGGGAAGTAAAGTGAATGCAACAGCACTTCAAAGAGCTAGCAGAGATGTGATGGACCGACTGGCCGTCCTTCTCTGCTGTACATTTCTAAGATTCAATGGGTACCAAGTATCCATCAGTCCCTTTCTGTCCTCCCAGGGGATCATTAATAGGGAGAGGGTGCGAACCCATCTAAATATGTTATAAATCAGATTGACATTAACAATTAAACCAAACCTGGTTTTACCGTTCCCTCCAAATTACTACTGAAATGTGGCTTTAATTGGAATCTGACTGCACGTAAGATTTATGATGTGATTAGTTGGTTTGTTTTGGTATGTCTCTCCTTCCCATAGTTTATAAGAATTGGCAATACTGCTTCAGCTGCCGAGATCGCAAACTCTGAAATTCCCTCAATAAACTTCTCTGTCCTCTAAAAGATGTTCATTAAACCATGTTTACGATTTTGTGAAGTATTGTTGTCTGGAACTTCCAGTATTGAGGGCTAAGAGGTGTGCCCCTGCTAAAACAGAAAAGTTCTTTATTTCCTTCCATTAATGGCACATTGCTGCAGTTATGGCTACAACTGAGGTGAGTAAAGCTCCAGCCTCAATGAAAATTTTACGGTATCTTCAAAGTAATGGATTTGCAAATAAACTAATTCTGCCCCTGCTGTTTCCGAGCATAAGTCCAGCTGCTCCTAATTTCAAGGTTTAAGCGTTTTCTCAAACCACATGTTTCGAGGAAATCTCCAAGTGTTTATTTTTCTTTCCAGGGTCCCCGTCTCCTCCTTCCCTGCAGGCTCAGGATCTTGCCACTTGGGCAGGTTCTGGTGCCTTGCTATGTTTCGCTTTCGAGGCGAGAGTATCCACAGGGAGCTAAATCATAGGGTTGGGGAGTGTGGCCAAAGTCAGCCAGGTTCCCTTCCACGTGTGGGCACTTTCCACTTTTCTCCAAATGGGATCCCTGGATGACTTTACTGTTCCAGTTCTAACCTTAATCCTACATCCCTTTTCCTGCTCCAGCGATCCCAGTTGGGATCAGCGGACAGGATACCAATCGCAAGGTGACACAGCGGGTTATGTCAATGGATGAGTCATCCAGAATCCCAAGCTAATGTTTTTGGAGCGCAGTTTCAAATCCCACCAACTCAAGTGAAAAAGAACTGAATTTAATAAAAATCCAGGAAATTAAAGCTGACTAGCACCAGTTATGTTCATTTTTATTCTGTCATGAGAAATGGGCATCATGTTGGGCTAGCATTTATTGCCCATCCCTAGATGCCCTTGAGAAGGTGGTGGTGAGCTGCCTTCTTGAACCACTGTGGTCCATGGTAGACCCACACTTTTGACCTAGCGAAACTGTCCTTAGACAGGAAATTCCAGGATTTTGAAGCAGCGATACTGAAGAAATGGCGAGGTATTTCCAGATCAGGATGGTGAGTGACTTGGAGGGGCCTGGCAGCTGGTGGTGTTCAATATTGTTGCAAATGACCACCTCATTCATTTATGTTGTTTAGGGAAGAAAATCTGCCGCACTCACCCAGTTTGGCCCAAAGGTAACTCCAAGGCCACAGCAAATGAGGTCGACTCTTAGCTGACCTCTGAGCAATTAGGGATATTAGTCTCCTGGTCCAGGATCGGCAGCGAGGTGGGTCCTTGGGGACTTCCACACCCCACGAATGAATAAAAAATTAAACACTTTGCTTCGCAATTTATAAAAGTTGGAGGTGAAGAGAAATTTCATCTCTCAGAGAATTGTGAGTCTGAGGAACTCGCTTCCTTAGCAAGGTGGGGTCACTGATTTTATTTGAGGCACGGGAAGATAGATTTTTGATGATCAAAAGAGCATTGAAGGTCAGGCAGGGAAGAGAAGCAGACGCCACAATAAGATCAGCCATGATCTTATTGAATGGTAGAATTGGCTCAAGGGGTCAAATGGTTCTCCTGACTCATTTGTTTCTGTCTTCCTACAATAAGCATAGTGGTCAAGAAAGCACACAGCATGCTTGTCTTCATTGGTTGGGGCATCGAATGTAAAAGCTGGCCAGTTTTGTTACAACTCCTCAAAGTTTTAGTTAGGCCACATTTGGAATACTGCGTGCAGTTCTGGTCATCACGCTGCCAGAAGGATGTGGATAGTTGGAGCGGTTGCAGAGAAGGTTTACCAGGATGTTGCCCGATCTGGAGGGTTTCAGTTATGAGGAGAGTTTGGATAAACATGGATTGATTTCACTGGAATGATGGAGGCTGAGGGGTGACCTGAAAGAGGTCTGCAAAATTACAAGAGGCATAGATAGGGTGGATAGTTGGAGGCTTTTTCCCAGAGTGGAAAGGTCGGCTACAACAAGGCACAGGTTCAAGGTGAGAGGGGGAAAGTTTAGGGGAGAAGTACGGGGAAATTTTTTCACACAGGGAGTGGTGGGTGCCTGGACCACATTGCCAGTGGAGGTGGTGAAAGCAGGCATGTTAGCAACATTTAAGGCATATCTTAACAGACACATGAACCGGAGGCGAACAGAGGGATAGAAACTGTGTTTGGGCAATATGTAGAAGTTCTAAATAAGGACTAGGAATCGGTGCAGGCTTGGTGAGCTGAAGGGCCTGATCCTGTGCTGTACTGAATTGAATTGAAAAATAGCAACTTGTTTCTTCAATGTCCTTTGGTATTTCACAGGAACAAAGTGAAACAGGATATCACGTGAAGAAATATCAAAGAATATGACCAAAAGCTTGTCTAACAGGTGTATTTTTAAGAAACACCTTGAAAGAGGAAATACAGAAAGAGATTTTAAGATTAGAACTGGGCTATTAATCCACTATGGTCCGGGCTATTGCTTAGCGGACAGGGGTTCAAATCCCGTTTCAGCAGCTGGTGAAATTCAAAACCAGCAAGTCTGGAATTGAAAGCTAGTCTCAGTGAAGGTGACCATGAAACTATCAGTAATAGTTGCAAAAAACCCATCTAGTTCACTGATATCCTTCAGGGAAGGAAATCTGGTTGTCCTTATCTGGCCTGGCCTACATGTGACTCCAGACCCACAGCAATGTGGTTGACTCTCAATTACCCTCTGAAGTGGCCTAGCAAGACACTCAGTTGAAGGGCAACCAGGGCCAGGCGGTAGATTCTGGCCAACCAATGATGTCCTCATCCCACGAGAGAATACACTAAGCAAACAAGTCATCAGATACCTCGTTGCTACTTGTGAGATCTGATTGTGAACAAATTGATCACTCTGTTTGGCTACATGGCAATGGTACTGGTCCATCCAAAGTTTGTGGTGTACTGTGAATGGAAACGGGTAACCAAGTGCAGTGGTGAGGCAGTGCTGTATTAACTGAGGTGAGTATTTCATTCAAATGAGGCAGTATACCACTTACTGACTCAGATGAAAGAGACTGTTCTGAAGAGACGGATAGAATGAGGGAAAGGTTTTCCATTTTTCAAGATCATAGAGAGCTCTAAAGCTAATGGAGGGCATTTGAAGCACTGTAATGTAGATGTCAATTGCTTCACTCTCACTGTAAACTTAAATCTTGAAATGAATCTCTATGATAATGGGCAATGTGACCTCTGAATTCTTAACACTCCTGTACCAAATCTACCTGCTGTGTTTAAACGTTGATTTTAAAAAGTCCAGTCAGCCTCACTTGACATTGTGCGCAGTGGTTCAAGCCCAAGTGAAACCTTTAACGGTGTTAAAATTAGATGGCAGGAAACAATCGGGCTCAGGCTGTTAGAAGTAATTCAGTTCCAATTTTGAAGCTGTACATTCTATCTTTATTTTTAGTTAATATCTTCCTTCTTTGTTTTTATTTCGAGTTCAGTAATTGAGGAGCAAGCAAGAAGAGTTGATCAGGGATTCTTGGCAATGCAGGTTCAGAAGCCCAGGAGTTGCCGAAATATGGTACAATAGTGCCGCCCCAGGTCGGAGGGCATAACTGCACCGTGACGTGTTTACATGGGAGAGGAAATGAAGAAATGCAAAAGCAGGAAATACACTCTTAAAGACAAGAAATGTGTGCTGATGCAATAGGTCCACATTTGACAATAATATCAGTGATCGTGAACCTGATATTCTCTGCATTCGATGGGATATCCACCTGTATCAGGAATGCAGCGAGTGACCTCTATCTGCTGAGTGAGGCTTTGTACTGGAAATAGTTTTGAGGCTAGCCCATCACTGCAATACTCACCTCCATATTAATCAGCAGCTAGTATAAAAGATATGAAGACTGAATATTCACCATCAGCAGCATGAAGTGTGATTATGTTTAATTTCCTACAGTAAGAACACAGAGATTGAAGTTCTTCCATTCATTTTTTTCTTGACAGTTCTCCTTGAGGGGGACAGTCTGGGAGAAAAAGGCAACATGAAACTTGTTTGGCACAGGCTGCAGGACAGGGAAGGGATGTGGCGTGCTGGGTGTAGGGACAATTGCACTGGTAAACTTGTGAGTGCGAGGGGTGGGGGGAGTTTCTACTGAACCTCTGAGAACAGGAGAGAGTATCAGAATCTGTAATATCAACAAACTGTAATGAAAACAATGTGCAGGCTACGTACGGAAATCAATCCTGGGTTAAAAGTACTGGAGAAAGGGTGTGCTGGCCACATGGAACTCAGGGCATGGGACAAATTCGGCAAATACGGGACAGTCCTGTAAGGTCCAGAACACTTGTTCGCCCTGTGTGGGGCATGAAGCACTGTGTGTGTGTTCCTTCTTTGTTATTCTATCAGTACAGCTGCCAAAGGGACTCTGGTATCTTCAAAGTGCCCATTTTAGAACAGAAATAAAGACTTGTATCTATAGAGCACCAAGATCATGGGATGTCCATAAAGAGATTTACAGCCAATGAAATGCTTTTAGTGCGCAGCCACTACTGTAATGTCACAACCATGGCAAATAACACAAACAGCCTTGTAACAATCACCAATTAATCTGTTTTTGTTACTGTGGTTTGAGGGAGAAATGTTGGCCAATGTTCTACTTCCAATAGTGTCATAAGTTTCTTTACATCCAGCTAAAAAAGCGAATGTCAATGATAAGGCATCTGATAGGGCATTGCATCCTCAACACTGGAGAGTCATCGTTGTCATTTATGCTTAAAAATTGGCATGGAATCTGAGCCTTCAGACTCAAAGGCGAGAATCTTACACACTGAATCGTGGCTGGGAAATGGATATGCATTCGCCTTGTTCGCCTAAAATGAAGGACTCACTCTCTCCCAATGCCAGGAATAGTGGCTGTCAGGGAGTGCTAGAGTTACATCTGTCCTGGTCTTGCCAACACATTCCAGCCTTTACACCCAGCAGGAGCAGCAGAGATTCCTCGCCCAACAGAAGTGTGGCTGCCAGTTGAGGATTTTCACTCTGCGGCCCTCACTGCCTGGCTTTCTCTGCTGTTGGTATCAAATGTGGATTGATGCCAAGATTGGTGGTATAGTGGACAGTGCGGAAAGTTATCTGGGAATGCAGCGAGATATTGATCAACAAGGACAGCGGGCTGAGGAATGGCAGGTGAAGTTTACTTTAGATAAGTGAGAGGTGTTGCATTTAAGTGTGTCAAACCAGAGCAGGACTGAGACAGTCAATGGTAGGGCCCTGGGGAGTGTTATAGAACACAGATCAAGGAGTACAGGCTCTTAGCTCCTTGAAAGTGGAATCACAGCTAGACAGGGTGGTGAAGAAGGCTTTTGGCATGCTACCTTTCATCAGTAAGAGCATTGAGTATAGAAGTTGCGACATCTGGTTGCAGCTGTGCAAGACGTTCGTGAGGCTACATTTGGAGTACTACATGCAGTTCTGGTCACCATACTATAGAAAGGATGCTATTAAACTAGAAACAGTGCAGAAAAGATTTACTAGGATGCTACCTGGACTGGAAGGTTTGATTCATAAGGAGAGGTTGGATAGGCTGAGACATTTTTTTCCCTGGAGTGTAGGGAGACTGAGGGGTGAACTTATAGAGGTCTATAAATTCATGAGAGGTATAGGTAAGGTAGATAGCCAACAGTATTTTCCCATGATAGGGGAGTCTAAAACTAGAGGGCATAGATTTAAGGTGAGAGGGGAGAGATACAAAAGGGTCCAGAGGGGCAACTTTTTCACACAGAGGGTGGTGACTATCTGGAATGGACTGCCAAAAGTACTGGTGGAAGTGAGTGCAATTTTGTCACTTAACAAACATTTGGACAGGTACATGGGTGGGATAGGTATGGAGAAATATGGACCAAATGCAGGCAAATGGGACTAGTTTAATTGTGAAAACTGGGTGGCATAGGCAAGTTGGGCTGAAGGGCCTTTTTCCACGCTGTTGACCTCTATAATTCTATGACTCTAAATGAGCAATGACAAGGAGCATGCCTGCTGGATGGCTGTATTTTATCACCGATCTCTGGGCTGTGGAATAAGTGGGGAGTTCAAAAAGCCCCTTTTGACCCTATCTGCTCCATGCCGACATCCACTGTCAGTCAAAGGGTGGAGTCGCCAAGGGGATTGTGAACTGGGCAATTAAAAACAAAATGGCCCAAGGGCCACTCTGACTGGGACTGGCCAATCAATCTACACTTATTAATCTCTGTTTTCGTTCTCTACTACAGAGAAGGACCACCATAAAGGAAAGAAAAGTTGTTTGAGGACTAACTTTTCTGTTAAGAGGTCAATTCAACCACTCGGGCCTAAAAACCACAGAAATTACTGTCTAACCTCCCTTGTCCCAGTTTCATTGGATTGACAGGAGCAACTGGCAGCTGATATTTGATTACAAACAGATTCTACTTGTCACCCATTCCCGGATGCCTGGCATTCCCGTCTAATTTGTTTCGTACATTCTTGGCTAAACAAACAGCTGTCTTCACTTAAGTCAAACTCTCATATGTCTGTGCTACCCAGATAAGTAAACTAACAGCTCTCTCAGTTTTAACTAAGAGAATCCAAGAGTGGCAGGGCGGGGATGGTGGGAGAGTGTGGGCCAGGAGAGTGAGGGAGACACAGCGAGAGGGACAGAGAGAGTGATACGGAAAGCGAGGAAAAGATAGAGCCATAGGGACTAAAGTGTGAGAGGGGGCAAAGGTCAGAGGCAGAGTGAAAGAGAATGAGAGGGTGACAGAAAGACCAAGATTGAATGAGAGACAGAGAACATGAGAGGCAAGAGATGGGGGTGGGGGTGGAGGCAGAAGAGTGAAAACAAGAGAGAGGGAGATTGCAAGCAAGGGGAAACAGATAAAGAGAGTGACTGACTGATGACAGAGACTGATGTCGTATGGAGCAGAAAGTAGGCCATTCAACCCATTGTGTCTATTCTGCTATTCAGTGAGATCATCGCTGATCTGATAATCACCAACACCACTTTCCTGCCTTTTCCCTTGATTACCTTCTGATTAAAAATGTGTCCATTGAAGCCTTGAATATACTTAATGATCATGCCTCAACTATACTTAATGATCATGCCTCAACAGCTGTCTGTGGGGAAGAATTCCACAGAATCAATACTATTTAAGAGAAGAAATTCCTTCTCATCTCTGTCTTAAATATGCAACCCCCTATTTTGAGATTTTGATGACGGCTCACCTACTTGCAATTCAAAGACCTAAGCGCAAAAGGTAAAGGAATGCTATTTTATCGCACAAGAGAGGTGGAGTGTTATAAAACCAGGGCAGGTCAATGAAGTTAAGATACAGATCAGCTATAATTTAAATGAATAGTGTGACAGAAACAAAGGGCTGAATGGCCTCTGCCTGTCCTAATGACTGAACACCAGTCCTGATCTCAGAGTGTGTTATTAACATGCGGTCTTAACATTCAACATTCCTGGTGCGGTAATTTCCCAGGAACATGTAATGGAAATCTGAGCACGGCAGCCATTTCACTGTCTGCTCAACTTTCTATCTGTTCAGGTGAATAGTCAGGCTGTGTACTGAGTGAGTTAGCTTGTAGACTACAGCTCATGTTACACTGTTGCAATGCAGACATCAGAATGGTCAAATGTATCACAAGTCAGGGCTGTTTCATTCACCACAATCTTTAAAACTCTCATCACACATCGTCTCTCCACTGCCAATAGTAAAACTGCTGAAGACCCGCAGAGACCATCAGAATGACAACGAATCTACAACATAGAAACAAGCTAGTCAGCCCAAGTACACTAAGCTGATCCTTAACTTCTCTAATTCTCTTCATCCAACCCTGTTGGTCTTTATCGTTCTCCCGCACTTTGAGCTATCAACTTGAATGTATCAATGCTGCTCATGTGGTAGCAAGTTCCACGTTCTCACCACTCTCTGAGAAAAGTCTATTTGACTGATTAGTGTGTATCTTAAGAAGTTCAATGCCATCCAGATCAAAGCAGCTGACTGGTTTGGCACCCCATCCCAACATTCACTCCCTTCACAGCAGACATTCAGTGCTATATGTGTGTAAAGGTTGCACTGCGGAAATTCACCAAGGCTCCTTGAACAGTAACGTTCAGGCCTGTGAGCATGACTACGTAGAAGGACAAGGGCAGCAGATATAAGGGAATACCACCACCTCCAAGCTCTCCACCCACAAGCCACTCTCCATCCTGACCTGGAAATATATTCCTTCACTCTCACTGGGTCAAAGTCCTGGATGTATCTCACTTATAGCATTACCTATATCTGAAAGACAGCAACAGTTCAAGAAGGCAGCTCACACTCAAAATCTTTCCAAGGGCAAACAGATCGGCAATAAATGCTGGCCCAACTATTGATTCCTCCATCCCCTGAAAAAAAAAATTTTAAAATATCATATATTTATGGTCCCCAGTTCTTTCGACACAACTTAAGTGGAAACATTTGTTCTATGTCTACACGTTGCTTTGGGTTTCCCGCCATGGTGAGCTCTTGGCTGATTAAATGTCACTGCAGTTTTATTTTTGTGAACAGTTTCATCCAAAAGAAGGCATCTCAAGCTCAAAAATCTGCCTTAAATTTTTTTCTGCCTTTCTGTACATAGTTAGAAGGGCAATGCACGATACAGTGACCAAAACAAACATCATTGAATCTTCCAGAGAAGATTTAATAGAATGAAAAAGTGGTACAGTACAGGAGAGGCCATATGGCCAATGGTGTATGTTTTGGCTTTTTGAAAGATCTCCGATTTCCTCGATGTTTCTCTATAGCCCTGCAATTTTTTTTCCCCTTCAAGCAGTTAACCAATTCACTTGTGAGAACAATTACTCAGTCTACTTCCAGCACATATTCAGGCATTGTAATACAAGTAACAACTACTCACAGTGGTAAATTAAGTTTGCTTCATCTCCTCGCTGGTTCTTTCAGAACTGTGCAATTGGTTCCTGATATCTTTTATGTTGTCAAAACCCTTCAGGACTTTGCAGACCTTTTATTAAATCTTCCCCCTAACCATCACCATTGCGAGGTGTACAATCTCAGCTTCTCCAGTCTTTCCACATAGCTGACATCCGACTCTAGTTAGAACACAGCTGGAATACTGTGAATAGTTTTGGGCTCCTTATCTAAGGAGAGATACATTAGCATTGGAGCCATTCCAGAGAAGATTCACTCGGCTAATAAAACGTATGGTGAGACTGTCTAATGAGGAAATGTTGAGTATATGTGGTCTGTAGTTGTTGGAATATTGAAGAATGAGAGGTGACCTTATTGAAAGATACAAGATCCTTGGGAGACTTGACAAGGTAGGTACAGAAAGTTAGTTTCCCCTTGTGGGAAAGTTTACTATCTAAGAATAAGAGATTTTAGTTCAGAGATAAGGAGGAGCTTCTTCTGTCAGAAGGTTGTGAATCTGCGGAATTCTTTAAAACTGAAGGTTGTAGAGGCTGGATCGATAAGGTAATAAGGCTGAGATAGACAGACTTTAATCAGTAATGGACTCAAGAGTTCTGAGGAAAAGGCAGGAGAGCATAGT
Source organism: Ginglymostoma cirratum (assembly GCA_024137785.1). Classification (NCBI taxonomy): domain Eukaryota; kingdom Metazoa; phylum Chordata; class Chondrichthyes; order Orectolobiformes; family Ginglymostomatidae; genus Ginglymostoma; species Ginglymostoma cirratum. The sequence continues at coordinate 5,153,753 of JAHRHZ010000249.1, forward strand.
TGAGGATTGTCAGATCAGCCATGATCTTATTGAATGATGGAGCAAATTTTTTTGTTCATTAATGGGATGAGGGCATCGCTGGCCAGGCAACATTTTATTCCCTGTTCCCTCCCTAATTTCCGAGAGGGCAGTTCAGAATCAACCACTCTGCTGTAGGTCTGGAGTCACATGTAGGTCAGACCAGGTAAAGATGGCAGTTTCCCTCCCTAAAGGATATTAGTAAACCAGATGGGTTTTTCCTGAAAATCAACAATGGATTTACGGTCATCATGAGATTCTTAATTCCAGACATTTTATTGAATTCAAATTCCAACACCTGCTGTGGCAGGATTCAAACCCAGGTTCCTGGAATATTATCTGGGTCTCTGGATTAAAAGTCCAGTCATAATACCACTAGGCCATCGTTTCCCTCATGGTGTTACTGAATCCCCCACTGTCAACAGCCTAGGAGTTATCATTGATCTGAATCTCAACTGGACTCACCACATAAACACAGTGGCCACAAGAGCAGGCCAGAAGCTAGGAATACAGCGGTGAGTAACTCACCTCCTGATTCCCCAAAGCCTGTTCACCATCGACAAGGCACAAGTCAGGAGTGTGATGGAATACTCCCCACTTGCCCAGATGGGTGCAGCCCCAACAACACAAGAAGCTTGACACCATCCAGGACAAAGCAGCCCACTTGACTGGCACTACATCCACAAGCATTCACTCCCTCCACCACCGATGCTCAGTAGCAGCAGTGTGTACTATCTGCAAGATGCACTGCAGAAATTCACTAAAGATCCTCAGACAGCATCTTCCAAACCCACGACCACTTCCATGTAGAAGGACAAGGGCAGTAGAGAGATGGGAACACCACCACCTCCAAGTTCCCCTCCAAGCCACTCAACATCCTACGTTGGAAATATATCGCCATTCCTTCACTGTCACTGGGTCAAAATCCTGCAATTCCCTCCCTAATGGTATCATGGGTAAACCCACGACAGGAGGACTGCAGCAGGTGAAGAAGGCAGCTCACCACCACCTTCCCAAGGGCAACTAGGGACGGGCAAGAAATGTTGGCCAGCCAGCGACACCCACATCCCACAAAATGAATTTTAAAAAATAGAGCACAATATTCCAACTAAAGCAGAATTCTATAATTACCAGATTTACAATTACAACCGGCTCTGAAGAAGATTCATTTTGGACATGGAACGTAAACTCTGTCCCTATGTCTACAGACACTGCCAGATCTGCCCCAGTTTTCTGTTTTTAAATCAGAATTCCACAATCATTGGGTCTTAGTTAGAAAAAATATGAAGGACATTTATTTTATATCAGCAATGCCAAAGTCAGAAAAATATTCAACTATCTGGCTGTTTTCCCACTTTAACATTTCTATAACAAATCATTAACATTGGAGAGATAGTAGAAGGGTCTAGGCCCGAAACATCAGCTTTCCTGCTCCTCTGATGCTGCTTGGCCCGCTGTGTTCATCCAGCTCTATAACTTGTTATCTCATTAACATTGGAGAGTTCTTTTTTGTTTAACCACATTTTAAATGTTCTTGTCCCATTACCAAAATGAAATTATAATCAATGTTAGATCTCCTCCTTTTCAGTGCACTGTTTATTATCTGTTCTCTCCCATATTCTCTCTCAGAAGCACATGAATGAGACATGTCTAATAACCCCTTTTTCAGAATATGGTGCAAAATACACAAGCAATGACAAAAAGGTTCAATTGCAGAAGCTGCACATGTTCACAAGAACATGCAAACAAGAAATAACAGTAGACTACTCTATCCTTTGAGTCTGCTCTATCATGCAATAAAATCGTGGCTGATCTGATCTCAACCTCGACTCCGCATTTCTCCATATCCCCAATATTCTTTCAACCCCTTCATAATCAAGAATCTATCTACTTTGGCTTTAAAAATATTTAAAGATTCTGCATCTACTGCGTTTTCAGGAAGGGAATTCCAAAGAAACTAACCCATTTCGACTTCATACCTCAACAATGCAGTTGATTCTTCATGGTCCTCTGAAGTAGGCTAGCTGCCAAACAGTTCAAGGTCAATTAACATTATAAATGCTTGCCCAGCAAGCGCCACTCACGTTCCATGAATGAATGGGATTAGTTTAGCATCATGGTCAGCACAGGCATGATGGGCTGAAGACCCTGTGATAATAAAAAACAAGAATGCGCCACAACCTCACCGAATGCCCGAACAGGAATGGATCTCCAGGTTAGTAATCAAAAGAGAAATCCTATGTCAATAATAGCATTCTCTGATTGGATTAGAGAAAGAGAAGGGGGATGGGTGGAGAACTGAAGCTGATGGGAGCTCATCAACTACAGGATGACTGGGAAACTGTCATCTCAGCGCTGTCCCAGATCCAAAACTACAGGCCTCTGGGCTGCCAGGATTCAGCTCCTCAATCAGACAGTTCCTCTGTCAACCCTCAGTGTCCAGTGTAGTTCAGTCACCATGCTGTCTACCTCCATATCTTGCTGGTTAACCAGATTTACTTATGGTTCCACCATTCACCAAGGTCCTAGCTGTCCTGTTGTCAGCCCGCACGCGCAGGCAAAAGATTTTTCCACCTTGAAGTCTTGGGAGGAAAGATTCGGCTCACGGGGCATTCTACTTGATCTCAGCACCTCTGGGCCATTATTTCATTTGTCTCCACCCATTATATCACAAAGTTTCAAGAAATTATTTATAGCACACTTCGAACCAACTGGTTCACTCAGCATTTATGCTTCACAAGCGCTTGGTCCCACCTTTTGTACATATAACTGCCACTCCATTTGTTACTCCGTCAAATCCTTCAACAGCTGTCCCTTAAATGTATCAGTGCTACTGATTTCAACTACATCCTGTTCCACATTCTCCAAACCTGACTGTGGTGGTAATCTTCATGTTAAACTTAGCACCATCTCTCCGTAATGAGAGAGTAGGATTATGGTGATTTGCCTTTTATTAGTTACTATCTTGTGTGGCTGGCGTTTAATTATGGTCTTCCCCACTTGCAGAAGCATCTTCTCCACATATTGCTGCCAAATCCTTCCCTAATCTTAAAGACTTATCAGGATACCTTGCAATCTCCTCTCTCCTAGAGAAAAGAGCACCAATTATTCAGTCTTTCTTGATAAGTATAATATTTCAGTCCCCACAGTGTGGAAACAGGCCACTCGGCCCAACAAGTCCACACCTGCCCACCGAAGAGCCTCTCACCCATCCCCCTACCCTCTCCCTGTAACCCTGCATTCCTCATGGCTCATCCACCTACCTACGCATCCCTGAACACTATGGGCAATTTAGCATGGCCAAGTCACCTAACCCGCACATCTTTGGACTGTGGAAGGAAGCAGAGCATCCGGCAGAAATCCACACAGACACAGGGAGATTATACAAACTCTACACAGACAGTTGCCCAAGTTTCAAATCGAAGCTGGGTCCCTGGTGCCCTGAGGCAGCAGCGCTAACTGCTGAGCCCACCATTCACACATTCTCCAGGGCCTTTGTATCTTTTACATAATACAGAGGCTTGAAATGAGCACAGTACTCCAAGAATAGTCTAAACAAAATTCTAAATGATTATAACATCTCCGCTTTACAATTCTAGTCCTGCAGAAATGAAATGCAACACTGTTTACTTCTTCGGATGGCCTTAATAACTTACATTGTTCCTTTTAATGATTTATACAAATGTATACACAGAGCATGCTGCTCTTTGAGCCTGTTTAGGCATTTACTGTCCAAGAATGTGATAATCTTTCTAACAAAATATATCACTCTACACTAACCTATACTGATGCTCAATTGACAATTACATTTCCATATTGTAAATTCATCACTGCCTACCACTTGCAGTCCTCATCCACATTAATTACATCCATCATTTTGTTCCCTTCACTTATCCCCCAACATAAGAATTCAAAATGATGCATGATTTTGAGGAATAAGGGCCATGTTTAAAGTTTAAATCAACCCTCCTACTACCTGGCAAACTGCTGTTGGTGTACACCTTTGAGTTGGGGATCTTTTATTTTTTCTCTGTATTGCACTGTATAAACATTCAATTCAGAGTTAATCTCGGTTTGCTCTGGGGAAGCTACCAACTCAGACATGTGGATATGTTCTCCAATTGTTTAATACTGCTACTCAACTTCTCAAGTTCTGAATAAATTAACCTATGTATTTTGGCATTAATTAATTTCTAATGCATGGTTGGTGCGTTGATGTTTATTTACTAAGTCAGCACAACGAGAAGCAGAACAAAAACTGCTACCAGCTACAGATATTAACTGCACAAGACATTCAGCCTTAGGATCTTGTAAAAGCCATTAGTCCATTATGACTGTGCTGGCCACTGGAAACGGTGACCCAATAGTGCTATCTCCATCCCTCACCTGGTCTTTCACATTTAACCCAGATTTTTTGTTACCTCATTTTCCAATTACCTTTACGTACTTATTATCAAATCTGCTGCCAACTTCCTTTCCAACAATAAGACCATAAGAAGTAGGAGTAGGTCGTTTGGCCCCTCAAGCATGCTCTGCCTTTCAATAGGATCATGGCTGATGCGACATTCCTCGCATCCACTTTCCTGCCTTTTCACCACAACCCTTTGTTCCCCTACGGATCAAGAATCTATCTCAGCCTTATATATGCATAATGCCTCTGCCCCCAGCTCTCTGTGGCAAGGAGATCCAAAGTCTCACAAAGAGAAGAATTTCCTCATTATCTTAAATTGCTGTCTCTTTATTCTGAGACTATGCCTTCTGGTCCTAGGCAGTCTCATAAGGGGAAACATCCTTTCAGCATTTACCCTGTCAGGCCCCTTAAGAATCCTATATGTTTCAATGAGATTACCTCTCATTCTTCTAAACTCCAGTGAGTAGAATCCCAACCTTTTTTTAGCCTTTGGTCAGAAGACAATCCCTTCATACCCCTCAGCAGTGAACTCCAAATCATTACTTAGTGAAGAAAAATTCTCTTCTCTGTCCTCCACTCCCATTTATCTTCAATTTGTGTCTTCTCTTTTACTGACAGCTTTCTTTTTCCCTGCTGCAGTTCTGACTAATGGGATTGGTTAGCACAGTTAGTTGGACAGCTGGTTTGCAATGCAAGATGTGACACCAACAATGTGGGTTTGATTCCACAATAGAAGAGCTCACCTTTTCACTACTCCCCTCACTGGAGGCATAGTGACCACCATCAGTCATCTCCCTGCAATCAGAGAGCTGCCCTACGACCTCACAAGACTATGGTAGCTTTACCTTTTACTTTTCTCCTCATCTCGGTCTTTACATGAATTTGAACACCTCCATTGATACCTCACATACCTTCCCTGCTATTAGAAGAGTCTTAGAGAGCTTATCCAGTTGAAAACAGTTTGACCCAGATCTCAAAAAAATTCACGCAAAATCTTCCGGACAGTAAGTACATAAGCAAGTTCAAGGCTGGGCTCTACGTGGGGCCCTGAGAAGTAATATTGAGACCCTGAACTCAAGAATCCTTCAAATCACTCATCTGACCAGTTGAACATTTCCAACCATTGGCCTGTCAGCCTATTGTTTATTGGTGCCTCTTCTTCCCAAGGGATGACCGCACTGAGACTGTGCATCTGAGAGGCAACAGCCTTGTAGAGAAACCATTTCCACAGCTCAACATACCCGCTCAAGTCAACCAAGAAGTCACTTCTCCACAGAGTGAACCCAAAAACAAGTAAAACTAAGAAACAGCCAAGGGATAGTTCACCTTTGTAAAGTGAAAGCAGGTCACAGTGAATCCATGTGACAGGATGGAAGAAAACTCTTTACTGTGCATCGTTTAGATTTCAACAGGCTGTGAGCCAAAGACCCAGTGGGGAAGCTCCTTCTCTTACCTGTCGATGATCACGGGATCCGAGGGTGTTTCGTTCCTGTTTCCACAGCTTTTCTTGTCACAGCATCGGCTGTAGCAAAACAGAAATCGGCAGATTGTTAACACCAACAAGGATAAAAACAACTCACCGCAGAAATCCAGAAATAAAAACTGAAAGTGCTGGAGAAACTCAGCAGATCTGGCAGCTTCTGTGGAGAGAGAAACAGAGTTAGCGTTTCAAACTTGAGTTGGTGATAGAAGCAGTGACCCTAAACTCTTTGAAAAGTGCTTGGATCAGCACCTTGTTTATTGTAAACTGCAGGGCTATGGATTGTGTGCAAGAAGATGGGACGAGAAAGGGCATCCGTGTGTCTTTGGGTCAGCATGAACAAGATGGACCAAATGGCCTCCTTCTGTCCTGAAACATTTCTATGGTTCAATAGAATCCTGTGTGACTCTTCATTAGATCCAGAATTAGGTTATACAAGGAAATGTTGATACATAAATTGTAAGGAAACACATCAAAGAATACATTATATTTTGTCTGGTGTAGGTACACCCACAGTGATTTTCTAGAAGGGACCCAGCAACACTGAAGGAACAGAGATACAGTTCCAAGTCAGGATGGTGTGGTGAACTTACAGGTGGTGGTCTCTCCTTGTATCTGCTGCCCTTGTCCTTCTAGATGTAAGTGATAACAGAGTTGGAAGGTGCTGCCAAAGGAGTCTTGGTGAATTATTGCAGTGCGTTTTGTAGATGGTATACACTGCTGCCACTGTGCATCAGTCCTTGAAAGGCATAATTGTTTAAGAAGGTGGATGGAGTGCCAATTAAGTGGACGTTCTGTCCTGAATGTTGTCAAGCTTTTTGAGTTTTGCATTTTTCTGTAACGCCTTTCATGAGCTTGCAATGGCATCCTTTTTATAATTTGGAGTCCCATAATCGGAGTTTCTTTCAAAAGGAGGGTCCATTATCTAGTGTTCTGAAATCCCACCATGGAAACTATTTTTAAAATTGCTTCAAGCTCACAATCACAAAGAATGGTTTCTACACTTTGCAAGTATCATTTGCACCAGACAAGTCCCAGGCAAATGACCATTTCCAATTACAGACAATCTAACCACTGCCCCTTGATACTTCAGAGATAATAGGTACTGCAGATGCTGGAGAATCCGAGATAACAAGGTGTGGAGCTGGATGAACACAGCAGGCCAAGCAGCAGCAGAGGAGCAGGAAAGCTTGAC
>JAHRHZ010000249.1:5164051-5190316 GCA_024137785.1 Ginglymostoma cirratum
ACACACACACACACACACACACACACACACACACACACACACACACAGTCCTGGCCAATACTGATGAGAAACCACAGTAAATAAAAAAATAGAGATATAGTCAAGAACACCGGGTGATAGGAAAAGGTGTTACTAAGTGACAATGTGAGGGAACTGGATTAACATTAGTAGAGATACAGTCAGTAACACAGTGCACCTTGTGGAGAAGGCTTACTGAGTGTCAGTGTGAAGGAGCTGGATTCTCATCACTAGAAATATAGTCAATAATACTGGGCCTGGGGGAGAGGGATTACTGGGTGATTATGTTAGGGAGCTGGATTAACATCAGTAGAGATATAAAACAGAAATTGCAGGGAAAAGTTCAGCAGGTCTGGCAACATCTGTGGAGGGAAATCAGGGTTAACGTTTCAGATTTTATTTAATTAGTAGAGATATAGTCAGTAACACAGTGTTCCGGGGAGATGTGTCACTAGTACTGGTTTGAATGAACTGGATTAACACCAGTAGAGATTAGTCAGTAACACAGTGTTGAGAGAGAGTGGTTAGAGTCGTAGAGTCATAGAGATATACAGCACTGAAACAGACCCTTTGGTCCAACTCATCCATGCCGACCAGATATCCTAAATAAATTTAGTCACATTTGCCAGCATTTGGCCCATACTCCTCTAAACCTTTCCTTTTCATATACCCATCCAGATGTCTTTTACATGTTGTAATCGTACCATCACTTCCTCTGGCAGCTCATTCCATACATGCACCACCCTCTGTGTGAAAAAGTTGCCCCTCAGATCCCTTTTAAATCTTTTCCTCAGCAACACTCCCCAGGACCTTAACATTAAGTGTATAATTTCTGCCCTGATTTGCCTTTCCAAAATGCAGCACCTCACATTTATCGAAATTAAACTCCATCTGCCACTCCTTGGCCCATTTACCCATCTGATCAAGATCCCAAAGGACTCTGAGGTAACCTTTTTCACTGTCCACTACACCTCCAATTTTGGTGTCATCCGTAAACTTACTAATCATATCAACTACTTTCACATCCAAATCATTTATATAAATGATGAAAAGCAGTGGATGAAGCACCGATCTTTGGGGCACACCGCTGGTCACAGGCCTCTTTGTCTGAAAGGTAACCCTCCACCACCACCCTCTGTCTTCTACCTTTGAGCTAGTTCTGTATGCAAGTAGCTAATTCTCCCTCCATTCCATGTGATCTAACCTTGCTAACCAGTGTACCATGAGGACCCTTGTCTAATGCCTTACTGAAGTCCATATAGATCACGTCCATCACTCTGCCCTCATCAATCCTTTTTGTTACATCTTCAAAAAATCTCTATCAATTTCCCACACACAAAGCCATGTTGACTATCTTTAATTAGTCCTTTCCTTTCCAAATACGTGGTTACTGAGTATGTGGAAGCTGGATTTACATCAATGGAGATACATTCATTAACACAAGGAACTGGACAGAGGGGTTACTGAGTGATAGTGTGAGGGAGATGGCTTAATATCAATAGTGATAGAGACAGTAACACGGGAAAGTTAGTGAGTGATGTGTGAGGACGATAAATTAACATCAATAGCAATACAGTCAGTAACAAAGGGGGAGAGAGGTTAGTGCGTGATGGTGTGAAGGAGCTGGGTTAACAGCAGTAGAGATACAGTTAGTAAAACAGGGTGCTAGGGGAGATAGGTTACTAAGTAACAGTACATGGGAGCTGTAAGATAGCATCGAGTCTGTATCACAGATCACTCAGCACGAATCTAGCCTCAGTGACTCCAGTAAGATATCAGTGCAGCTGCTATTGGCTTCAACCAGGCCTAAAGTTCAGGAACCAATGGTGTAAGGCACCAAATGAATTCTATCTGAAAACAGCCCTCCGCAATTCCTGTATTTCTTTTAGGTTTTATCACACTTGGCAAGCAGCAAGAAATCAAGAGATTCTTTGAGGATTCTTTGAGACCAATTAGTAATTGGGGCACAGCAGGCTGTGTGTGTGCACAAACAGCTTGTATTAGTGTGATAAATAAACAGAATGTTAATGAAGTACGAGGTCTTGAGGAAGATCAAGGTGTCAAACCAAAACTGACAACATTGAGTCCTCACACGTTCCCCTGCATAAGGAGATGAAAACCATGACAACAGCACAAATTAACGACTTGACCTGAAAATTCAGAGCTCTCCCTGTAGTGACTGTAACAAGGTCAGCAGGTGGATTTCACAGAATATGAGTTCCTTGTTTGGAACTGTTACCCTGGTCCAATCAGGGAATGCTGGCTTACAGATCCGAACAGGAGTGTCAGATGTCCCGTTCACTCTGAGAGTTGGCTCTGAGGGAGCTGGGCCTGTGTCAAAGACTCTCCATGTGTAAATAAAGGGTGATGGGATACCAGCCTCTTGTCGAGTTTTTTTTATTCCCACTCTTCATGCCTTTCAGCTTCATCTTCCCTGAAAATTCTAAAAACAAGTATTTACATTTGCATAGCACCTTAACACAATAGGCAAGGAATTCTAGATCTTGGGGCCTACTTGACCAATGGCAAGGTCATCACTGGAGGAGCAATGATAATCAGGATCGTTGTCTTACAGGAATGCAGGAATGTCAGAAGGTTAGAGATGGTAACAGGGAAAAAAAAAAGGTCAGGTCATTTATTTTTGATTTGTTCTTGAAATGTGGTCCAACATTTATTGCCCACAGAACAGTTAAGATTCAACCATATTGCTGCGAATCTGGAGTCACATATAGGTCAGACTAGGTAAAGATGGCATTTTTCCCTTCTTACAAGTTAGTAGTGAAACAATCAGTCATTATAACAATCAACAGTGTCTATTAGATAGGCACATTAATGGCAAATCTTTACTGAATTCAAATTTAACTATTGCCCGTGGTGGGATTTGGACCCACATCATCATAATATCAGCTCGAATCTGGATGGATAGTACTGATAACATGACCACTACAGCACCGTCTCCCTTGTTCAGCACCATGAAAGCAAGAATGAGAATTTGAAAAGCAATGCACTGCTGGACTATAAGGCTAGTGTACAAAGTGAGCACAGGCATTACAGATGATCAGGACTCAGTACAAAGTAGGGTATGGGCAGCAGAAATTTTGGATGAGTTGAGGTTTACAAACCACTGTGCCACTGTTAAAGTACTTGCGCACTGATATTGTGTTATCAAGCAAACGCCTTTGTCCAATTGACAGCATTATTGAAACTGCACCTGGAGTATTGTGTATCATTTTGGTCCCCTTACCTAAAGAAGGATACACAAATACAATAGAGACAGTGCTGTGGAGGTTACAGTCATAGAGTCATAGAGGTGTATAGCACGGAAACAGACCCTTTGGTCCAACTTGTCTATGTCGACCAGATATCTTAAATTAATCTAGTCCTATTTCCCAGCATTTGGCCCATATCCCTCTAAACCCTTCCTATTCGTATACCCATCCAGATGCTTTTTAAATGTTGTAATTGTACCAACCTCCACCTCTTCCTCTGGCAGCTCATTCCATACATGTACCACCCGCTGCATGAAAATGTTGCCCCTTAGGTCCCTTTAAATCTTTTCCCTGTTACCTTAAACCTATTCCCTCTAGTTTTGAACTCCCCTACCCTGGGGGAAAAGACCTTAGCTATTCACCCTATCCACGCCCTCATGATTTTATAAACCTCTATAAGGTCACTTCTCAGCTTCCAACACTCCAGCGAAAATAGTTCATGCCTGTTCAGCCTTTCCTTATAACTCAAACACTCCAACCCTGGCAACATCATTGTAAATCTTTTCTGAACCTTTGCAATCTGCGATTCAAGGATGATCCTGTGAAGATTGCGTAAGGAACTTGGACATTTATTTCTGGAGTTCAATAAAATGAGAGATGATCTTATTGAAACTTCGCAAACTTTTCAAGTGCTCAACGGGGTGGATGTAGAAAGGAAGGGGGCTTAATACTAGGGAACACAGTCACAGAATAGGGGACAACCCATTTCATATGGAGATGAGAAGGAATTTCTTTACGCAAAGGAACATGAATATTGAGAAAACTCTAGTCAAAAATGGTTGTGGGAGTTTGTTCAGTGAGTAAGTTCAACAGAAAAACTGCATATTTCTAGATCTTAAAAGATACCAAGGAGTATGGGAATAGTGCCGGAAGATGGAATTGAGATAGATGATCAACCATGATCCCACATGATGGAACTAAAATAGAAACTGCTGGAAAAACTCAGGAGGTCTGGCAGCTTCTGCTAAGAGAAAGCAAAGTTAAAGTTTTGGGTCCAGTGACCCTTTTCAGAACTGATGCCAGGAAAAAGGTAATGGAGAAGATGAGATAGGGGGAGGAGTAAATGATAAGTGGAGAAAGAGCCCAAAGAGACAGAAAAACAGTTGGACAGAAAATTGACTGGGTAAAGGGCAGCCTGGGGTGATGAATAGCTGCTAATGGGATCTACATTTGTAGCTGACCACTGGGTTGTGTGTGGTAACAGACCATGCGATGACAAAGCCTGGTGCATAGGGGTTGGGCTAAGGACATGAGGGAAGGTGCTCCAGCCCTAAAATTGTTGAACTTGATATTGAATCCAGAAAGCTGCAGAGTTCCCAAGCGGAAAACAAAGTGCTCTTTCTCCAACTTGCGCTGAGCTTTCCTGGAGCACTGCAGCAAACCTGAGACAGAGATGTTTGCCAGGGAACAGGGTGGTGTGTTGAACACGATGAAATGTCGAAACAATTGCAAATGGTAGATTAGGCTCAAGGGGCTGAATGGTTTATTCCTGCTTCTATATTTCTATGGTTTCTATATATCCAAATTAAAGGTCACAGATCTAAAATGTTAACTCAGTTTCTCCACAATTGCTGCCAGATCTGTTGAGTATTGCCAGCATTTTCTGTTTCTATTGAAGTTGTTTTGATGCCTCTGACAGAAGGGAGAGCTTGGTGGTCATACCAGTTTGTTGTCCTCTCCAACTGTGGGTAATGATACCACTATATTCAAGTTTATAGTTATCCCTGTGTCAGAGTACCCTCTGATCTCACAGCAGTAGGGATTAATACATTACTTTGCATAGAGCTGTACTGAAGCTGTTGATTTCACATTGAGAAATAACATTAATAGAAACATTTCCATCCCATAATTTTAGCCTGTAACACATACCCTGGTAACTCTTATTCTACATATAAAACCACTCAAAAACCCTCAATTTGCTTTTAACCGATCATACCAGTCGTGAACCATTTCAACTCCCCCTCCCATTCCTCAGATGACATGTCCATCCTGGGCCTCCTGCAATGCCACAGTGATGCCACCCGAAGGCTGCAGGAACAGCAAATCATATTCAGCCTGGGAACCCTGCAGCCCAATGACATCAATGTGGATTTCACAAGCTTCAAAATCTCCCCTCCCCCAACAGCATCCCAAAACCAGCCCAGCTCGTCCCCGCCTCCCTAACCTGTTGTTCCACTCACCTATCCCCTCCTCCCACCTCAAGCCCCACCCCCATCTCCTATCTACTAACATCATCCCGCCCCCTTGACCTGTCCGTCTTCCCTGGACTGACCTATCTCCTCCCTACCCCCCCACCTACACTCACCTTTACTGGCTCCATTCCCACCTCTTTGACTTGTCTGCCTCCTCTCCACCTATCCTCTCCTCTATCCATCTTCTATCCGCCTCCCCCTCTCTCCCTATTCATTTCAGAACCCTCTTCCCCTCCCCCATTTCTGATGAAGGGTCTGGGCCCGAAACTTTCCTGCTCCTATGATGCTGCTTGGCCTGCTGTGTTCATCCAGCTCCACACCTTGTTATCTATCATACATTCTTTGATATCCACTGTTCCACATCTTAACTGCCCAAACCTCTTGATTATGTACAAGCCTGTAATTCACTCTCTGATATCCATTGCTGCTAAGAAAAGCCAGGCAGTTAACTGTCATCCATCATTAACTGGTGCATTCTCTATGGCAATGCCTTTACCTATCAGTGTCCACTCACCAAGCAATCAGCATTCTCCAATCATGCAGTATAAATGTCTGTTTCTCCCTTGAATTGGCATTCTTGCAAATCATCATCAAGAGCGAATGGTAAAAAGCTTTGACAAAATTTGACTTGTTTCAGCAATGTTTAAGTTCTGTATTACCAACAATTATACCCAATATTCTATAAACATAAACCAACCCAGCCCCTTGATTAGATTGTACTGCAATTCATTCCTGGTATCCATTTTTCTATATAGTAAACTATCCTAAGTCTTTGATTAGATTCAAGCCAATAGTTTATGTACAGAATTATAGATATAAGTTATCTGAAGCACTAGATTAAATTCTAGCCAGCAAATCACTCTCATGTGTCCTTTATTCCATGTATAAATGATCTGAACTGCTTAATTAGATTCCAGCTCACTGTTGGGTAATATTCTTGATATAAATCATTGACTTGTCCACACAGTTAACCTTGTTCCTAAGTACACACAGCTCTTGCCAGGTTATCATTTGATGGAGTTAATTTTATGACACTGTTTGTGTTTAAGATGCGCCTTTGTTGTGCTTTGATTCAGAAACCCAATTCGTGCCAGTAGTGAAGAGAGTGTGATACAAAGGGTGTAATCCCTGTGGGAATATGTTATTTTTACTGTGTACCTGTCTAAATCTTTTGGGAATGTGATGCAGATGATTCGCACGAACCAGAATAAGAGGTGTGATACACAGAAAAAGTGTGGACCCACTCTTCCAATGTAGATTAATGTACAAAAGCAACAGACTGTCTTTTCAATTCACCTGGGGTAACATTTCGGGTCCGGTGACCCTTCGTCAGAACTGGCGAACAGTTCTGAGGAAGAGTCACTGGACCCAAAATGTTAACTCTGATTTTTTTTTCTTCACAGATGCTGCCAGACCTGCTGAGCTTTTCCAGCAACTTCTGTTTTTGTTCCTGATTTACAGTATCTGCAGCTTTTGTCATTTTTTTCCCTTCAATTTGCCTGTTCTCCTTTATTTTATGATAAAACACAAACACAATTTAACTTTTCTCTGTTGTTTCTCTTTTCGCTGTCTGTATTCTTTTGCAATTTCTCATTCTGATATCGGTGTGCTAACATTAAAACCATGATTCTGTTGGCAACGTTCCTGCCCTGGAGTCACAAAGTCACCAGGTTATGGCTTTCATGCTACATTCTATAATCTTGCATATGAAATCTAGAGACACACTCTCAGTGCAGCGCTGAAGTGTTTTCTTTCAGAAGAGGTGTAGCCCTGTCTGCCCTCTCATGAGGATGTTAAATATACCATACTATATTGGAAAGGAGCAGTGGAGTCCTGGTCATAGATTCACAGAGTCATACAGCATGGAAACAGACCCTTCGGTGCAACTCATCCATGCAGACCAGATAACCTAAATTAATCTAGTCCCATTTGCCAGTATTTGTCCCATATCCCTCTAAACCCTTCCTATTCATATACCCATCCAGATGCCTTTTAAATGTTGTAATTATACCACCCTCCACCACTTCGTCTGGCAGCTCATTCCATACACACACCATCCTCTGCGTGAAAAAATTGCCCTTAAGGTCCCTTTTAAACCTTTCCCCTCTCACTTTAAACCTATGCTCTCTCGTTTTGGATTCCCCGACCCAGGGGAAAAGACCTTGACTGTTCCCCTATTTATGCCTCTCACGATTTTATAAACTTCTATAAGGTCACCCCGCAGCTTCTGACGCTCCAGGGAAAAAGCCCCCAGCCTATTCAGCCTCTCCCTATAGCTCAAACCCTCTAACATCCTTGTACATCTTTTCTGAACTCTTTCAAGTTACACAGCATCTTTCCTAGAGCAGGGAGACTAGAATTTAATGCAGTATTCCAAAAGTGGCCTAACAAATGTCTTGTACAGCTGCAACATGACCTCCCAACTCCTATACTCAATGCACTGACCAATAAAGGCAAGTGTACCCTGTCCACTTGTGACTCCGCTTTCAAGGAAAAATGAACCTGCACTCCAAAGTCACTTCGTTCAGCAACACTCTTCAGGACCTTACCATTACCTGCCCAACCAAAATATAGTACCTCACATTTATCCAGATTAATCTCCACCTGCCACTCCTCAACCCATCCGCCATCTGATCAAGATCCCATTGTACTCTAGGGTAACCTTCATCGCTGTCCCCTACGCCAGAATCAATGTACACTTTTAACTAATATCACTAAGAAGGTGGAGAAGCTGGCCATTATCACATTCCTGCTTGTGGGAGCTTGCTGTCCACAAATTGACAGCTTGCTTTTCCACATTACACCAGTTATCATCCTTCTAAGGTGTGTCACTGCCAGCAAACAAAGCACAATGGGCAATCACGAAGTAGTAAAAATGTGCTGCCTAATTTTCATAGAATTCCTTACAGTGTGGAATCAGGCCATTCAGCCCATCAAGTCCACACTGACCTTCTGAAGGGAATCCCACCCAGACACACTTCAAAGCTGTAACCATACATTTTCCATGGCTAATCCACCTAACCTGCACACTATGGGCAATTTGGCATGGCCAATCCACCCACCCTGCACATCTTTGGTCTGTGGGAGGAAACCAGAACACCCAGAGGAAACCCACACAGACATGTGGAGAACGTACAAATGCCACACAGACAGTCGCCTGAGGGTGGAATTGAACCCAAGTCCTTGGTGCTGTGAGGCAGCAGGGCTAACCAGTGAGCCACCATCATTTCAAGTCATTCAGTGTCTGATTCAACATGGATGATTCCGTCAAAAAGACTTCTCAAGGTGAGGTGGTGGCCTAATGGTATTATTGCTAGACTATTACCCTCCCAGAGACCCAGATAATATCCCACCAAATATCTCATCAACAAACATCTGGTATTATGAGTCCAATGAAGACCAGAAAACCATTGTTAGAAAAGACCGTCTGGTTCAGTAATATCATTTATAGCGAATGCAATCAGCTGTCCTTATCTGGTCTGGTCTACATGTGACTCCAGACCTACAGAAAAGTGGTTGACTCTTAACTGCCCTCTGTGCAATTAGGGATGGGGAACAAATGCTGGCCTATCCAGTCATGCCCTCATCCCGTGAACGAACAAAACAAAATTCACTGTGTACAATTTAGGATCTGTTTCTCATTTTGTTCAGGGGATTTGGATGTTGCTGGAAAAGCCAGAAATCCATTCCTAATCCTTGACAAGTTGTGGTAAACTGATTTCTTGAACCATTCCAGTGGTATGGGTACACACAGTGCAGTTAGAGATATCCAGGAGTTTGAACTGAGAAACAGAACAGTTTTTTGATTTGGCAAAAATCCTGCAGATGCTGGCACTCCCATATAATTGTTGCCCTGGTTCTTCTAGGTATAGAGGTTGAGGAAATGAAAGCTGCTTCTGAAGGAGGCTTGGCAAATTGCTGAAGGCCATCTTGCAAACTGCACTGACTGATGCCACTGTTCACTGATGCTGGATGGAAAATTGAAGATATTAAACGGGGCTCCAATCAAGCAGCTGCTTTGTCCTGGATGGTGTTGAGTTTCTTGAGTGTTGTTGGGGCTGTACTCATCCAGGCAAGTATTCCATCACACTCCTGACTTGCTCCTCGTGCAATGATGAACAGTCTTTGGGGAGTCAGGAGGTGAGTTACTCACTGCAGGATTCCTAGCCTCTGACCTGTTCTTGTAGCCCCAGTATTTATATGGCAAGATCAGTTCAGTTTCTGGTCAATGTTAACCCCCAGGATGTGAGATATTCAGAGATGCTGATGCTATAGAATGTCCAAAGGTAATGGTTTAGAATTCTCTGTTACTGGAGGTAGTCATTGCCTGGCATTTGTGTGGCATTTGTCAGCACATGCTGTCCAGTTCATGCTGCGTTTGGATACAGGCTGCTTCAGTATCTGAGGAGCCACAAATGCTGCTGAAAATTGTGCAGTCATCAACGAATATCCCTACTTCTGATGTTATAATGAAGGGAATGTTGTTGATGTAGTGTCTGAAGAGGTTTGGCCAAAGACATTACCCTGAGGAACTCCTGCAGTGATATCCTGGAGCTGAGATGACTGACTTCCAACATTCATGACCATCTTTCTTTGTGCTAGGTATGGCTCCAATCATTCATTCTAATACCCTTTTCCCACTGATTCCCTAAATCTCCAGTCATGCTGGAGCTCTTTGATGTCACACTCGGAAAAATGTTGCCCTGGTGAATCAAATTGGTTGAAGACTGGCATTTTTGATGATGGAGACTTCCAGAAGATACCCCAGGGTGAACTATGCATTTGGCACTCCTGGGTGAAGATTGCTCTAAATGTATCTACCTTAGCTCTTGCAATGATGTGCTAGGCTCTTCCATCATTGAGGATGGGGATATTTGCATAGCCTCCCATCCTTACTGCCTCCTCTTCCTACAGTGAACTGTTTTATTGTCTATCATCATTCACAACTGGAAGTGGCAGAGATGCAGGATTTGAGCCGTAGTTGTGGGATCACTTAGCTCTGTCTATGGCAATGGTTCTTCTGTAATCCAGCATGCATGTAATCCTCTGTTGTGGCTCTGATGCCACTTGACATCTCAGTGCTAGATATGCCTGGTGCTGCTCCTGGCATGCCCTCCTGCACTCTTTATTGAGCCAGGCTTGGTTGCCTGGGCCCATGGTATTGGTAGTCTGGGGATATGCCAGGCCAAAATGTTGCAGAAACAAAAACAAAGTTGCTGGAAAAGCTCAGCAAGTCTGGCAGCATCTGTGGAGGAGAAAACAAAGTTAACATTTCGGGTCCGGTGACCCATCCTCAGATCAGGTGGTGGCTGGGAAAACATCAGTTTATATGCAGAAAATAGGGAGGTGGGTGGGGTAGGGAGTAAACGATAAGATAGACCCCAAAGAAAGAGAAAAACAGTTGGACAGACAAAGGAGTTGCTAACCATCAGACTGGGAGGGTGAATAGTTGTTAACGGGGACTGTTAATGACTAACAACAGGGAGTGTGTAGTGGCAGGTTATGTGGTAACAATGCCTGGTGTGTGGGTTGGGGGACTGGGACATGGGAGAGTTTAGGCCCTAAAATTATTGAACTCAATATTGAGGCCGGAGGGCTGAAGGGTCCCCAAGCGGAAAATGAGGTGTTGTTCCTACAGCTTGTGCTGGACTTCACTGGAACACTGTAGCAAGCCGGAGATAGAGATGTTGGCCAGGGAGCAAGGTGGTGCATTGAGGTGGCAGGCAACAGGTAGTTCAGGGTCTTTTTTGCGAGCAGAACGTAGATGTTCTGCGAAGCGGTTGCCAAGTCTACGCTTCATTTCCCCAATGTACAGGAGACCACATTGTGAGCAGCGAATGCAGTAGACTAGATTCTTGGAAGTGCAGGTGAAGTGTTGCTTCACCTGGAAGGTATGTTTGGGCCCTTGGGGAGGAAGGAGGTAAATGCGCAGGTGTTGCACCTTCGCCGGTTACAGGGGAAGGTGTCGTAGGGCTGTGGGGAGGTGTTGGGGGTGAAGGAATTATGGACCAGGGTGTCCCAGAGGGCACGGTCCCTGTGGAAGGCAGACAAGGGAGGGCATAAGGTAGGGTGGACATAAGGTTGCAGATTTTGCTGAACTGTGCTTCCATTGCTGCTGATGGCCCACAGCATGTCATGGGTTTTATTGCTAGATCTATTTGAAATCTATCCTATTTAGCATGGCGATAGTGCAATATAGGATGACAGAGAGAGTCCTCAGTCTGAGTACATGGTTACTTCTGCCAACATTGTCAGGAATAGATACAACGACAGTAGGCTGTGAGATTAAAATCACATTAGTTTTTCACTTTTATTAATTTTCTCATCCACTGTCATTGGCACAATCAGGTGGATATTTTCTTCAGGATTCCACCGGTAGTCATGCTACTGAGCTGCTCGTGGTGCTGGACATTGAAATACCCCAATCTGGATGACATTTATAAGCTTTGTTACCCTCACTAGTTCTTCCAAGTGGCATTGAACGTAGAGTAGCACAGTTTCATAGCAGAGAGGGTGGTGGGTGTTAATCAACAGGAGGTTTCCTTGCTCGTGTTTGACCTGATGTCATGAAACTTTGTTACAGGGGCTATTCCCTGTTAATTGTATACCATTGTGTTGGGATCAGACCTAGCCAGGGATACTGGTGGAACCTGGAACACCTTCAGGGTGGCGGAATATGGCAGTGTTAAGCTGGCTTGAATAGTCTGAAGAACAGCCCTCCAACTTTTGGCACAAGCTCCAGATGTAGGGTGGGCTTTTCATGATCGACTGGGCAGCGTGTACCTTTGCTCTTTCTGAAGGCTAGGCAAATGCCACAATGCCCAATTTTACTCTTATTTGACTTTTCTATTGGGTCTTCATAGAACCGAGTGAGTGTTGTCCAGAGGGCAGTTCAATGTCAACCACATTGCTGGGGGTTTAAAGTCACCATTTTGGCCAGGCAGGATAAGTCCAAAAGATTAGCCTCCCTGAAAGATATGGTCATCATTTCAAAGCTAGCATTTTTTTAAAAATTCCAGATTATTAACTAACTGAATTCAAATGTACCCAACTGCCGTGAGGAATCTGGGCTCACATCTCAACAGCATGAATCTGGATCTCTGGATTACTTACGCAGTAACATTACCAGAACTCCGACAAAAGGTCACAAGCCTGATTCCTTAACTCCATCTCTCTCTCTCTCCACAGATGTTCATTTGAGATTGACTGCATCTGCAGCATTTTGCTTTTGTAAAGATTTCAGTCTGCTACAATTCCCTGCAGCTAATGTACACATGAGCCAAAGATATGCTAGTCGCTGCTATATGAAAAGTCATAACTATCAAGGCTGTTGGGGTAAATGCTGAAAAGTGGAGTTAGTGTAGATGGGTCAGCACAGACTCAATGGGCCAGACATCCTCTTCTGTGCAGTATGACTCCATGAGTCTAAGTTATTTCAGACTAACATGGGATAACTCCAATACTGCCTTGCTCCATTTAATCAGTGTCGTTTGCCTCCGACAAGAAGCTTCGGCAACTGGGACAGACGACATCTCGAGCTAGAGTGACGTATTTGTTATTTTTAACTGATCTCCCTATGTACTGATGTTAATTTACCTACTTACAAGAGCTGCCCATTTGTTTGCTAGGTCCTACTGTCACTCTCTTATCTGTATCTCTTGTTATGCATTTGTCACACTTATTGAAACTCTCCACTGATTTACTTGACAGATTGCCTGAATGCAAATCTACCTTTTTATGACTCTGCTCTTTCTTGATTCAGAGCAACACAGAAAATAGGAGTAGGAGTAAGCCATTCAGCCCTTCAAGCCTGCTCTACAGAGAGATTCTCATCATCATCCTTCTGATTCTTTTGTCTCAATCCTGTCTCTTCTTGTGTGTTTAGGGCTATGCCCTCTATGTTTCTCAGCACCAATAACACAGGATGACAACCAACTGATTAGCACAAAAACTGATAAAGCATTAATTTAATTTCACTGTCATAAATAAAATCAGTGCAGCATCAGTGGTTACCTTGTATCTCAGTTCACAGATAATGGGATACGCTTTCTGATTGATCTAGGTCTCTTTTATGCTGAGGTGCATAGTCGGCTAATAATATGTTATGGGTACAGAATAGCAAAAAAGGAACTCAATGAGCTGCATAAGGGAGACCAAAGACATTATCTTCACCCTGAACCTCAAGCTCCGCATCCTCAGCACTGATTTCATTGTTCTCTACAGCCATTGTGCGAGGGAGGACCAGGCTTTTCATTCTTACTGTTGCTATTTTACCTGAGAAGAGGTTTTGCCTTTGCTATCTTCTCAGTCACAAAACTACATTTTCCCACTTCCATAATGTGGGACATCCCCGTTCCTACCTTTCTCATCCCTTAACTGGACTAACTTACAACCTCATGGCCAAGGCCCCATCTCATACCCTCCATCGTCTACACTTCACCTCAAATACACCAATGTCTCACTGTCTCTCACCTCTCATTGGCTTCCAGCGCAATCACACCTCAAATTTGATGTTCTTATGTTCATATTCATGCCCATGCTCCCTTAATCTCTAACCTCCTTGTTCCCTACAACCATCATCCAACTCTGACCATGTATCCTTCAATCTCTCTGCCCTACCTTTGAAGGGTCTGTCCTTAAATCTCCAAGTCATACACTTTGGATTCTCTCTCAAAGGCAGACCACCTTCCCTTCCTCCTTTTTGAACCTGCTGAAAAGTTACTTTTTTTCACAAAGTACAGGCCAAGAATGTCCCACATTCAATGTTTGGTCTGTACTGAATGACAAGACATAGGAAGCATACATCAGTATCCAATGTTAGTGTTCTCAGCTGGTTCAATAACTGCTGTAATGGGTCTTTGCAGTAGTGGAGGCAAGTAATGACCCATAGGGTTTATCAGTCCTGTCAGGACAGGAACAGGTTAATAGAGCACCCCCTATCCCATCAGGACAGGTACTGACCCATAGAGATCCCCTGATCCATCACTGACAGATACTGACCCATAGAGTTTCTTCTGACCCATTACTGACAGGCACTGACCCATAGCGTTCCCCCTGACCAATGAGTGACAAGTACTGCCCCATAGAGATCCCCCTGACTAACGACTGACAAGTTCTGACCCATAGAGACCCCCCCTGACCAATGACTGACAAGTACTGACCCATAGAGATCCCCTGACCCATCGCTGACAGGTACTGACCCATAGAGAGCCCCTGTCCCATCACTGACAAATACTGACCCATAGAGATCCCCCTGACCAATGACTGACATGTACTGAACCATAGAGATCCCCCTGACCCATGACTGACAGGTACTGACCCATACAGTTCCCCTTGACCTATCAGGACAGGTACTGACACACAAGAGTTCCCCCGACCCATCACTGACCTATGGAGCTCTCGATATTCCAATCAGACTGACCCAGATGATCCTCATACGATCATTCGAAATTTAGAGCTTGAGTTGACTAGAGGCTGTAATTTCTATTTTAATCACATCAACAGTGATGTGACTATAATGAAGACAATAGTGCTGACAAGTTGAGCATCCTTTCAATGTTGCTGATTGATGACTGAGGCAATTGTGATCTTATCGCTGAACAATAATTCTGCCTTGTAATTCATATGAGAGTTTAATAAGGGAGTTATTTAATCTTCCTAAAGGAGAACTGTAAAGTTTTAAGAGGCACATACTGATTACAAAACTTCAAAGTATACTTAGGTGGCCTTGGTGAGGGCATATTAACATCAATTTTTTTTTTGCTCCTAAGTGGGCAGTAAATGGACAAATCTAGTCTATGCTGAATTTTCTGGACTTAAAGAATTGGGAGCTCCCTCTGGTATTACAATTTCTGAAGGATGTGATGTGTGAAAGAAGAAAGGAAGACTAGAATTTATATAGCACCTTTCTTGACCTCAGAATGTCCCAAAGTGCTGCACAAACCACTCAGTGCTTTTTTTGTTGCAGTCACAGTTGTACTAACAACAACATGCATTTATGTAGCACCTTCGCCAGTAAAATGACCCAAGACAATTCACCCAAACGAAACTACATATGACACCAAGCCACACAAGGAGATGCTCTGGCTAATCAATGAAGCAGTGTTTAAGGAGTGTCTGAAAAGAAAAGATGGTTGATGGGCCTTAGGAGAATTTCCAAAAAGTAGGCCCTCAGCGGCTGAACAAAGAATCATCTGTAGCGTAGAGCTCAAAATCAAGAGTGTGCAAGAGTCCAGAATTAGAGGAGTACGGATATCTAGGGGAATAATGGAATTGGAGGGGATTACAGAAATAGAGAGAGGAAAAGCCATGGAGTCATTGAAAGGGTGAAAACTTCAAAATTAAATCACTGGCCAACTGGTAGCCAAAGTAGGTCATTGAACACAGGAGTGTTAGGTTCAGGGAACTTGCTGGGAGTTAGGATAGGAGCTTCACAAACTAGGGTGCTTTAATATCAATGCCGTAATGTAAGTAAGCTCAGAAATCCACCCGTTATTCAGAATCACCCTGCTGCAAGGTGCAAGTTCCTGAGCTAGACTGGATGCTGCATTCGTTGCGTGGCCCACCAATAATCCCAATCTAGATACACACATAAAGAATGTTCCTGAACATGTCCTGAACATTTCTGAGTACCAGACCGAGAGCATCTCCAGGATGTTCATGGCCTTATGATGTGGCAACCATTTTTCTATCTATTGTGGAGCGCTGGGGTTTAACATTTAGTCAATGTCGCTATTCACAAAGTTGCTATTACACATCACAAACTACAGGCACTAACAGATTCTGATTCAATTTCGGATTGATCACCAAGGGGATGACAGCGCCGACCATGGTCCTATTCAAAGCTAAATTTGGGGAGGACAGTATGAAATTAAACAAAAAAGGAGAGAACCTCCAGGCCACACCAGGGTACATGGTCATGTCTGGTCTTTCCCAGTCGATATATATATTTATGATACACAGACAGCATACAGCAGTTCTGAATCTACATAACACACACAGACTGCCCCCTCTCTCTCTCTCTCTCTCTCACACACACACACACATTCACACACACACGCACACATTCACACACACACGCATGCACACATTCACACGCACGCACACATTCATGCACACATGCACACACACACATTCACTCACAGACGCACACATTCACTCACACACGCATACACACTCACAGATGCACACATTCACTCACAGACGCACACACTCACTCACAGACGCACACTCACATACACACACACACATACACACACACACATTCTCTCACAGACGCACACACACATTCCCACACACACACATTCCCACACATGCTCACACACACACACGCTCACACACACACACACACATTCCCACGCGCACACACACACATTCCCACGCTCACACACACACACATTCCCACGCTCACACACACACACACTCCCACGCTCACACACACACACACACTCCCACGCTCACACACACACGCTCACACACACACACACACACAAACAGCCCATCTGCAAGTACAGACGATATCAAATCAGTTCAGTTAAAACAATCTATCAATTATGATGCAAATTATACCCACACTCCAGTAATGTATTCAGCGAATGATTAAACATCTTGACTATGATCTGACTGGTGCATATTTAATCAGAAAATGTAACAAGACTCAGGGCATGTTGGTGCTATGTTAAGAGGTGAGGGGTTTGCTGAGAGTTGGGTGGGTGGGTGGGTGGGGGGGTGTGCGAGGTGAGGAAAGGGGGAGGGGAGAATGTTCACTTGACTCTGGTGTCACGCGCGAGGTGACCTGCTCGAAGGAAGTTCCACTTGGATGACTTCATTGGGCGACCAATCTAGTTGCCAAGATCCGTGTCTTTATTAATTTCATTCCGTAGGAGTCCTTTGCTGAATTGCAGCATCATTTTACAAGTCACGCTGACCTCATTCGCACACTGTGGCACAGATTGTCTCGAAACCTAAATATAGGCTTGTGCCTGAGCTGCGAAACAGGTCACTGCATTCCCCCAGATTTGAAAGTATATTACACTGCCAGTCGGTCATGGTGGTGCCTGTCAGACTGCCACTTGTGGATTCAGGAGTCTAGAGTTTACCAAAAGGTAAACAAGATGTCAGAGCTTAAATATCACTGTTTGCAAGATTAGTGCATATTGGTACACAATTTCTTTGGATGCCCATATATGCAGTGCCTTTAACAATGTCAGGGATGTTCAAGTTCACAGTCAACAAAGTGTACTCACCGCTATTTTTTCAGAAAGCATAAATGTGCATAGCAAGATCCCAAAAGTGACACTCCATTAACAATCTGTTTAAATTATGTTTTTTCCTTGAAGGATAATATATCAATCAGCAAACATGGAGATAACTTCCCTGTTCTTTTTCAAAACCGTGGCATGGGATCTTCCATTTCCATCTGAGGATGGCAGCGCCTCAGTTAAATGACTCATCTGAGAGATGGCGCAGTTTCCGTTATCTGATCTTGCAGCACGTCTCCAACAACCTTGACCAAAAACGTGTTGCTACAAAATATGCAACATTTTGTTTTCCCCATTGCTGATTTCTTTCACTTTAGGCAGCAATAAAATGGATAGATGTATAACATCTGAAGGTAATGGACACACTTGAGATAGAAGTGCCTGAAGGACTCTTGTGATAGCGTCCTTACCTCTGATCCAGGAGGCCTGGGTTCAGGTCCCAACTGTTCCAGAGGTGTATCATAACATCTCTGAATAGGTTGATTGAAAATATCCAGCACTGCCTGAATCCCCATACCCTCACTTTGCTCTGACCTGTTTACTTATCCCCACCTCCCTCCCGTGCTCACTGGCCTACAATAGTTCCTGATCAAGCATTGACCCAAATTTAAAGTTCTTATCCTTGTTTTTCAAATCCACACTATGCTCCCCCAACCCTTGTCATGGTCCCAGCTCTCCATGTCCCTGTATCCTCTTCGATCTGCAAACCCCTCTGAGGTCTCTACATTTGTTCAAATCGGCCATCATGCCCCTCCCCAATTTTCTTGCTCAAACCTAGCAGCTGTGTCTTCAGCTGCCAAGGCCCTAAGCTCAGGAAATCTCTCCTAAATCTCTACTTCTCTCCATATCTCTCCCCACCTTTAAAATGCTCTTTACATCTTACCTCTTTGACTAAACCACCCATTCCAAAATTCTCTTCTGCGGCTAGAGACTTGAGTTTGTCCCGGTAAATCTTCTGTGAGGTGCTTTGGGTCGTTTCACAGCTGGAATGGCACTACGTATAATTACACATTGCTGCTGTTGCTATGTCTATGACAATGCAGCCTCTGTGTGATACCAAAACACTAACTTCTACATTTTGTTTATAATCAGTGCTTTATCCCTTCTGGACAGCAGAGTTGCCATTTCCAGGAAGTGACACACCTGCCCCCACCCCCCTGTCCCCCATAGACACAGGCCATAGACAACAGGAATACATCTCTGCACCAATCCGACAGTGTGCCAGAAACCTTTGCCCTCAGAACAGTCACACTGATGTGACCCATTGATTGCCCAAATGAACCATCCCCCAAATAGGGGATTGCTGTTTCATGTGAATTGTGGGCTGCTTCAGTATTGTGGACAAAAGGAGATCATGTCAGTCCTTCCCGTATTCAATTTGCTCAAGCCTAGCTTCTAACAGCTCGGAGATTGGAAGACTTTAATACAGAAGTTCTTCCTCCTTGTTTTCAAATGCCTCAATGGCCTGGCGTCTCTCCAACTCTGCAACCTTCAACAAAATCACTGCAGTATTTCAATTCCGGACTCTTGCCCATCACCCCTTCCTACCATGGCTCCATCAGTGTTGGCCATGCCATCAATTCTCAGGCCCCAGTTTTGAGATTTTTCTCCCTCAACTCCCACATCTGTTCCCAACTCTTAAGATGCTGCTTCTGAAGGCTACCTCTTTGATCAAACCATTGGTCACTCTTCCTAATCTCTCCCTTGTTTCAGTCTCAATGTTTTCGTCTGAGAATGTTCCACTGAATCACCTTGTCATAGAATTGTAGGATGGCCACAGCACAGAAGGAGGCCATTCAGTGTGTTATCCATGCCATCTTACCTCAATTGCAACTCAAAAGTCTCAAGACCACCCCACCTGCGTCCCATTTTTACTCCATACCACTGCAATTTCTTTCCTTCCAGACACAGGGTAGAGAAGATGGCATTTGGTACACTTGCCTTGTCAGTGCATTGAGTATTGAAGTTGGAAGGACATGTTGCTGCTGCACATTTGGAATACTGCGTTCAATCCTTGCTATAAGAACTTGAACTTGAAAAGGTGCAGAAAATATTTACAAGGATGTTGCCAGGATTGGACAGTTTGAGCTAAGGGAGAGCCTGAATAGCCTGGGGACTTTTCCCCTGAATGGTTCTCAACCTCAGAAGTAGGAAACTTTCTGGATAATAAAAGCTTTCCCTAACTACTCCGCCCAGATCCCCAGCATGCGGACGTGAAAGTAACGTTCTGCAGAAGTTGGGAATCTGACACAAAAATATAAGATGCTCAGCAGAGTTATCAGAAGCCTACTTAGCTCTAATCCTATTTGCTCACCACAGATGCTGAGCTTTCCAAGCATTTTCTGACTCGGTATATAAACAACCTGTTTTAGGTGCTGAGGATCTTAGTGAATTAAAGATCTGAGGCGAATCGACAGATCAAATTACAGCCAATTATCTAGTCATAGAATGATAGAGGTCTACAACATCGAAACAGGCCCTTCGGCCCAACTTGTCCATGCCTGCCATTTTTCACAATTTAAACTAGTCCCATCTGCCTGCGTTTGGTCCATATCCCTGTACCTGTCCAAATGTTTTTTAAATGACAAAATTGTACTCGCTTTTTTGGGATGTGGACCTCACTGAAAGAGTTGGAGTTTGTGAGCCATCTCAATCTACTATAATAAGAGATAACAAGGTGTGGAGCTGGATGAACACAGCAGGCCAAGCAGCAGCAGAGGTGCAGGAAGGCTGACGTTTCGGGCCTAGACCCTTCTTCAGAAAAGTTGACTTGCTAGGGCCATTTCCAAAATGCAGTCAAGAGGCAACGATATTGCTGTGAAGTCATGTGTAGGCCAGACCAGGTAAGGAATGCAGATTTCCTTCCTAATGGACATTAATGAACCACAGCACAACTGGTGAGAATTGTCACGGACAATAGTACTGACAGTAATTTCAGATTTTATTAATTGCATTTAATTTAATTCCACCAGCTTCTCTGGTAGATTTTAACCTTCAGCTTACAGGATCTGGGTCACTGATCTAGTGACATTGATGCTGCACTAAAAACTTCCCATAATGGCACAGCTCATTAATCAGTTGGGGAGAAATTTGCTTTGCCACTGCAAAGTACTTGAAAGGATTATCCTCCAGTTACATGGGTTGAATTTACAGCAAATAGTGTAACTCTGTCTAAAATCATTGCAAACTAATGCTGGCTTTTAATGGGCTCGGGATCTTTTCCAAGTTCAGCCAACACTTAGCTTCTTCCAGGAAGCTTTGTTTGAAAGTCACATTCACAGAATTCCCTACAGCATGGAAGCAGGCCATTCAGCCCATCCCAAACTCCTCCAAAGAGCATCCCAACCAGATCCCCAATCCCCCAACCATATCCCTGTAACCCTGCATTTACCATGGCCAGTTCATCTAGCCTGCACATCCATGAACACTATGGGCAATTTAGCATGATCTAACCTGGACATCTTTGGACTGTGGAAGGAAACCAGAGCACCCAAAGGAAATCCACGCAGAAACAGGGAGAATGTGCAAACTCCACACAGAGAGTAGCCCAAGGGTGGAATCAAACCCAGATCCCTAGTGCTGTAAGGCAGCATTGTTAACCACTGAGCCACCATGTTGCCCATTTGGAGAAACCCACATTGGCTCATCTACCAACTCGCAAACCAGCAACAATAGCGTCATTCAAGATGTGTCCTCCCACAAAATATCAATGTTCACCCTGCAGATCATGACCTTTCACCCTGGAGATCACGGGTCCCACCCACCTTGTAAATCACAGTCAGTCCTATTCAATAAAAAAACAACACAATGCAAGAAAGGTTTGACCCCTCAAGCCTGCTCCACCAGCCAATATAATCAAAGCTGACTTGATTAGCCATCCTCGCAGAGAAGAAACTCCTCAACTCCATCTTAAATGAAAGAATCGTAAAAATGGTCCCTGTTCCCTTATCATGCCAAGATATATAAGATTATTGGGTAAGTGCTGGAAAATGGGATTAGAATAATGAGATGGTTGTTTTTGACCAGCACAGACTTGAGGGGCCAAAGGGCTATTTTCTGTGTTGTGGATCTCTATGGTTCTGTGTTGAAACTGTTTCTCCTGGTTCTCAGACTCTCCCACAACAGCTGCCTATTGTAATAGCCCAGAGGGCAGTTGAGAGTCAACCACATTGCTGTGGATCTGGAGTCATATGTGGGCCAGACCAGGTAACGATGGCATATTTCCTTTCCTAGATGACATTAGTGAATAAGGTGGCTTTTTCTGACAACCATTGATGGTTCATGGTCAAATTTAGACTCTTAATCCCATTCCTCACCATTTCCCCCTTGGGAAATGCACCAATTTGCCACTTCAGGTCCCACTGTCATCTTTCGCTGGGTTATCCTTCTACAAGTCTCATAGCTCAAGATAACAGACATGAAGGCATTCACCCAGCTTCCTTTTGTGACTCCCTAATGCTTGCTAGATAACAAGAAAACTTCCTTCACATACCTGCACATGATTTCATGAGTGAGGAGCACCCGACACATCTCTGGATTCTTATCCTGCCCTTCGTATATGATTGCCTGCAATATGAGAGAAAAATAATCATTAGGACAACCTTTAACCTGCTTGTAAGCTAGAAGGCTCCCACGCAGTACAGAGGGAATGCTGCACAGTCAGAGGTGCCATCTTTCAGGTAAGATATTGAACCTGAGGCCCCACCTACCCTCCTAAGTGGATAAGGTATCCTAAGGTATTACTTTGAAGACAGGAGGGGAGGTCTCTGTCCCAACTCCTACTCCCAGAATCCTGCCCAAAATGGATCCTTCAACCAATATCAGAAAAATAAGCAGATTATCTGGTCATTATCACATGGTCTAATGTAGGAGCTTGCTGAGTGCAAATTGGCTGCCACAGTTCCTATATTACAACAGTGACTGCACTTCAAACATTTTCAAGTGACTGTAAAGTGCTTTCAGACAACCTGGGATCAATTCAGACACAATCTAATTTCAAGCTCTTTCCTGATAGGTTGTGCGTCTGTAATGTTGAACTGAGCCATACCATTGGAAAAGATTCCTCCAGCTCAGCAGAGCTAGGGGAGGTGTGGCCTAATGGTATTGTTATTGCTGGACTGTTAATCCAGAGACCCAGGTAATGGTCTGAGGATCTGGGTTCAAATCCTGCCACAGCAGAAGGTGGAATTTGAATTCAATAATAATAATCTGGAATCAAGAATCTAATGATGACTCATTGCCAATTGTCTGTATCACTAATGGCTTTTAGGGAAGGAATCTGCCATTGTCACATGGTCTGGACTATACGTGACTCCAGGCCTATAGCGATGTGGTTGGCTCTTAAAACCCCTCTCAGCAATTAGGGTTGGGCAATAACGCCAGAGATGGTCACATCCAGTGAATGAATAGTAAATATAAAGCTAGCTGGTCTTACCCAGAGTGGACATCAGTGTGACTCCATTCAGAATCGCTGGGCTGGGATTGAGGAAGTTCAGCTGGGTCCCTAAATCTAGTGGCTATGAGGAAAAATCTCTGGTTGATTCATTCCTATCCTGATCCTAAGGCTTTAGCTTAATGTACTTTCTGCAGTTAAACCGTGCAAGTTCTTTAAAGCTCTCTGGGGTAAGGCCCTCTCTAAGTCTCAGCACCATCAGTGAGTCTGACTCGATGTGGATGCTTGCGTTTTTCATTCACCACTGGGTCAAAAGTTGTGGAGAACATCTAAACTGCAGATTCTCGTGGTACAAGACTGACTCTGTCAGGTGCCCTCAGAAGTATTAAAACAAATGGATTGAAATGAACGAATGAATTGGTGGAGTTAAGAGCAAATTGAAAACTATTAGGATTATGCACATGCAATGACACTTGGCTTATGAAGAAATATGGCTTCTTGCCTCCAGGACCTGGATCACTGAAAGCACACAGCGACTAAACAATATCTGTCACAGGATGGAGATTTTACATCTTATTGATCCTTTCTACACCACTTCTCTCTCCATGTGATATTGATCCATCTATCGGTATTCCTATCATTCATTAATCTAAGCGTGTTCCTGCCTTTCATTCATTTATCAATGTGTTCGTATCTGTTTAACTATCTATTCAGCTACCCTTCCATTTAGATATCTATTCACTGATTTGCATATCTATTTGCCTATCTCTTTAGTTCACAGTTTAACACTCTGACTAGATATCTATCTATCTATTTGTCTATTTGCTTGCTCACCATCTCAGTCTATATTTTCGCTTATCTCTTTATCCTTCTGTTTTCTACTGCATCATTCTATATTTATCTATTTGTTTGTTCTAACTGTATCTATCCATGCATTTATTAGTCTATTTATATAGGTTTATTTATATCGCCATTCATCTGTCTATATCTATCAACCTCTCTAAATAGATCAATGTCTTTCTATCTAAATAAATCTAGCCCTAACCACATACCTGTAAAACTATATTGAACTCTTTGTATTTCTTGCTCTTGACCAAACTATTCTTCTACCTTTTCATTTCTTTTTTGAAAAATGCAACATTTTGAACTGAGCTGAATGACCTTGTTATTTGGCATTCCTGGAACTATGCACACTTCAGAGACACGGGGGAGAGACAGAGAAAGAGAAGTGATGGGTGAAAGAGTGTGACTAATCGGACCGTTCTTTCAAACAGCCAGTATGAGTACAGTGGGCTGCATGGCCTCCTTTTGAGATGCAAGATTTTATGATCCCATGTGGAAATGAACAATTACAAAGCAGGGGTGGCCTGGTGGCTCAGTGGTTAGCAATGCTGCCTCACAATACTAGGGACCTGGGTTCAATTCCACCCTTGGGCAACTGTCTGTGTGGAGTTTGCATGTTCTCCCTCTGTCTGTGCAGGTTTCCTCTCACAGTCTAAAGATAGATTAGGCGGATTGGCTGTGCTAAATTGCCCCATAGTGTCCAGGGATATGTAGATTAGGTGGACTATAGGGGAATGAGTCTGAGTGCTGGTGTGGACTTGTTGGGTCAAAGGGCCTGTTTCCATAGTGTAGGGACTTCATGATCTTCTAAAGCAGAGTAAGGTATTGTACCTGCTTGGGAGAGTGCAGATGTGGGCATCATTGGCTGAGCCAGTGTTTATTGCCCATCTCTCATTTCCCCCTAAAGCAGTTAGGCATCAAACATATTGCCATGGCTTGGAGTCACAAGTAGGCCAGCAGTTTCCATAAGATATAGGAGCAGAATTAGGCCATTCAGCCCATTGAGTTTGATCATGTCTGACATGCTTTCCTTCCCTAAAGAGCATTATTGAACTAGGTGGGTCTTTTTCCCCCCCATGACAATCATTTGATTCTTAATTCAAGATTCCTTTTACTAGAAAAATTCAAAAGGCCACCAGCTGTCATGATGGGATTTAAACCTGGGTCTCTGGATTAATAATCGAGCTATAATACCATGATGTCATTGCATCCAATATATGGCTCCAGTTCCTGTTTGACCAGAAATACAAAGTACAAGGTCAGAGTCACTGTGCACGATCTATCGGGGATTTGTGAGTGATCTAAACAAACTGAACTGGCACTGAGGTGACATCAAGTCATGGTTTAAAAAGGGCAAACCCTCTAGATGGGCCAAATGGCCTGCCACCTCGGCAAAGAGCACTAACATTCTCCAACAGGCCACACTTTCGTGAGCAGCACAGAAGCGAGCAACCCAGGGACCACGACAGTAACACATTACAACAACAACTGCCTGCATTTCTATCTCCTGCCGGCCATGACAAAGTGGGTTGGGGGTGGGGGGGGCACCGGCTGAAAACAGCAGAACGTAACATGAAGCTCAAAGGTCACAGAAGTTTCTCCTCATCCACAGCTCAGTTGCTGCCGGGGTCGGGTTACTAAGTGCGAGAGCGGAAATTTATACAACTCTGTCATCTTCGAAGGAACAGTTGGGCTCTGCAACGGTGGTAATGGAGAAATCTGTTTTGACAGAGAGGACGAAAGGGGCAAAACATCCTTCTGCATTTCTGCAATTGTCACTTTTCCTGGGAGAACATGAAGAAAAAGGGATAAGCAGCAGGAAAAGTACAGCCAAGAGTTGGCAGGTTAAAGACTGAAAGCTCCCATTCCTAAAACATTCCTGCGTTTTAATTTAAAGTGAGGCATCTCATTACAGTGTAGGGACTGAAATGCTTGTGACTGAAATGAAGAGTAAAGCTCATTCAAATCTGGCTCAACTTTCAAAGAGCACCCCCTACTGTAGCAGTCTGGTAATTCCTTTCCATTTCCCACAATAGAGGCCTCTGCGAGAGCTTGAGAAATTGGCAATGAATATGGGATGGTTTTACACGCTGGGCTCCCAGTTGGTTTCAGACTACCCAAACTCACCAATTGAAGACAGCTATGCTTCGACTCCTGTATCAGAGATAAAAGGTACTGCAGATGCTGGAGAATCCGAGATAACAAGCGTGGGGCTGGATGAACACAGCAGGTCAAGCAGCATCATAGGAGCAGGAAAACTTGACGTTTCGGGCCTAAACCCTTCATCAGAA